>CM076571.1:618209285-618233590 GCA_034641835.2 Pinus albicaulis | reverse complement strand
CATTCTAGAATTTGTTTTGTAAGTTTTTACTATTATCATCAGTTTTGTCATTTTAATTACAACAGACTGTTTTATTTGCTTCTCTGGTTGAATATTTTTGGCGAGCACAACGGTTTGAATGTATATCCTCTTCCTCATCTCTGTCAGTAGAAAATTCTAGAGCTTCTTTAATAACAGTTAATTCTCTGCCACGATGTTCTCTGAGTCTTCCTAGAAGCATGAACCAACTTTCTTCCAAACACATTAGAGTTGCATATTTATCTGTGATTTTCTATAATTGCAAGGTTTGTTCAAGAAAAGACAGATTTAGACTGCAACTCTTATAAAATACAATTCGTTATAAGTGTAACGGTGAAAATTTGAAGACCATTTTAGAAAGTCTGTGTTATTAGGTAAAGGAATATTTCAGAAAAAAAAATGATGGAGAAATGCCTTCCTAAATAGATCTTCCACATTGAAAAGCTAGTTTGCAAAGATGCCCATTTTGTCAGACAACACTTAACCTAGCTATGAAAGTTGATATTATCATACAAGTATTAGAAAGGTCTAATTCAAAATAAAATCTTTTGTTCGAGAAACAAACAACATCACAAATCTAGTTCAAGAAACTTGTTGTATAGAAAACTCAAATTGAACAGTCGAGTGATTGTAAAACTTGGAAAGATTGACCCAAATTCAAATATAACAATCACAAAGTCAAAGGGGAAATCAATTCAAGAAATTTATTAAATTGGAAGGATAAGCCAAAGACCTACCAGACCTACTACTTGATGTTTTGTCAAATACATAACATCAACATTTTAGGCATACAAAGGAGTAAATGAAACAACGGTTTGTTCCAATGGATATGTAGAAAAGTTGGTATAGGTTTTAGATTTCTCAAAGAAATGTGTGTTTTAATAGAGAATATGTATGAACCAGAAGAAGGAAAGGGTGAAGTGTTATTTCTCTACATTTTTGTCTTTTTCACTAAACACTGGCAATAAATTCTTGGTGAGGTGGAGAGGGCCCTTGAGAAGAAGAACATACATTTTGGAGGTGACCTGGCTATTGGAAGACTTGTAACTGAAGGTTTTGTTCTCATAATCTAGTGGTTGTTAGTAAATAGGTGCCCTCCAATTCAGGAGGATTTTATCAGGTAATCCCTTATTGAAAAAAAATCCACACATATCCAAGCAAAGGTTACAATACCCTTCGCTAGCTTGTGTGTGTTGATCTTAATGAATCAGACTAGGGCATTACCAATATTGGCTAAAATATCAGGGTGCATTAATTTAAGAGGTAAATTAGGGAGTTGAACCCAAAAAAGAATGGCCAAAGCTGGCATTATTAGGGGTTAAAATATACAAACCATGGTTGAATGGAGAGCCCTAATCGGCCCAAAACCATGGTCCAAGCTCAAGGACCCCCTGTCGATCCCTCTAGTTCTTGAAATATACTATAAAGTATCCCTTTGAGGAGAAGAACAGATTAGTGTGCTTAGACCAGGTCTTAGCCACCCAATATCGAAGTACATATGTTGAAGGCCAAGATCCATTAAATCGACAAATTAGAGCATGTTTCATGTAGTCAACACTGGGAGAGTCTGATTAATTTTTTGGCACACCAATGAATGGGATTTTGTCGATATGATCCACAAGAGAGGCTGGCACTGAGAGCTCCTTAGGAGGCTGGTTCACAATCCCTAGTGTTAAGGATTCTTTTAAAATATTTGGGCTGAGAGGTAGAGGGTCCACCCCTTCCTTGAGCTTCGCCTTACAATCTGGAAACTAGATTTATTACCGTGTTGTTTACTATATCGTTCTCACTTAGTCTATTCGTATCCTAAAGTTTTCACACCTCATAAAGGAGATGCATAAGGCAAAGGGGATCTCAGTTCGTTCTTGAATCTTGGCTACAAGGGAGGAGACTAGATTCGTAACTCGTACTTGAAAACATAGTATCCCCCTGAGAGGGGTCTCACAAGAACTCAAAAAAACAAAAGAATTGAATCCCTGATTACAATTGGGGGGAGGGTGGATTCAACTTCATACAACTCTCCAAAATTGTCTGCCGCTCATGATGACTAGAGAGAGGGTGGGCCTGCACCAAGCCTTTTAAAAGAAGGCCCTTGACCACTACAATGTTGACAAATCTAGGGGATTTAGTGTTAAGATATTTCTCTTCATTAGTGACTGTTTATGAATGCCTTTTAACTTCTTTAGATTAATATATTCTTCTTGTTTGATTATTAGTGTTCTTTCTTCATCAAACATAACCAATGCATAAACATAAATAGACAAGAGACACAACATGTAGGCTATGAGCTAGGGCCAAAAGCTCTCACTCTTTGAGAGGAAAAGCCAAAAAAATTCTTCTTATAGAGATTCCAATTAACAAATACCAAGACCAAGACCCTTGACCTATTTCGCCACTCCAAGACCAAGACATAGTCATCTTCCTTGATCCTTTGATCTTCAAATCATGATCCCTATAACAACATCCAAAAATAGTAATTCATCACTGAAATTCATGTTATCACTACATCACCGAGTAGCACCAAGTAGCTTCGAGCATCTTAGCATCGTAACATCAGTGAGAAAAGTACCTCAAAGTGCTGAGGTTATACATTATGATATAACACCTGGCATTGATCAACACTGTAGCATAGAGTATTATTCTTATTACCACAGTACTGAGACCTTTGTTGAGATTGGTGAGACTCCATGGTGTACTACAAGCTCTCGATGTGGTAGCATTGAACCACACATACCAAATCATAATAGAAAATGGCCTCGGATTTGCTTGGACCCATCCTCCCAAGAGTCCTAAAGCAAAGAAATTGGATCCCAAAGAAATGATGTGGACTCAGACAAGCAGGAATAAGCCTTTGCGCTAAAGGAGAAGCTTCTAGAGGCTACTAAACCCACTCAAGAGGTCGCTATCTGCATTTTTTTTTCTTGTTTAATTATAGGAATTACAACAAGAAATTTTCCCATGAGGGACTTCCGTTGGCTTATTTCTTGGGTTTGAATGGTAGATATTCTACCAAAATTGTTGACCTTTAACAATCAAAACCTTTGTTTTTTGGAAAGAAAAATGCAAGGAGAAATGAAGAGGGATTAGGAATTTATAAAGCTCTAAACCCCCTTCATTGAGCGCATGAGGCCTATTGGAAACCTATTTAAAGAAAGTAAAGATAGCTTTTCCAATTGTTCTGGGACTAGCCCTACTCTTTGGGGAGTGTTCAACATTCTTTAGACAACATAAATGTGAAAAAAAAATTTATTGATCTTTTTAATATGAACCATGAATCATGATGTAATTTCTCATGCTTTATTGTTTAAGAAGTAAAATATTGAAATATATTTTCATTAATACTGTTTTATATCTTCTTTATCTTTCAAGTTTTTATCATTTTTTTAAATTTCTATTTTTTGGGATTCTCACTTCCGAGTTCCTAATTTTTCTTCCATCTGCATCCTGGCAACATTGTTATTAGCTACATGTATAAGAGGATTTCAGGGTATTTTTGTTGTTTGCATAAATTATTTTTCAGCATTATTAAGAGTAGTAAAAATACAAAGACTGCTTGTCCCTCTTTTAACAACTAATAAGCATAATGGGGACTTATTGCACATTTTATGGATTGCCTTGTTTTTTTGGCTTGGGTTGTCATCATTGTTGTTTGAGCTTATCACAGGTAGAATGATTAAGTGAGTCAGCCGCTCCAAGAACCTCTCCCAATGCCTAAGTAGCACGTTGTTGGCATCCACTTAGTTGCTTGTTCTCTTCGAACCATCAATGTACAATCTAATCTCTTTGACTTTGAACTTAGTCTTGCATTGAACTGGGAAAGCTGGAAAATGTGGTCAAGCTTGCAAAAATGTTCTATCCTTAACTCAATATCAATAGCCCTATTGGCTTCCTCATGCTTCCACACTCACTTATCAAACTATGACATAGATTTTTCCATTGCCTCCCTGATTATTTCTCTCACCTCCAACTTAAAAAACAGAGTATTATCCTCCAGTCGTTGAAATATCTCACCCACACTGACAAGTGACTCATGAATTTATTGTTTGAGGAGCACATGTTCATGGAAAATTTTCACTTCCCACGGGATTTCTTAATATCATTCCACGTGGAGAAATCTTCCTGCCTATGAACGTATTTCTTGTCAATCCAGACTGTCTCCTCATAGGAGTCCCATCAAATCCAATCGTTTTTAATTATGCAATTGACAAGCATGACCCTCTTCCATCACAGTTCCTTGAGGGAGCGTTTGGGCTTTGCTCCTCTCCTTTCTAGCCTTCTTCTGATTTCTAATGGCTAATAGAGACTGAGATAATGTAGAGAGAAAGTGAATTAACAAGCCTAGTTCTTCTCCACGTGTGAGAACAAACAAAAACTTCATACGAATTAAACTATGATTTATACTACTCACTAATGGCTGCCACCATTATCGAAAATTATAGAGGGATTTGCAAATCAGTCCATAAATTTGATGTCTTGCAACTTAAGGCATCCTGCCTTAATCTTTCTAATTGAAAAAACTGGGACGTCTATGTCAGCTCCCCAAGGCCCAATGTTTTTTTGAAGTCTCAACATTTTTACTTACTATTAATTTCAATAATTCATTATTCTTCCTTTCAACCTCAGGTTTTGAAAATTATGATGTCATATACTTGCCACTCAATGGCATGCTAGAAATCCAATCAACAACCTTGTTGGCTGCTCTTGTAGCATAATGAATTCTATTTCTAGCCTTTCTACTAAAACCTCCTTTTAATCCATTGACATTGGGGGTTCAAACTTCCAGATTCGAGAAGAAATGCATTATGTCATCACAACATTGATTATAATCTGAGAATTCCACTCCATTCCATTGCCACTCTTTCTGGGCTAGGCCTAGGAAAAATTTAACTCCACTATAAGATCCTTCATTCCTGCTTGATTGTTGATGTTGATTCCTATTTTTTCCATATAGATTGCAATCATCTCTGTATAAAACCAAATAATTTCATTTATTCTATCATTATAAATAAACTATAAAACACAACACACATCAATAGATATAGGGTTAGAATCATGAAATTGGAGAAAAACTTTGAAGGAGTAAGAAATATAGGTTTATTATTGCAGAGAAGTTACATCATATCTAAGTGAATATAAAGACACATATTCAATTGAAAGGTATCTATTCATCTAAATCTATAATCAAATCCTTCCTTTGTTGGAGCTTATGTTTCCAATGGAATGAAAACCAATAATAAATCGTTCAACTGCATTCTATCGTATGGTTGTTGAAAATTTGTTATTAAAGTCTTTGGGCATAGTTTCAAGCAATTGGCGTACATCTTATTCTAACACTTTCTTTGAGTTCGGAAAACTCTAGTAGTGAATGTAGTACATCTTATTCTAACACTTGTTTTGAGTTCAAAAAACTCTAGTAGTGAATGTAGTACATCTTATTATACTTGTTTTGAGTTCAAAAAAATACAGTAGTGATTGTAATCGATCAACTATGTAGAATTTCCTTGAAAACTCTGCAACTACTATGATGAACAGTCTAATACAACTTATATTCACAAAAACACGTAATTTCTCTACTGAATAAGCAAGATAATAGAAACAGAGATAAAGAGTTAGTCACACACAATAACGCAATATTTTTCTAGGGAACCCAACAGGGAAAAGCCTCTACTTTGCTGTGGAATTTTATTAACAGAAATTTTAGAAATTGATCTCTTTACAGGGAAACACTACTTCACTGGAGAACAAGATTTTTCTCACTTCTAACACTTATATCAGTATTATTTCACCAAAGATATAAGTTCCAATGGGAGATTTGGAAAATAATGTCACCCAAAATGGTTTGGACTGCCCTTCTTCCAACATTAGAACTGAAGGTTTTATAGTTAGTGCAACATCCAGTGGCATTGAACTGGAAATTGTATATTTTTTTGTTTGTGCTACATTGGTAACCCTTCTCAATATGGTCATTAATCCAATAAGATTTGATACAATTATGGATGGAGTTTTAATATTTTTTGGACACCCCATTCTGGGGCCACATGTTGAACTGGTAATGTGTGCAACAACATTCCTATCAAAACCTGAAACTAAACAGAGGAAGCTTACATAATCTTCATAGCATTCAAATCAATTTGTGGAGTAATTAGAATATGGTTAGATATAAAAAATAGGCATATCTCTATAGAGAGGATTCAGATACTAAAAAGTTTGGATAACCCCAAAAACAACTATGCCTATATAAAAAAATGAGGCCTAGATCAAGCGCAGCCTTAGGGTTCATTGCACCACTTCCACAATCGAAGGGTGTGGTGGAAATAAGAGTTATTGGAATATCTTCTCCAGATTGATTTTGTGCTTGCAAGGGCTTCCCCATGTGGTAAAAAACTGCTGATGTTGTTTGTAATGCTGATTTGATGGCAGTAGGGCTCCAATCAGGATGTTTCTGCTTCACCAAAGCTGCAATGCCAGCTATATGTGGTGTCACCATGCTTGTCCCTGATATCATGGAAAATCCTTCTCCTACTTGAAGAAAAGCAGAATCTTGAGACGATTAATGTGCGTGTCAAGGTACCTTCAATTTTCAAAGTTTGCCAAAACTTCTAAATTGATTTTATTCTCTCTAGAAATGATATGTCCTCCAGCGTTTACCAAAAAAATTCAAATTTCAAAATTACAGACTCCTAGGCGAATAACATTAGAAGATAGTAATCAAGCCTATCACAAACTATAGGCATAAGCAGAAAAAAATTGCATTACAACCTAATTCTAAGACTGAAAAAAGTAGTATTGTTTTACCTTGATAATTGACTTCATGGATGCCATTAGGAGACCATGATGCCCATATTAGGGAACCAGGAACCAGAATATTAGGCTTTAAAACATCGATGTCCTAAAATTTGGAATCCTTGATATCTGGCCCTCTAGAGGATAAAATGCTACCTGAGGAGTTGTACCTTGATATATAGGCTTCAACCCATTTCCAATGGAAGCCTTACTAGCTCCAAACCTTGTGATTTGACCGGATGGATCCCTTATTGTTGATTTATTATAGTAATATATAAGAATATTTAGCCACAAACAAAGAAACACTCAGAAATATATAAAAACATTTGTTTGTTGAAAAGCACGACTGGATCACCTATATGATCTAAAGAGGATATTTCCTTCAATCAAAGGAAAAATGCTAGAAAATATTTTAGGGAGTCCAAAATACCATCATGTAATAGTTCAACTCAAAAATGTTGATATTGTAAATTATACATGTGTTTTTTCTACTTCTTTTATAACAATTCCTTGGAGAAAAACTTTGAAGGAGTAAAACATCTAGGTTTATTATTGCAGAGACGTTACATCATATCTAAGCGAGTATAAAGACACCCTCAATTGAAAGGTATCTATTCATCTAAATCTATAATTAAATTCTTCCTTTGTTGGACCTTATGTTTCCGAGAATGAAAACCAATAATAAACAGTTCAACTGCATTGTATCGTATGGTTGTTGAAATTTTGTTATTTTAGTCTTTGGGAATAGTTTCAAGCAATTGGCATACATATTATTCTAATGCTCGTTTTGAGTTCAGAAAACTCCAATAGTGAATGTAATTGAGCAACTATGTAGAATTTCCTTGAAAATTCCGCAACTACTATGATGAACAATCCAATACAACTTCTATTCACCAAAACACATAATTTTTCTACTAAATAAGCAACATAATAGAATTAGAGATAAAGAGCTAGTCACACACAATAACACAATATTTTTCTAGGGAACCCAAGTGAGAAAACCCTATGCTTTGCTGTGGAATTTTATTAACAGAAATTTTAGCAATTAATCTCTTTACAGGGCAACACTACCTCACTGGAGAATAAGCTTGTCCTCACTGCTAGCGCTTAAGCATGAAATTCCCTTCAAACGCACCTGATCCAACTCCTTTTCCCTTGTGTAATTTTCTTCATATTTCCTAGTGCTGAAATCTCCTATTTCTTTGCTGAAATCTCCTATTTAACTGATGTTTTGAAAAGTGTCATTGGATTTTCCTTACCTCTGTATAATTCATTCTCATTATAATTTCCTTTCTTAATTACAAGAAAATGAATATATTTTGAAATGATGCATGTTGGGTGCTTGATCATTGTTACAAGTAATGAGATGCAGTGGAGAGAATCACATGATTTTGGAGCTTGGGAGTTTATGATGTCATATGCTGCACGTACATATATAATGCTTGTTTTTTTGGTGCACAGTGGGGATCATATGCTTACATGGTTTGTAATGGTAGTGTCCCATACATGGGTTATGGACCAAGTCCTTTTGACACGCAATTTAATGGACAAATTATGCCAACAGATATGTATGGAACACAGGGATATATGCTAGGCTTTTCCCCTCATGTTCAAAGATAAGGTGTTTTGTTTATTGATATATGTAACCATGTATCAAATGAGATTTTTGAATGTAGGATCATAATTAGGAGACCTAACCAAGTCTTTTGAGTATCCCCGAGTTTCACTGGATGAGTCAAGTGTAATGATCGGGAGATTTGGTCAAACTCGCCATAACTTGGTTAGTTTGAAGACATTGTCGAACTGGTCAAGCTCCTCTTAACTTTGCGATTTTTACCATTATTAGGAAGTTTTGGAAGACTTGGCCATACTTTGAGTTGTGCAATATTTAGTCAAGTTTGACCTATAAAATAAAAACCTATAAATGCCCAAAACCAAGAATAAAAAACACATTCCTAAATTGATTTTTGAAGCCAAATTTTATATTGAATTTGTTTGCTGAATATTTATGATTTTGAGTCAAAGTCTTACTGTTAACTTTGTGGAGTCATTCCAATTTTTTACTAACTGAGAAAATTAGCAAATTTCAGAGAATATATGGATTATGGTATGGGGAATTACAACTCTTCTCCAGTTTTGAGTAGAGAGGAGTTTGAATTTATGCAAGTGGAGCAAAGGAGAATAGAGCTAGAATATGAGCAATGACACAGTAGCAAGTAAGAAACCTTTAACTTCTAAAATATAAATTCATATTTTAGGTGTTTTGAGGAACCTAAGTTATGCAATTTATAGTTTGTGTTTATCAGATTAAAGGAAATAGTTTTAGGGTTGACAATGGTTCAAAATTTTGTTCCCAAACTTTCCATCTAAGCAGCAGAATTGTGCAGATTGGATACATATTTATCTCCTCAACCCTAACCTTACAAATATCAAAACCCTTCTTTAACCTAGCTCGTGCACACAGAGAGCTTGCTTTCCAATATTCAATGAATACACCTTGTGCAACATTTTTGTTAAATGTGTGCAAATATTGAATTAAAATCTTGTTTTCCCAATGCTATAAAATCCAAATGCAGCTGCAGATGGTACTATAAAATTAAGTACATTTGTCAGACTTTCAAATACCTCAAACAAACAAAATTTTTGTTTGTTGTTGAGGAGAATGAAATTACATTTTATATTGTGGCAGGTGCTAGGCAATGAATGCCTGATATTGCTTTAATTACTAGAACTTTTTCCTGTCATCGAGAAATGGACAATCCATTTTTATGTATCACCATTGAGTTGTAATTATAATCACAACAGAGTGATTTGGATAAATATTCCAAGTAAAAATTTCTAGTGTATTTGGGTTTCATCAATAATTCCATATAAATCCCTTTCTTTTTGGCTCAATACATTATACGCTATGGCTTGCTTGACTGATTTTCTTCTCCTTCTCTTGATCTTATCTTATGTCGATTTATCTTATTCTTATCTGATACTGATTAACAATATAGATAGATAGATGGGAGGAAGGGGGTGGGGTAGTATGAAGATTGGATCTATTGAATGATAAATTAATCATTTAAATTTGGAGCTATACTTAAAATTGGTTTGGTTTTACAATTTTAGAGTTGAAGATTATAATAACATTCAAAGATTTTGTGGTGTTTGGGCCATTTAAAGTTTATACAATTATTATGCTCAAGGAATTGTCATTTGGATCTCCGATTACACATGGTGATTTAAAAAAAATTGAAATGGTGGTAGTGATCTCCCTTTCCTGGTTGGCCAATTGATTAGAAATAGAAATATCAGAAAGGTGGAAATTTATTTATAAACCTTTAGATGCAATTAGTAGTTTTAAATTAATGAACTTTTTAGGTCATATTGGAAGAGAACTTTTTAGGCCATTTAAAGGGGGCTTAGATCATTTGAATGAGAACGAGAATTGTGTCTGAATGTGCTATATACTCCTATCTCGCTACTAACCTGTAAATCCATGAGCCACGTGTTTCTTGCAAATATTCAATTGTTGTTGTTAAAGAAACCCTTTAGTGGATGTAGAGCCAATACATATAGATTATATACAAGGAGCTACTCTACAATAACACTATTCAGATATCGCATATCCTATCAAGAAAATAAACCTTTGGATAAAAGCAACCTGAAGGGTTCTAGTATCATTTTTTATCAAGGATAGAAACTATTGGATAAAACAAAATCATACAATTATGTAGGTAAAAGCCATGATTATATATAGTGACCCAATCAAGAAACAAATTCCATAGTAAAGTATTCGTAACACCACATAATTATGTTAATACATCAGTAGATTGTGGAGGAGGAATATATTTTAATCACATGGAAGTTAACCCCTGGTCTGACTATCCTTTTCCTTAATATTTCAATGCTTTGCTATTGAAATATTAGGAATAAGTTGGCGCAGAGTTTTTTCACTGCTTCAAAAAGGAAATGACCATGGTTCTAAAAGTAGGACTCCTTTGCATAAGCACCTTGCCCATCAATTGGCCAACAATGAAGAGAGTCGTAATTTTGCTGCAGGAAGCCAATATCGAGCACAATGCCAAGGCAACTACCAAGGATGAAAAATAGTCTCTTCACTAGTACGTGGAACCCACAATTTGCATTGTATAGGCATGATGGTAATTGTATTTGACCTGGATTTTTTTTCTTTACATGGCCTCCATATTTATTTCCACTTTGTAGCTTCTATTTTTTTTTAGGTTTGTTCATGTATAACCTTTTGAATCTAACCTAATACTAATACCCAAAATAGAAGCTTGCATCTGTAACACTTTGGCATCATTCTCCATGAAAATCCAATGGTTAGAGGGTGCATCTATCTACCCAGTCATGGGCCATTGTGTTGTTGTGTTTTTGATAAATCTACTCTCCAAGTTAATAATTGTGGTGGGCTGGCTAAGACATAGAATTTTCTCCCTATTAAACACCATGAGGAAAGCAGAAATCGATACCATTGTCATCCTCATCCATGATAACATCTTATTATTGATCTCCTCTTGCTTTACTCTCCTTGGGCACAAGAATTTAATTGTAAACCAGAACACTGAAGCTTTCAATGTAATATAGGTGGAAATCAAGATGATTTTAGTGGTTGCTGCTTGAGATTCTCATTATCCTATTGTCATAAATGGTTATTTCGTATAAGTTTAATTATGGCCTCCGACCGTTTTAAAAGTGTATTGTAAGATGAAAATGTTCATTTCTAAAATTTATGTGTTTTTAAACACTCCTTGGATTAAATCCCAATCAATATGTATTTAACCATTCTCCATATTAAATAATGACATGGCAGGACAACAAAATTGTAACAGGAAAAGCATGTTCCTTCCTGAAATTATAAACATATTTAATCATTAGTAGTTTTGGTAAATATTAAGTATTTAATCGTGAATAGTTTTGGTAAATATTAGGTATCATGGAGGAAATTAATCAATTGAGTTATTGTCTTTTTATTATGTATTTTGAATATCATATTTATTCTTATTGTATTTTTATTATGTATTTTGAATATCATATTTATTCTTATTGTCTTTTTATTATGTATATTGAACATGTTATTTCTAGCAACATTTAATCTTCCTAGATCTTCTATTGCTTTGGTGTATCTTTGCACCTTTAGGGGAAATTGCTAGTTTAAAGTCTAATTCTTTAAAGGGTACTAGCTCAATGGAAGAGCACCTGCTTTACAAGCAGGAGATTGGTGGTTCGATTCCATCGTGCCATGATATTCATAGGGAACGAAGATGATCAGTTTTTGGTGACGGGTGCTCTTTTGACCATCACCAATAAGCTTATGGTGACATTTTTCACCCTCACCTTGAAATATGAAATGGTGACGGTCAACGAATGCCACCATATATATGCATCAATAGTGACGACCATGAAAGGTCTGTCACCATAAATCGTTGTTGTTGATATGAAATGGTGAGGGTCATTGTTTGTCATTATAGTCATTATTTGTGACGGACCTTGATGTCACCAATGAGCTTATCATGACATTTTTTGACCCTCACCAAATATGAAATGGTGACGGTCAACGAATGTTGCCATATATATGCACCAACAGTGACGCCCATGAAAGGTCCATCACAAAAAATCGTTGTTGTTCATATGAAATGGTGACGATCACTATTCGTCGTTATAATCAATATCTGTGAAGGACTTTGAATGTCACCACAACACATACTTTCAGCGATGCCACCTTTGGTAACGTTCAATTTTTTGGTGACGGAGGCTATTGTTCATCACCATTGCTCATATGAAATGGTGATGGTCACTATCCGTCATTATAAATCATTATTAGTGATGGACCTTGAATGTCACAACACCTATACTTTTGGCGATGCCACCTTTGGTGACGTTTAGTTTTTGGTGACGAAGGCTCTTTTGACCCTCACCAATGAGTTTATGGTGACATTTTTTGCCCCTCACCAATGTATTTTTTTCTTGTAGTGAAAGGTCATCGGTTCAAAACTCTGTGAACAAAAATTCAGCCATGATAAGGGCTAGTGTGGCCCAAGGCAAGTGTCATCAATTGGTGATTTTGAAAGCTTAGATGCCCTTGGGTCATAGTTACTCAAACCACAAGTTAGGAATCCTTGTCATCTCAAGACTCACATTACCAAACAAAAAGAAAATTACTCTCCCAAGATCTAATGGGTTACATGGAACTTATTTCTAACAAGGGAGTTTTTTGAACAAAGAGTTGAAGATTTACCTTCACCTTTAACACTACCTGATTTGAAGAACACAATAAAATATGTAATTAATGTAAAATCGCCATTTTAAAGATATAAAATTCTTTTCTGTTCGAGCACTACCATTTTAATTAATGACAACAAAACTTTAATAACATCATAACATACGGATAAATATTAACATTTTATTCTTCATTTCATAATTATAACACACCATGATATTTTTGGTTCATAACATTTCTCTTATTATACTTGGATTTGAGAATAATAATTTATTTTCTTTTTAAGCACTACTGCCATTATAATTAATGAGAACATAACTTTAAAATATAAAATTAACATAATGTATGGATGAAATTAACATTTTATTCTTCACTTCATGACTTTAACACAAAATGTTGTTTTTAGTTGATCACATTCCTCTTATTATGCTTGAATATGGGAATATGTTGGTTAAAGATTGAGATGTGTTTATTATCTTCCTAAAATTTATACTAATCTATTTTCCATTTATAAAATAAAAAATGTTGAGTCCATAAAACTTGATCACACCTTTTAGCAAGCAAGGGCATGCAAAAGTGGCTTCCACAAACCTTAATTGATGAGTAATCTTGTTTGAAGGTCCATAATCAAGGTGTGATCTATTTTCCATTTATAAAGTAATACATTTTAAAATATTAACTATCACAATGTTGAATCCATAAAACTAGATCACATTTTTTAGCAAGCGGGGCATGTAGAAGCGCCCGCCACAACCTTCAATTGAGTAGTAATATTTATTGAAGATCCATGATAAAGGGGTAATATTGATTGAGGTTTTAAGCTCTTGATTGGTGACTTGAAACCTTAATTAATATTCTCTTGATCATGATTTAAGTAAAAAATGATCTCAACCAAAGATTCGATAAGATTTAATTACCAACTTAATGAGAATATTCCAAAGTTTTTGTTTCCTTATAGTCAAATACCTATTTTTACTCTCTTTTTAAAACATAGTGTTCCTATTGACACCATTTTTTTTGGATTAAAATTACAATTTTTTCGGCCATGATATTTAATGTTGCTAAATAGAATCCTTAAAATAAACCTTTGAATTAAATAATATTCATACTAGTATTATATGACTGTCTACCTATATTTCAAGGTTAAAATTACAAATAATTTAAAACTATGGACTTAAGAAAATACAAAACAAACCTAATGGAGGGGTCCTCAATTCTACATGAAGGTGGGGAAATGGATATGGAATAAGGATCATTGAAGGATGAACAACTCCAAGACTCTAAGAAGGAAATTCTCATTTAAAATCACAATGAGGTGGAAATTCAAGTTGTAGTGGAGGACAAGTACTTGTTTGCAGTATCTAGGCCCTCAGATTTGGGTGTTGGATGGGCGCTAGATGAAAACCTATAGGCCCTTGAAACGACATGTTGGATGGGTGCCACTTGGAAATGCACATCCCCTCAAATATTCCCATTATATGGGTTCCACTTGGTAGAGCCTTATCTCTTGGATATGTTGGTTTTATGGGTGCCACTTGGAAACACGTCCACCATATGATCTTCCTGTTAGATGGGCGCCACTTGGAAATAATTTTTCCCTAGGCTCCATTCTTTGGATGGGCACCACTTGTCTAGAAAATCCACATAGATTCAACTGATCTTGTAATATGCTAAAAAAAAATACTTGAATCTATTTTACAAATTGTGGAAACCAATTACAATCGCACAATCACATGAACAAGAAAGAGAGAGAATTTCATTCGCACAACACAAATATTTATCTGGGGAAATCCTCAGCTAAAAACCTTGATATCTTTATATTGCATAAGTCAAGATTATGAAACAATAAAATGCTTCTCTCAGGCTTGACAACTCTCTGCACTATCTCTGTGCTATCTCTCAATACCAATTTCTCACCTTTGGATGCCTTGCCTTGATTACACAATCCCTAGGGAAATTGAGCCCTATTAATTAGGAAACTCCCAATTAATGATTACACAATACATATAATACCTTCTGCCAACCTCATGCATGACCTGTAAAATTTTATGATTATACAACTAATAGTACACTTCCCTTCAATGCCAATCTCAACTGGGTCTTCCTCAGAAATGACATGCATCATCTATTTATAGCGAATTATCAATTATGAGCGATCACTGCATGTGAATTAAATCATATTTAATTCACTGGACCTCTCACTAGTTCCTCCATCAGTTAGAACCAATGAAATTGCTTTTAACTCAAATAATTAAGTTAAATAATTACAACTCAAAATTAATTGTAACTCGACCCCCTAAAACTTGGAGAGAACTCTACATGCCTCTAGTTTTACCCTCAACTCGAATTGACTGAGCTAACTATGTCCTTCTATCTCAGTTAACTCGTACAAGTTGTCATGTGATGTGGAATTTCAATTTCCTTCTAATTTAATTAAGGAAAAATTAAATTAGAAGCCTCTTCTTGTTGCCAATTTCAAAAACTTGGTAGTCTCTAGGCTCTCAGATTTGGGTGTTGGACAAGTTCCACTTGGAAGCCTGTAGGCCCTCGGATTTTCCCTTTGGATGGGTGCCACTTTGTAGCATGTAGGCCCTAGGATTTTCCTTTTGGATGGGTACCACTTGGCAGTATGTTGACACTCTAATTCTCCCATTAGATTGGTGCCCATCCAATGAATAAAGTCCCTAAGGGGTAAATAAATTCTAGATACTTAGAAAAGATGAAAAACAACCCCAATGGAGGAGTTCTCAGTTCTACCATGTTGTTATGCAACTAACCCATACAAACCCAATGTTGCAACAAGAGGTCTAATACCATAATGTAATGTACCCACTACTGCATGCTCTCAAGAATCATGTTCTTGAACTAATGCAATCCTCTGATAAGATTTTAAATAAAACAATAAGTGTGCATTTTCTTATATTATTGTTTATTTCATTTTCTATTTTTTTATCACATGGATCTCACCTTATGCTTATTTAACCTTGTTTCATTCTTATGCTTTTTTTCACATGGATTCCACCTTATTTGAATATTATATGAACTTTGAAAATGTTGGAGAATATGAAAACTTGTAAACTTCATAAATGTGAAAATGTTTACTCCATATTTTGTTTTAATGCTCAAATTTATGAATGATTTATAAATAATCCCTAAAATCCTCAAGATTCTAATATCCAATAATCTATGAATTCAATATTTGAAGGATATTGAGTTAAAAAAGATACGCCAAAATCCCGCTTACCTTAAAAATTTCAAATTTCCATGTTTAACGAAGAAAAGGGTTCAAGGGAAGAACAAATAGTGGGATCCTTCAAAACCTTCTGAGCTTAAAATTCTCATACTCTATTAATTTTTTTTATTTTCATATTCCAAGGAGGAAAAATAAAAGAGAAATAAAACACCAACATTTCTTCAAACAATCTTAAGTGTTATATTTAAATACATTTTCCAAAAACATTACTTAGAGGAGGGAATGTTTGTCATAAGAATGACACAACACATCTTTATCATTATAACTTCAAATTGTATATATGTCTCACACCCTCTTACACTTTAAAAGAAAATTCAAATCTTTTCAAGGTTAGTGAATGACAATCTTGGATTTTATGTGAATGTCTTTTTAGAGTTCTACAAGTTGTACTCTATTGGTTTTAATGTCAAAAACTTTGGAAAGATTTACAATTTTCTCTTAATTTTCTCAATGAATTCTCTAATAGGATCTCACCTAAATTATGTATAATAGCCACTTTTTTCTCAAAATATGCCCCAAGGATTTGAATACCAAAATTCCAAACTCTAATTTTTCTAAAAATCTTGTCCAAAAAGGCCTCAACTTGAATTCTAGATATTTTTTTAAAATATTATCCAAAAGACTTGAATGTTCACCCTAAGAAATGACACAAAAGTGTAGCATATCCACATGATTCCTTTCCATCTCTATAGTGTAACTACTACTTTGGTACCAATTCATGAAATTCACATTTTAACACATCATCTATTTCTATAACATACCACCTACTCCAATGACCATATATAATGTACCCCGTTGTGTTTCATACCATTGAGGCAAAAAATAAAATCCGTAAACTTCAGTGGATTCCATTGGATAGTTATTCACAACAAATATGATAAAATTATATTTAAAATCTAAAAATCTACACTATTACAATTTTATTAGATTTCTGCATTTGTAGATTTACTGTCAATAGTGCATGCATGTGAATGAAAATTATGCAAAAAATAAAGAACAGTGAAATAAAATAGCACACACAGATTTGACACAAGATATGCTCTCGAAAACTCTTTCAGGAGGAAATCCCAGTTGGAAGGTGAGGTTTTTTCGCTC
The DNA here is from genome assembly GCA_034641835.2 of Pinus albicaulis. NCBI lineage: Eukaryota > Viridiplantae > Streptophyta > Pinopsida > Pinales > Pinaceae > Pinus > Pinus albicaulis. Next base: position 618,216,212 of record CM076571.1, on the reverse strand, counting down.
TTTCTCTGAATGGAAATATGCCTACGAGTACAAAGAAGTATGGCTACGTGGCATCCTCTTAAATTATGGTGGTGAAAACAAGGTTAAATTTTGAGCGGCATAAATTTTGCATATGGACTCTGATTGACATGATTATTGCATCTTTAGAAAGGTCTTCATGTGTAGAATAGGAAAAAAAAGTGAAATGCTAAAGTAAGGAATTTTTACCAAAAAAAATAAATCATTTTATGCCTCAAAATTCTCTCGGAAGGTTACAAACCCTAGTTTCCTGCTGGTAAAAACAGTCATGTGAGCTAATTCCTCCACTTTGAAAACATCGAGATGGATGAAAATGATCCAATTCAAATCACACCTCCCCATTTTGGGAGGATTTTGGTCCCCAAAATATTATACTAAATGAGATGAGGAATTTTTTTTTCTCTACCTTTTCTCTGGTGTACCATTTAACTTTGCATGGAAGTTTTCCTTTTGAACCAATCTGCCCCTGTCTTATAGTTCTAGACCCCTTCTGCAAAACCGTATCTTCTGTCAACTCTGCCTAAGAATTTGGTGCCAAATCCTCCACAAAAGGTTCTTTTTAGAACAACAATGTTATCATGCTAATCGAGGAAGATAAATAGGGTAATGGCAACGAAGAGTGATATGTACTTGTGTTATTTCTTTTTTTTTTCTAAATTGTGCTAATTCTATTATATAAACATAGACTTACAAAACTGCCACGGTTTAGCTGAGGGAGCCTGAAACCGGGCTTGAATTCCAAGTTCTATCCAGATGACGAACTGCCCAGAGTGGGAAACCAGTTCCTTTAAAAGTAGTTACACCGCCCTTTAGATGGGAAACCGGTGAAGAGTCTATTACATTCAGCATGAAAGAACTACAGAACGACAAAACTAGCATGCAGCTGTTGCTGCTATAGGCAACAAAAAAAGCATATTTTCTTGCAAAAAAGTGAAGAGCAAAAATCATACTGATCCTAGACATATCAGAGTCAATGCATTTATGTTGGAGCAGGTTGCTCCTCTTCAATTCGACAGCCGTATAGTTCCTCAGGATCTTCATCAGCGCGCTGAGCTCCGTCTCTGCCTGAAAGGTTCGCTTCCACCTGCATGTGAATATGGTCCAGGGAGGGAGAAGTAGTAACAAGGGGCGCGCTTGGACCAGCAGTGGGAATGGCAGTCGGGTTGGGGATGGGGTCGAGAGGAGAAGGCGCAGGTTCAGTCACCGGAGGAGAATGAATGGTGGCTTCTTCACGCAGGGTTATAGTTATATAGGTAGTGATGGTAGGGCGATTGGAGGCACTGTCAAAGCGAAGCTCGGCACGTTGCGAGGTTTGCCTCAGAATGTGGCTACCGAAATGATGAGGGACAGAGAAAGCGGGGCTCGGGGGCGCGTCCAGAGGAGGAGCAGAGGGATGGATGTCATGAATGAGTTCAGGAGGGGCATTGTGGTCCGGAGCAGGTCGCCTTCCAGAAGGCTCAGTGGAGAGATCTTCGCCAGAGCTAATGGGAGGTCGTTCACTCGTAGACCTGCCCTGAGAGGCGCCGCGACGGCAAGTCATTCGCTGCCTAAGCCTAGGCATGGTAATCTTCTTAGAGTGAACAGGCAACGAACTGGAGGGTGCGACAAGAACAGGGGCAAAACCACCGAGAACACTGGGAGAAACCTGAGAATTGGAATTGGAAAGACAGAAATTGCTATGCGAATGATGAAAGCCAGGGATAGTTTCCAGGCAGCTGAGCAGCGAGCATCAGCGTCCAGTGATTGTGTGTTCGCAAGGCTTAGCACATCCTCCCGGGCAAATACTGCGCAAGGGCGGCAAGGCTCGTCTGACATGGCCAGAGTAATCTGGAGAGCGCGAGCAGGCATCCATATGGTGTTGACTGTTCGGACCAAGGAGGAGAAGGTGACGATGCGGAGGAGTTAATGCCCGGAGCGAATGCGAAATGATAACCATATTAATGGCGCCATGGGGGGCCATGTGGCCACCCCATGCGAAGCGCCTTGGGAGATGGCCGGGGACATGTGTCCCGTCGAGTCCTTTAGACATCCGCATCCGGAGTACTTGTGTTATTTCATCATTTATACTATTGTTGTATATTTTTGTTTTCATTATTTCACTAATTATATTTTTTTTATTCGTCTTGTTGGCATTTTATATAATTGGTAAAATTCACAAACTTTTTTACATTTTTTTTTCTAGTGGAAACAATTTTACACTTAAAACTAAGTATTTTGAATTGTGTAATTTATAATTTAAAAAATAATTTTTAACATATTTATTTAATGTGTTTAAATTTAACTTATAGTAGACTTATTCTATATGCTTTGGATAGACATCAAGATGGATCAAAAGATTCAAATTCTAAGCATGAGTTATCTATTTTGTACTCTTTTGTTATACTTTTTTGACCACAAATATATATTTCTAATGTAAAACATTTTCTACTATAGATAATATAAAAGTCCATTTTGAATCCTAAAGGTGAGCACTCCATTAAGAATGCTTATTTACAATTATATTTTATAAAGATATAATTCTAAATATACTCATATTATCTCCTTTCTCAAATGACATTCTGATTATCATTCTAAAATAACTTACAAAGTGATAAAAAATGGAGAAAGAAAATCATATTTGTGTTATATGTGTACTAAAATTCCATTACAACCGTCCTCAAAGTTTTTCAACATAGTAAAATCACCTCCCTTATTTTGACTATGCAACATATCCCTATAAATATAAATGCAATTTAAAACATGGTTTATAATATCTATGATAATAAGGATTCAAGGTGACAATCCTTCTCAAATAGGAAAATGAGAAGAATATAAAGAAAATGAGAAAATAGGGAATTTGGAAGACATTGAAGATTTATTCTAGATTTAAATACTTATTGGTTTATTAATAATTTCACATGTTTTTTCTTCATGTTTATATCAAAATCAATATAGATCATGTAGTGATAAATCTACCGAGTAGTTTAACAATGAAAAAAATGTGTATTAATATGTAAGATTAAATTATTGACATGAGAGTTAACTTCATGTTAACTATATTTAAATTCTAGATCTTGGCATTATGTAAACTAAAAAGAGGACTTATGCATGTATACAATTTTGATTACATCTTTTTATGGACCATAAGAGAAACAAATGGGCTTACATGGACGCATTAGAGGTTTTAATTTTTTCTTCACCGATAATGGAAGAGTTTGACTTTTCTTTTCAATAGGTAATTATAAATAAAAGTTGAATTAATAATATTTTATGGCTAATAAATAAAAGATAAATACTAGCTATGGTGATTAAGGGGCATTTATTTGAATTTCTAATAGACTTGGATATGCATTTTTCTTTCCTATTTAGATTATGTAAAATAAATATATATTTTTATGTATTTATAGGTAAATTATTTAAAGTAGACATGTCTTTATCATTGCAAACATAATGTAATTTTTTCTAAGAGAAATGTGAATACATGAATTTTAGTGATTATGTAAAATAAATATATATTTTTATGTATTTATAAGTAAATTATTTAAGTAGACATGTCTTTATCATTGTAAACATGATGTAATTTTTTCTAGGAAAAACGTGAAATCATGAATTTTAGTGAATATCTTGTGATAAGTATGATAAGTATGTGGAAAAAACAATATTTCTTGAGCTGTTCATTAAGAAATAATCAAATATATTATTTGTCAAAAATTTAAATCTAATATAGTATGATTTTTGTATTATCTAACTTTTATTTATTATTTAAAAAAGATAAATTTAAATCACAATAGCAAATAAAGAACTAAAATAACACCAAAATGTTATAGCTTTATTACTAGAAAAAAGTTCACTTGCATCTTTAAGGGATACCTTCCAATAGAGAAAATCCCCAGCTACAAGTAACTTCACAAGCCTTATTTTACATTTCTTGATTCTCATATTTAGAGAGAGAAATTTCTAATTTAAATTGGTAAGAGTTTCTATAATTATTAAATTTAATTTGCTTGAAACTCTCATTACTTTAGTGATAAATTAAATTTTATTAAAATAGATTTTTTAAAGTTATATTAAATCTAAATTAATTATCATTTATTTTTACTTATGTTTTTTAAATTAAAAAAATAGATTGAATTTTATAAACCAATATAGATCCATCTTCACAATGGATCTACCAAGAGCCAAGAGGGATCGAATCTCATTATATGGAAATCTCTTTTTTAGAATGCAAAACTTGAAAAATGGTGTACATGTCAAAATATTTAATCTCTTTTAGTGCTTCATGAATATGTGATTAAGATGGATCTATAGTAGTTTTCTATCTCTATATATAGATCGACCAAAGTGTAATTTTTCATTGTTTTAATTGTATTTTTGAATAATTTATTATTAATAATATTTGATATTACAAATTTAATGAGTTATGTTAGGGTTAGTAGTTTTCATTGACAAATGTATTTTCCATGTCCTTTAATTTTCAGTTTTTGAATAATTTGAGCCTATGACCACTGCTGCTGTAATAGCCTCAAAGATCACTCTATGGAATCACCTAATTTCTATCATAAAGGGTTCACTAAAGGCATGAAAGAGTGTCAAGTTAATGGGAGTCATGTTCGTGCATGTTTGTATGGTCAAGTTGAAAGGGGTGACATGTGTTTGTCATATGTCAATCATAATTGTCTAAATTGAGTTTATTGTAGTCAAAGTGTGATGGTCATGAAGTGTAGTTATTAAAAATATTCCACATTTCTATCCCCTATCCTTATCTATCCCATGCTTCCCTATTTCCTACCATATTTCATGTATTTCCCTTTCTTTAACACCCCTTCATATATAACTTCCCTTCTTATATATCATACTATTAACATAAATTACACCTTATACTTTCCTCACATCCCATTTACCTCTTATTACTACTACATTTATTCTCCCCCTTTATTCTAAACTTATTCCCCCATAATATCACTACCATCACTCATGACATTATACAACCCTCATTGTAAAACACACAACCCCCCCCATACCTAAGAGCTATTACATTCATCACATATAAATTATTCCCCCATAATTTTTTACACATTCCAAGTCAGGTGGAGCGCTATAAAACATTAGTTCAAAGCATCTTAGTGCTACCAGACTACTTGCTGCACTATGTTGCGCAGAATACTCTGTTTTTTACATCATTTCGAAATGATAATTATGACCACATGAAGGTGAATTTTGGAAAATTGAAAGAGGGTTTTATCAAGAAAAAACCAAATAAAAATAACCTCCTTCCGTTTCTGCACAGGTGTCATAGATCGGGAGTTTCAAATGCATATGTAAGGCCTATTTTTCGGATTGTATAAATTTCCCGTTTTAGTCATTATTTTGCAGAGAAAATTCTAAGAAGTTGAGGAAGACTTTAAATAAAATTAAATAGGGTTTTGTAGAGAATGGGCCAAAGAACAAAAACCTATCTCAGATTTTACAGAGGTTCTACTTTTTTGGAATTACATGCATCACGTGGTGGCCCATTTTCGTAGTTTTTGTTGACATAATGATGAAATTTTGTTGTGCAATACAACCTAAGTTGCCTTTTCTATTTTCATCATCAGTTTGAGATTTTTAATGTCAGGATAAGATATTATGAGATAATTTTTTCATATAGATAAGTTAAGAGGATAAGTATAAAGCAATTTTTATATTTTTCTCTGCGAAAGATAAAAGAAGTTGTATAAGACTACTTTATGTAATTTTTTATTAAAAAATAATGGGTTGCTAATAATGTATGTTTCAATCCATTCTGAATGGATAGATCATACATTGAACCTAGTCATTATATCTTTATGATGTGAAATGTATTTAATGATGTGAGAAGATGAAAAAAGGGCTGGTTGGTGAGAGTGCTAGAGGCTTGATGATTTTATTCACTGTATGAATGAATAGTAGAAGGCTGAAGCTAGTTTGAGTAGGGATTCATGAGCATGATTCTGTTAGTATGTATTGGGCCTTTTTAATTGTGATTTATTTTATTTAATAAAATCCTTTTTTGTCATTATTCATGTTCAGTTTGAAGTATTTTATTAGAATTCAAATGTTCACTCTGGTTTAACTTCCTGATCATTATATGTGTTTTTCTTCCCTAATTGATCAAATTCATCCTTGATAGATGCTTGGTCTGTCTTTCCTATTTTGTTTCATCCTTTCACTACAATTACATCCTTTTAGAAGATTACTAATAAGTCCTATTGTCTTGCCCCTGTGAGGATTTGCCTCCATTTCCCTTATTCATTTAGATTTAGCCCATTGATCCTGATTTTCCCTATCCTCTGCACTCAAAACCATCAAATCGGTTTTAAACAGCCCTGAGTTTAATAACCAGTCTAAAACCCATATCCTATCAGTCTTTGATTGATAGTTTATCCAGCAAGAGATCCCTCTCCAAGGTTAGGGGTGCTATACCTAACCTACAAGTGGTTTATGGTTACCTTTGTAGCCCTTTCTTAAGCCTAAAGATATTTACAGAGTGCGAACAAGTTACACATTTTCGTCTTATTAAAAAATAATTAAACAATTTTACATTTAATTATTTTTTCCTTGTGAGTATTAAATTATTTTACTAATCAGGTTAGAATGAATATGAATGTACTATTTAAACAATACACAAACATTTATGGTAATTTTACAATTATAGTTTAAACCTTACTAAACTTTGTAATTTATAAAAATATATTTTCATTTTTCTTTTAAAGTAAGTTGTTTTGCATCTAATTTTATCTATAAAATTTTGATATAACTTCACCAATACATAATATATAATAAATAGTATTTCATAAAAATAAATATCACGATGATAACCATGTATTCAGGTGGATATTGGTGGCCACCCGCCTATTCCACTTCGACCCCCACTATTGTTCTTTCAGTTTGTCAGTTTCCATAATTGTAGCA
>CM076571.1:617891785-618204285 GCA_034641835.2 Pinus albicaulis | reverse complement strand
TCAAGGTTGTGGGAGATAATTCTTTTGAGATCAACATTATCCCATTCCTTATCCTACACCCAATGTTCAATGTGGACCACCTCCAGCCATAGTTTCCACCATTACTAGACACATTAGACATTGCAAAATAACTCACACCAACAAATCTAAACCCCAATTGCATGGAACATGAAAAAACTGATAAGATCATAGAAACATAGATCAATAACACTCATTAGCAAAAGATCCAATTGTATTGGGTTGTCAAAGCTAGCTAACTCCTGCACCAAGGCAAGTGGATCACCAGGGACGAAGTTTAGAAGAAGTTTTCTCATCTCATAGAGGAACTCAATGCAATGGGGACCATTGATTCCTAAGGGGGGGAAATGATCAAGGTGGATAGTTATGGCCACCCACCTATTCCACTTGGACCCCCACCATTGTTTCTTTCAGTTTTTTAGTTTCCTTAATTGTAGCACAATTTACTATTTTCGGCATTCTTTCTGGTTTCGAACATTCGAAGCCGTTTTGAGGCCCTAAACAACATTTTTTGGGAAAACCGGGTGCAACATGGGTATTTGATAAATGTTGGCCACTCGAAAGTTGTAGTCCTCAAATAGATATTTCCAACGAGGTATTGTGTGCAACAAATGGAGATCATATGCCAAAGTTATGTCCTCGAGAAATTGATACAGTAATTTGTCACCCTGTTCACTTCCCGTCCCTGATCCTGAAGTGCCCTAATATCACAAGTATGCAATATATATGTTGTGGCTCATTTGCATTTACATTTAAAATATTTTCCAAAACACCAAAAAATCATAAATGATATAAAATGTAAAATTTTGTGTCATAGAAGATTTTTGATTTATATGTTGGTACATTAACATTATGTGATGAGATGTGAAGGTGGGTCGATTCGAGCTCATTCACGTGCAGAGAAGTTCAAGAGCCAAACTTATGGGCACATTCATAGCATTGCACACCAAATAGGATCGAGTCGATCTCATTCACAAGCTCAGGAGGGACTAGTGCGACAGAAAACTAGATAAGCTCAGGAGGGTTACACCATGGAGAAAACAAACTAATTTCCCGAAGGCAGAGAAATGGTGCATTTCCCTTAAAAACGTAAGAGTTTCGGAGGAGACACAAAGGGAAAAACATATGGTCAGGATCAAAGCACAGAACTAGAATGGAGAGATGGACGGTGGAGATCGTATCACATATCGCATTCAGTATAGGATACGAGTTTGTAATATGGTTAAACTTGCGATATTGCGATGTGATACGGCCCCCTATCGCACATCACAATTTTGGAGGAAAGGTGCTAAAGGAATATGTTATGATCGCCGACGTGCGAAGTGCGGTAAAGCTCCATATCGCCGATTGCGATTTGCGATTGGCCCTACCTTTGCTTGCCATGTCACCTTTCACACATCGCACTTCGCACATCGCACATTTTAACACTTACCTTCCATGTCTCATAACAAATCTGTCGATTTACGATTGCGATTGGCCCCACCTCTGCTTTCCACGTCACCTTCCACCCGTCACACTTTGTACATCGCAATTTTTAACACTTACCTTCCATGTCTCATAAAAAATCTACCGATTTATGATTGAGATTGCCCACCTCTGCTTGCCACGTCACCTTCCGCTTGTCGCACTTCGCACATCGCACATTTTAAAACTTACCTTTCATGTCTCATAAAAAATCTGTCGATTTGCGATTGCAACTGGCCCCACCTTTTCTTTCCACGTCACCTTCCACCCGTCACACTTCGCACATCGCACATTTTAGCACTTACCTTCCATGTCTCATAACAAAATCCTCAATCTGAGATTTGCGAGCAGATGTGATGCGGTTTCAAAGGTGAAATACAAAGGTTTTCAAATCCGAAGGTAAGGCATTTCTGGTGTTAAATCGCATTGGAGGAATAAAGGAGGATTATAACGTAAAGCCAGTGAAATGCCAAAATGCAATAGAAAGCGGATGCGATGCGTTCTCCAAAGGTGAGCATAATATGATTCAACGCCAAGTCTTGTGGTAGTTGACGAAGAGAAGACGGAATGTTGCAGGCACACATAGAGGCATAGACAGAGTCAGGCAGAAGAACATATAGTGACATTGTGGGAAGCACGACAACTGGGTCAAGTTAGGCATTGAGGCATTGTTACCAAACTATGCAGCTACCGCATCATAACTAGAAAGGACACCTCAGCACTTTGGGGGGACACATCAACAACATCACATTCAGCAAAATGAACGATATTTCCAGTTTCAAATTGTTTTCTTGGTATGGTTGCATAAATAACCTTAACAGTTTAGGTAGTTGAGTAGTTTCAAGAAGTTCATCAGTTATGAGCTACTTTGATGTATTTAAGTAGGTAGAAATAAATAAAAGAGGTTTCAAGTTTTGGACCTTTGGATGACTGTTAATTTGGTACTAAATTGTTTGAGAAATTAATGAACGCATATCAATTTTCCTACACCTGTTGATTTTGATATGTCTTTCCAGTTTCGCTCTGTGTTTATTTCTCTTTGAATGTAGTGAAGTAATGTAACTGCGGGTCTCTTTTTACATCTGTAAGTAAGAGTTAAACAATACTTAATGTGTGCTCCTTCACTCCATCTCTTCTACCTTCAAAAATTCTCTCTAAAACTCATAAGTAATAGATTCTGTGTTTACAACATATTATTTAGAGTATCATCTCTCCATGAATTTCCTCTGAAACTTAAAAGTGGTAGATTTTGTGTTTTCAACATATCATTTTTAGTTTTCCTTACAGTTCTTCTTTTCATTTCATTCAAATATCAGCAGTTTATGACATTGTGAAGGCTTTCATTATATCAAATTATTGAGGGTATTAAGTAATTAAATTCCAAAGGTGTTAAACAGAGGCCATTTGATATTGTAGTTTTGACATACATTTATAAAATTCCTTAAGCATTGTTTCCTTACCACAGCCAAGGGATTGTTTCTTGAGATACAACATTTTCTGGCAACTACCCCTGATGATGGACTCACTTAGGAAGTCTGAAACGTTGGGTTAATAAAAAAACTCAGTAACAGGTTATTCCTCTCTTCTATAAATCTATTTCACCTGTATGGATTCTCTTTTTAAAAACATTTTTTGGCGTCATTTCCAGGGACAAAGAAACGAAGTTTATTTTTCCCTGGGTTTTTCACATTATTTCCTCTAGTTATTCAGTGAGGAGGAAATATTGGGCTGTGTTTTTTATTTTCAAAATTATGGATTTCAAAAGGCCTCACATGAGGTCAGATACTTCATAGCAGATAGTCCCTGCTTGCCAGATCCAGAAATCTTGGTTTCTAAAAAGGCTCAGAAACATAAAACTCCTTCAACACCTGATCCTACATTGTATGCTCCTAAAAATAGTTCTGGTAATCCTTTGTTTGAAAATATTTCTAAAATACTTCCTTCCTTGGAACAAGATTCACCTTTCACACCACTTTATTTTCAAGAACCTAAGGTGGAAGAACACTCCTTTGAGTCTGTTTTGTTTACTTTTACTCAAGCTCAACAAACTCTAGTTTTTGGTCCCTCTGCTATTGTCCATTAGCCTATCCCCATATCAGTTTGGCCTCCACATTCGTTCATTTTAGCAATGGGTCTGTCGACTGCATCTAACCAAGGAACAGTCAATCAAGGTGCAAACATGGCAACACCAGCCTTTTTTTTGAACATATATTCTTCACTTAACCTTCCTCAACCAATGAATGCAATGCCTCAAGAGTATCTTAAATTACTCCCATGTTTTACTGGAAAAGATGAAATAACTGCAGAAAAACACTTGCCTATGTTTTGTAATTTTGCTGAAAATATGAATGTAGAACATCTTGATGTGGTAATGAGTCTCTTTGTTCAATCTCTATATGGAGAGGCTAGGAATTGGTTTAAGGGATTTCTAGATGATTCTATTAATACATGGGAAGAACTGGAAAATTGATTCACTCAGAGATGGGTTGGAAAAATGGATCATGGATATTCACTTACAGAATTCAATGCAATCAAAAGAAAATTAGATGAAAATGTATTGGATTTTGTCAAAAGATTCAATAAGTTGTATAACAGCTCGCCTGTAGAAATGAAGCCCCCTCCGTTTGGAGCAAAGATGGTTTTTGCTGGGGCTTTTGAAGCCAATTTTAGTTTCACGCTTAGAGAAAGCATATCCCCTACTCTAGAGCAGATACAGACAGATGCTTTAGAGATTGAAGCTAATATTTCTGCAGCTGGAAAGGCAAAAGGGAAACAACCAGTCCAAGAGAAGGGGAAAGCAAAAGAATAATCATCACAAGATCTAAGAATTGAATATATGACAAAGGTGATAAAAATTTTGACAAATAATCTAACTAAGATGGAGTTGGAAAATAAAAACTCCTAAAGACAAGTACAACAAAACCGAGGGGGTTTCAACCCTCAATTTAGAAGACATCCCCTGAAAATTTTGCAGAGGGAAAGAAGAGATCAAGACCAAGTTCAAGCTATTGAGATTCAACAAGATGATGAGCTTAGTGAAAAGAGTCGTCTTCACTAAGTGGGCCCACAGGCTATTTTTGGCGCAAGTATATTTTTAGACATGATGATCATATTTCAGAAGTTGCAGGATGCTATTTGTGGATAGTTGATCAAGTTGGAAAAATAGATGAAATTCTATTTTTAGAATATTGGGCGAAGTCTATTTATAGATCGTCAATCTAAAAATAGATGCATGTCGATTATTATTAGCTCTTAATAATAATGAGACTCTAAACAACAACTTATTCTCTTGGGGCACTTCAATTTAGTGCACAGATGTGGCACATCAACTGACAGAAGGAATTACACTTTTCCTAAGGGTTTACTGGAGCTAATTCATGGATGACTCAGTTAGAACTCAAGTGGCAGAGTTACGACACAGTTGGAAGAAGTAGTTATGGATTTGTATTCAGTTTAACTCAGTTAGACTCAGTTGAGCTAGTTGTATCTAGTCTAACTGATTGATACACTAGTGAGAGTGGAGTGAATTAATTATTTAATTAATTCACAAATAATAACTCATTAATCAACTAAACAATACAGAAGTTAACTACAGTGCATGGTAGTTTCAATGGAGACCAGTGGAGAGATAGGTGAAAGGGAAAAATAGACTATCTGTTGTGACTATAGTGATGCATTGATTGCATCACACACACATTGGAGTTTCCAATGAGGATTGCGCAGTCAAGGATGGAGTAAAATTTGAATTCATTCAGAGCTATTCTTCAGTAGAGATTGTGCAGTGGAGGCAGGCTAGCAGGTGGCAAAGATCGGTGCATGGACTTGCAAGATTGGGCCTGATTAGTGTATGAAGATTGTATTGTACTGAGAGCTTGTGATAAGCTTTGTATGTTTGTATGAGATTTTCATATGATCTCCATGTTACATAACATATAGTTGGGGTTTTCAGCTTTAGTCTTTCCCGGTTAAAGGACTATGTTATGTGCGATTGAATATTTTTGTTTATGCTTCACATGTGTGTGCAATTAATTTTTTCGCAAAAGATTAATAGGTGGAATAGATTCAGTATCTTGCACAAAGTTAAATAGTGTGAGATCAAGTGGATCTTGGACATATGCATGCTTAGTGCATATAATTTTTACATGGTATCGGAGCATTGATGATTGAAGATTGCAATTGTGAAGTGAGTTTGTGCTGGTGGACAATTCGAATTTGCTACAGAAGATTCTTGGTGCAGAAATCGAGTATACATTGAAATGTCTTTCAACGGGTTGAGATTGGAGTATGCCTTTGATGGGAGCTCGAATTACATAGCCTGGGAGGACAGGATGGAGGTGGTGCTAGAGGATAATGGGTTGAAGGAGTTCATCGATAGCGATGTTTCATTACTTGATGCATGGAAAAAGAAGACTGCAAAGACAAGGAGGATTCTGTTGGAAGGTGTGAATGACCATATTGTGTCCAGCCTTCATGGGAAAGCCACTCCATTCTTAATGTGGAATGCTTTGACGGATTTTTTCCAAAGCAGAAGTGACCAGAGGAAGTTGGCGCTTAAAGACAAGCTCAGAAAAATATAAATGGAGAAAGGCGACAGTATTCCAAAATACCTCACAAAGTTTTTCCACTACAAGGATGAACTGGGAAGTGTGGGGGTTACTGTTGATGAACAAGACTTGGTGAGCTTGGCTCTCCTTGGGCTTCCGAAGAGTTGGCATAGCTACGAAGACTATGTCAATGGATGGGAGAAACTGTCGGGATGGGAGTGACTTTGGTCGGATCTTGTGCAGGAGGAGATAAGGCGGGGTACCAGGGATGGATCTTCATCGAAGAATTAAGATGAAGAGAATTGTGCTTTGGCTGCCAAAGTAAGGAAAGGGAAGGGGAAGAAATATTCTTCAAAATCCGGTGCTAAAGGCAAGAAGCAGGATTTGTCCAAAGTGAATTGTTTTCACTGTCACGAGCATGGACATTTCGCCACTAACTGTCCACATAATAAGAAGAATAAGAAGGCTGCTGGATATGCAGTTGGAGAGGCCTTAGCCTCGCAATTTGAGCTAGATTTTTCCTTGATCGCATGCTTGGTTTCAAGCTCCATGGGATCAGTGTGGTATCTTGACAATGGTGTGTCTTTCCATATGACATGAGACAAAGAGTTGTTTAGTGACTTGGAGGAGAAGGACCTCCAAATGCATATAGAGATGGGCAATGATGGTCGGTATAGTGTGACTGGAATTGGGACCATTACCTTTGAGAGGGAGTTTGTTAATCCATTCTTGTTGAATAATGTCATGCATGTTTCAGGTTTGAAGAAGAACTTGGTCTCAGTCGCAATGCTGGAAGGCAGAGGTTATGATGTTGTTTTCAGTGAGGGAAAAGCCTTCCTTCGACATAAAAAAATGGGTCAAACCAAGAAGATAGGGGTTTGAATTAAGAATATCTACAAGCTGGAGGTAGATTGATGCGCTACAATGGTGGGCAAAGCAAAAGAAGTGGTGAGCCGGGATGAGGGCGAATTATGGCACAGGAGATTGAGCCATCTTCACCATGGCGCTTTGAATATTTTGCAGCAAATTTGTACTAGACTTCCCAAGGGTACTCTTACGCAATCAGATCAGTGCAAAGGATGTACAATGGGTAATTTTGTGAAGACCACCTTTCATGAGAAGGAGAACCGTGCTTCAGTGATCCTGGAGAGAATTCACACAGACGTGTGTGGACCATTCTTAGTTTCTTCAACAACAAAACATAGGTATTATGTGATATTTGTTGATGACTATTCTCGTAGATGCTAGATCTTCTTCATGCAGAAGAAGAGTGAAAAGTTCTCAAATTTCTGTGAGTTCAAGGCATTGGTGGAGAAGGAGTTTGGGAAGCAAGCGAAAGCTCTACGGAGCAATAATGGTGGTGAATACATCTCGGGCGAATTCAAAGACTTCTGTAGCAAAGAAGGAATTCGAAGATAACTCATAACACCTCATAACCCACAGCAGAATGGGGTTGTGGAGAGAAATAACATAACGATCGTGGGTGTTGCACGAGTGATGTTGCATGACCAGGGCCTATCGATGCACTTGTGGGCGAAAGCATGCAACACTACGGTTTATGTGCAAAACCGTTGTCCTCATAGAGTACTTGGCATGAGTAAACTCGAAGAAGCTTTTACTGGTAAGAAGCCTGATATTTCTCATTTGAAGATTTTTGGCTCACCTATTTACATTCATGTGACAAAGGACGCCAGGAAGAAGCTGGAGTCAACTGTAGAAGTTGGGATATTTGTGGGGTACACAAAAACACCCCATAACTATCATGTGTATTTTCCAAACATTCGAATGACTGTTATGCGACGAGATATAAAATTCAATGAGGTGAAAGTCATGAAGTTGTTGCTTGAGAGGGAGCTACACTTGCATGTGGAGGAAGAACTTCTTGTTCCCAAAGATAAGCCTCTGGATGTGGATCAGCCACAGGAGGAGATTCATGGAGTGGAGGAGCCCACTCATGCAGAACCAAACATCAGGCAAGGCAGAAAGCGTACCACAGAAGTTGAGAGACTGAAGGTGGATGCGGCACAGAATGTAGGATTCCCTACATCACAGCGCAGACAGAGACAGTCACTTGACCGTTATACTGGATACATGGCTCTTATGAGCAAGTGTATCGTGACAGAGCCATATTATTTTGAAGAAGCAGTGCAGGAGCCCACATGGGTAGATGCCATGGTGGAGGATTATGACTCCATTGTCAGAAATAGTGCTTGGGAGATTGCTCCAAGGCCGATGGGAAAATCAGTTGTAGGATCAAGATGGATCTACAAGGTAAAGCAAGCTGTTGATGGGAGCGTCGAGAAGTATAAGGCAATATTTTTTTCCCGGGGCTTCTCATAGATTGAGGGGATTGACTATGAAGAAACCTTTGCACCTGTCGCATGGTATTCTTCCATAAGGACCATCCTTGCTCTCTCAGCGTAGATGGGTTGGCACATTCATCAGATGGATGTGAAGACTACGTTCCTTAATGGGATCATTGAGGAAGAGGTGTACATTGAGCAACCCAAAGGATTTTAGATCTTCAGCAGCGAGTTGCACGTGTGCAGGCTCAAAAGAGCATTGTATGTGCTGAAACAAGCACCCCGTGCTTGGTACACTCGGATTGACAACTATTTCAGTGGACTTGGCTTCACCAAGAGTGAAGCGGATGCAAACCTGTACCAGATCATGGTGGAGGGTAAGATTTTAATCATTGTACTTTATGTTGATGATTTAATACTAACAGGTGATGAGCAGTTGATACACTCATGCAAGGTAGATCTTGCAAAGGAGTTTGAGATGAAGGATTTAGGCCTCCTTCATTATTTCCTTGGATTGGAAATATGGCAGCGAGAAGGTGAACTATTTGTGTCTCAAGGAAAGTATGCTCGGGAGATGCTGGAGAAGTTTCACATGTAAGGCTACAAGCCTATCAACACTCCTCTTCTAGGAAATTGGAAGAAAGAGGATGCTACATCGGTAGAGGTAGTGGATGCCACTGTTTATCGACAGTTGGTGGGTTCGCTCATGTATTTAGTCAATACAAGATCAAACATATGCTATGCGGTGAACCAACTTTCACAAGCGATGTTTAAGCCTACCAAGCCCTTTTGGAAGGCAGGAAAGCATGTCCTGAGATATCTCAGGGGCACATCTGAGTATGGTTTATGGTATAGACAGAGGGATGAGGTGAAGTTGCATGGCTTCACGGATGCAGATTGGGTAGGAAGCCCAACATACAGAAAGAGCACATTAGGAGGGATTTTCAGTATCAGATCTACGGTATTTTCTTGGTATATCAGGAAACAAAGATCTGTGGCACTTAGTTCAGCGGAAGCATAATACATGGCAGCAAGTTTAGCTGCATGTGAGGCTATCTGGATGAGGAAGATTCAGTTTGGTTTGTTCGGTTCACATTTAGAACCCACGGTGATTCATTGTGATAATCAAATTTGACTCTTGTTTAATCCTATGTTTCACGATATATCTAAACATATTGATATCCGGTATCATCATATCAGAGATTGTGTGCTGCGGAAGATCATGTTGCTTCAGTACATTCCTACGAAGGATCAGGATGCAGATATTCTGATGAAGGTGCTCACCAGGAGAAAATTCGAATACTATAGAGGCAGGATTAGTGTGAAGGATAATCCATATCTTGTTGAGAGGGAGTGTTGAGATTCAACAAGAATATGAGCTTAGTGAAAAGAGTCGCCTTCACTAAGTGGGCCCGCAGGCTATTTTTGGCGCAAGTATATTTTTAGACATGATGATCATATTTCAGAAGTTGCAGGATTCTATTTGTGAATGGTTGATCAAGTTGGAAAAACAGATGAAATTCTATTTTTAGAATATTGGGCGAAGTCTATTTATAGATCGTCAATCTAAAAATAGATGCATGTCAATTATTATTAGCTCTTAGTAATAATCAGACTCTAAACATCAACTTATTCTCTTGGAGCACTTCAGTTCAGTGCACAGATGTGGCACATTAACTGAAAGAAGGAATTACACTATTCCTAAGGGTTTACTGGAGCTAATGCATGGATGACTCAATTAGAACTTAAGTGGCAAAGTTATGACACGGTTGGAAGAAGTAGTTATGCAGTTGTATTCAGTTTAACTCAGTTAGACTCAGTTGAGCTAGTTATATATAGTCTAATTGATTGATACACTAGTGAGAGTGGAGTGAATTAATTAGTTAATTAATTCACAAATAATAACTCATTAATCAACTGAACAATACAGCAATTAACTACAGTGCATGGCAGTTTCAATGGAGACCAGTGGAGAGATAGGTGAAAGGGCAAGATAGACTATCTGTTGTGACTATAGTGATGCATTGATTGCATCACACACACATTGGAGTTTCCAATGAGGATTGTGCAATCAAGGATGGAGTAAAATTTGAATTCATTCAGAGCTATTCTTCAGCAGAGATTGCGCAGTGGAGGCAAGCTAGAAGGTGGCAAATATCGGTGCATGGACTTGCAAGATTGGGCCTTATTAGTGTATGACGATTGTACTGTACTGAGAGCTTGTGATAAGCTTTTTATGTTTGTATGCGATTGTCATATGATCTCCATGTTACATAATATATAGTTGAGGTTTTAAGCTTCAGGTTTTCCTAGTAAAAAAACTGTGTTATGTGCGATTGAATATTTTTGTTTATGCTTCACGTGTGTGCAATTAATTTTTCCGCAAAATATTAACAAGTGGAATAGATTCAGTATCTTGCATAAAGTTAAATAGTGTGAGATCAGGTGGATCTTGGACATATGCATGCTTAGTGCATATAATTTCTACACAAGAATCGTTGTATATAGAAGCAGCACCCACAGAGCCAACAAAATATGTCCAAAGGGAGCTCGAGGATCAGGTATCTGCTATGTATACAATAGAAGAGGATGAAGAGGAATATTGTGAGAGAGAATATGCTGAAACTGAACTATATTTTGATCAAGATAAAAGGATGAATATTGTAGAAAATTCACAGTTTTAATGCAAGCTGAGTTACATAAAAAGTATGATTTAAGGTCTAGAAAGAGATCTAGACTGCAAGATAATGAAGGTGAACAAAAAGGTTCCATTCCTCCTCCAATGGTGACTCCACAACAAAAGGACCCTGTGAAACATGTCAGTAAGGGGAAATAACCTGTAAATTCACTTAATAGAACAAATGTGCAGTAGGTTGAATCTTCCCAGAACAAATCATTTGACACTAATATTTCGGAGAGAGTTTTTCATGTACCTGAACAAGCGGAAAATTATAGAAAGAGTGAAGAATAACCTGAAAATAATGTTAAGAAAATTCATGCTTTAAGTTTGGAAAAATTGTCGAAGAAGGTAAAAATTCAGGTACCTCTTCTAGAATTAGCTAAAATACCAGCTTAAAAGAAATAAATTTTAGAATTTATTAATCTTACACAGGTGGAAGATATAAGTGACACGGTGAATATAAAAGAAGAAAATCCAGTGGTCACCTTTGGTCCTCATGTAGAAGAAGTATATCCTTCTATTCCACCCTTCTATATTTATCTATTGCTTCATGATTTTACTCTACATAATTCCATGTTGGACTCAAGAGTGTCCCATAATCTCATGCCATTGTATGTTATGAAGGAACTTGACTTGCTGATTAGAAAACCTTATAGGGATCTGTATTAATTTGATTCCAAAAGGGTGAAATGTGTTGGGTTAATTAAATATGTAGCAGTTTCATTGGAAGAAGTCCCAGCAAAGAGTATAGTCATGGATGTAATGGTTGCTAACATCCCAACCAGGTTTGGAATGCTCCTGTCAAGATCTTGTGGAGCAAAGTTGGGAGGTGTTCTAAAATTAGATTTCACTTATGCTATCATTCCGGTTTTTAATGGGGAATAAAGGAGATTTTACAAGGAAATAAGGTTTGTAAAGACCACCTACAAGAAAGGTGGAGGAAATTCCCCCATTTATATTCAAGAAACAGAAGATATTTCTTGTTTCATGCTGCATGAAGATACAAAATTCGCTGAAGACACAGGGAAGAAACTCTCTTTAGTAGTTGTAAATAATGATCTAAACTCTAGGAAGATTTGGAAATGATACTTTGATGGTGACTACTCCAAGGAAGGTGCAGGTACTGGATTGTTGTTGATGTCACCAGAAGGTAGCCTCATGCCTTTCTCTTTTAAACTAGAGTTTGATTCAACAAACAATGTGGCTGAGTATGAGGCCTTAATCTCAAGCCTTCAAATTGCTAAATAGATGAGAGTTCAATGTATTTCAATTTTTGGTGACTCTGAATTGATAATAAGGCAAATTAAACATAATTTTCAAACCAAGCATTTGATATTAAGATCATATAGGAATCAATTTTGGGATCTGATAGAAAACTATTTTGAAGCCTTAAATATTTAGTATATTCCTAGGAAGGAGAATATATTGGCTGATTCTTTAGTAGTTGCAACCAACACCTTCAAACCTTCAATAAATCCAAGGCTAAGGTATGAAATTGAAATTAGACATAAACCTTCTATCCCTAACAATGTGAAACATTGGCAGGTGTTTGAAGATGATGAACAGATAAATTAGTTCCTGGCAATGATTGGAAACTTTGAACATTCTAATATAGACCGAGAGGAAGAACAAACAGAGCAGAAAGTATAAATAAGAAACCTTAAGCAGTCGATAGGTGAACATAAGATTATCCAATTGAAAGATAATGTGCTCCCTAAAGGGTTGGTTCCCCTCAAAATATTATTTGATTCTAATGATTTTGTTGTTGATTCAAAGAAAACACATCAAGAATAAGAGATGGAAGATTGTAATTTGGGAACTTAGCAGGAACCAAAAATAGTGAAATTATTCAAAGGTGTTCCCAAAAACTAGAGAGAAAGATACATTGATCTATTTAAGAAATATATGGATGCGTTTTCCTGGTCATATGCAGGCCTGAAAACATATGACAAAAGCATAATTCAACATAAGATCCCATTGAAAGAAGGAATAAAACCACATGGACAGAAGCTCAGACAGATCAATCCATTTTTTCTAACTCCAATCGAAAAATAAGTGAATAAATTATCGCAGGAAAAAATTATAGTCCCTCTCAGATATTCAGAGTGGGTTTCTAATCTAGTTCATGTAAGAAAGAAGAATGGAGAGATAAGATTGTGTGTAGACTTCAGGATTATTTCTTACAGAAGGTAACATGAGCTTACAGGTTGTTTATGTTTGACGGATTTTTTGGGTACAATCAGGTAACAGTAGAAAAAGAAGATTAGAAGAAGATTTCTTTCATGGTGCCCTGGGGCACCTTTATGTATGCAAGGATGCCATTTTTCCTTACGAACGCAGGTGCAACATTTCAGAGGGCCACGGACATAGCTTTCGTTGGTGGCAGGTTTGTAATTGTATATCTGGATGATGTAACCGTTTTCTCAGGGTCAGATGATGAACACTTGGAGCATTTATTAAAAAAAAAAAAAATCAAAACTGCAGAAAGTTTGGTCTATCATTAAATCCCAAGAAATCTTTATTTTCCTTAGAAGAAGGTAAATTATTGGGTCACATGGTTTCTAAACAAGGAGTAAAGATTGACCCAGCAAGGGTGGAAGCCATTCAGACGTTTATTTTACCCAGAAGAAAGAAAGATATCCAGAGATTCCTAGGAAAAATAAACTTTCTGAGAAGATTTGTACCCAATTATGCTGATATTGTGAGAAGTATAACAGATATGTTGAAGAAAAATGCAGAAGTGAAATGGGATAAGGGAGAAAGAGAAGAATTTTCTAGAATAATTGAAGCACTGCAGGAAGCTCCAGTTTTGATTAGTCCAGACTATCAAAAGTCCTTTCAGGTTAAGGTCATATTCTTTTTTAGACTCTATGATGACATTTTCCATGTCTTGATAATAATTTTCATCATCATCTCTTTTGTCATCATAAGGTGTGTAAAGACCTTGTTTTCTATCATAATGAATCTCAAAGTCATCATTATCTACTCCCATCATGTTGATGTCATCTTCCTCTATTGGTTTATCTGTTTCCTCAACCTCACTTACATAGTTTTGATGAAAGGGAGGAGTGATCTATTGATCATCTTCCCTAGGTCTTTTTGGAGGTTGGTTCCTTCTAAAATTCTGTTTCTGGTTCTGGTTTCTGTTTTGAGGAGCATTTTGGTTTTGACTTGCTTGTGCTCTCTCAAGGATTCCTCTCTGAAGGAGCATGGTCATTGGATGGCATCATCCAACGATGTAGATATATTTGCAGAGGTAAAAAGAAGAGAAGAGGAAGAAATAATTCAGAACCGTTGATCACGCAGAGATCAACGGTGGATATCACACATTAAAATCCTTGGTAGAGGCGGAGGGCAATGGTGAAAGGCTAGATTAGATCTGAGCCATTGATCTGCAGAGATCAACGGTGGGAGGAGCGCGCGATGAAACATAAGGGGAAATAGGGAAACTGGTTTTGGGAATGAAAACCACTGTTTTCGCACAGAGAAAAGGCAGGTAGTCAGTTTTTCCTTTTGGAATGCGATATGCATCCCCGCCCGATTAAACTTCATCACAAAATTAAACTGTGGGCCTTTGTGAAGTTTAATTTTCACACAAAAAGTTACACGATATAAACTGTGGGCTGTTACATCTGGGGCCTCAGATCTGATGGAGGAGAATGAGCGCGGTATGGATTAGATGCGCGGGGAGGGTAGATTCATTATGGGCCGTCCAATCAGGGAATCGATGGTGGATATTTAAAACTAGGGTTTAAAACAAAAAATACACAGGAGGATAAAAGTTGAAGTAGGACCGTTGATTCGCAGAGATCAACAACCAGGATTGGACGAAAAAAATTATGAGTGGGGCTACATATTTTTATACCAAATGCGGGAAATGTGATCTGGACCGTTTGATCTGGACACGTGGACGGTCCAGATGCAATCGAGGCATCGGTGAGGGGAAGAACTCGGGAGGCTTCGATGCGATTAAGCGTTGATCGTTGATCTGTAGATCAAATCGACAGTGGGAAATGAATCAGAGGGGTTGGAAAGGTGGAGGAAAGACTCGTGATCGAGGCGAATAAGGGTCATTGGATCAAAGGAAAGGGGGGAGGAGATCAACAACTGACGATTGATCGAGGAATCGCCAATCAGAGGGGAAAAACAAATGCACACAACAAAAATTGCGATGTGATGTAGCGTGGGCCGTTTGATCGGCTCAATATCAACGACGGAGATTCCTTTTAAAAGAAAACTGGCAGAAACCCTTTATAATGTATGAAAACCCAAAAATTTAATAAAACAAAGGTTTTTATGCATTGGGGCGAAATATGTACATATATGAAATGCATGGCGCCCGATTGCAGGGCCTTTGGTATATATGAAGGATAATAGGCCCGGGGCTTATATATACGAGGGCCAATCACAATCGGAACTTCGGACTTGGTCTTTCAATCTACCCATTCAAACTTTGTGATGTGATTAGCTCTTCAGAACCTTTAACTCTTGGTCCTGGGCGCAAGATATATGGAGTAAAAATGGAGGGCGGATTTTATGTAATGGGGCTCAATCACATCGGAGAAATGATGCGGGTCTTTCAATCTACCCATTTTTACATTAAAAATATTGCTCCGGCGGGCTTTAGACCAAAAATTTAGGAAAATGGGTTTATGAACTTTACAAAGGAAAATATCAATTGGAGATGGATTATACAATGTTTTTAGCGCCCGACTGCGGGCACCAAGGTTATATAAAATAATAATAGGATCGGGGGCTGTGTACAAGGGATTAATCGCATCGAAACTTTTTAACATGGAAAATAGACTTGTGCGCTCTGATTTTTGCGATGCGATAAGCGCTTAAATGGCTTAGCGCCTAGTTCTAGCACCAGGGCATATAATGGGGAAGTGGTTAGGACTTAGCCCAAGGCGGCTTAAGCCTGTGGTAAACAAACTTATTTTTTATGAAATTTTTCCAAGTTTTCAATGGAATTGGGGGTTTCGACAGAGTTAAAAAAAGGAGTTTTAAACTCTGTAAAGGGGATTTCATGAAGGGGAAATGGGGAAAAATGAAAAATAGAGGAATTTTATGGGAATGAAAAGGGGTAAAAATGGATGTTAGTTTTGAAGTGGAAGGAGGGGAAAATGGTGTTTGCAGCAGTATTTTCTCTCCATAGAAGCAACAGAGTTTCTGAGTTTCTGAAAAGGAAGCAGCAGTGGAGATTGAAACACGGGCATGATGTCTTCAAGAGACTTCAAGAGATAACACTTTTTAGCAATAAAACTTGTTCCTTGAAGGCTACAAAAAAATTTTAGCCACCATTTGGTATGAAAATTTTTATTGGTGGCTAACAGTGGCTCCACTTGGGGATGGTGCCTTCTTGAAGGCATCAAGAACTTCAGACTTGCATTCTCTAAGAGGTTGATCAGTGCCTCACCCATTGGGCTGCCTTTATTTACTTGGATGATCTTATTTGGCTCTGAAAACATATTAGCAACCATAAAAACAATGGATCTTTCATCAACAAGCTTTCTACCTACCCAATCCTACTGATCTAACATTTTTTATTCTTTAGAGTGCACTTGGATTGGAAAACTCTTTTCATAACATTTTATTCTTTTGGAAGCATAAAACTAATCTAATTCTACTCCTTATTTCTCCATGGACTCATATTAAACAATTGAGTCCTTATGTTTCTCTACCTAATCTACTAATCTATTAGGATTAAACGGTCTAACAAATTTTTATTCTCTAAATTCTACAACAGAAATTTAAAAGCATACAAGTCAGGATTGAATAGTCTAACTTGATGCTGATCTATGGCATAAAAACAAGCTGCACATAGATATTATTTTGTAGAAAATTAAATAAAAATGGAAGGTTTAAGATCTAAAAGTTTCAAAGCACTTCCTTCATATTTTTACAGCTTTGTTTTTTCCTCTTTCTGAGCTGTTCTTCTTTTATCAACTGGTTCAGATTTTAAGCTGATTAGAACTAGTTTTACATCTATTTTTGACTTAGAAAATACAATAGATTTGAGTCATTTCTCTTTGGAAACTTAGGTTCAGATTTTAAGCATGTTTGAACCTTTAATTTCTAGCCTAATCTACCTATTGATAAGCCAAGATTAAACTGTTTGGCCAATCGAATTCACTAACCTATCAACAGACAATTTAAAGCTAATTAGTCAAGATTAGGTTGTTTAACTAACTAGAAGTGTGTTATTTAGGAATGGCATTTAAGCTTGCACACTTTCATATTTGTTTCTCTCTTTTTTTGGTATGGTGTTGTACCTTTATTGTTTTTACAATCTACCCTCTTTTCTCTCTTTCACTGTTTTTATATTTTATATTTTTCTAACTTTGAATGCAATGGTGGATGAAATAATTATAATGAAAAAAGATAAAAAGGCCTTCAGAACATGACATGGATCAAGAGAAGTAATGTTTTAGCATCTTGCCATTGAAAGGACCCCCAAACAATTCTGCTCCATTCAAATCTTGTAAGAAAAAGGCATTATTACCAACAGCTGAATGAATGAGATAAGGACCAAGCCATAAGTTGTCAAATTTTCCATGCTTGCTCTTATCTTCTCTCCTTGAGTCCCACTTTAAAACTTTGTCCCCAATATTGAAATTGTTGGCCTTTTTTCTTCTGTCAAAAAGCTTTCTGATGTTGTCCTGCTTCTATAATGCTTTGTTATAAACCTCCTCTCTAGTTTGCTGAAGGTGAATGGTCTGATTTATCCTTCCGATCATGTCATTATCTTCATACTAAACCTATTTAATTAACTTCATAACTGGCACACCAAGGTTGGTAGGAAAGATTGCATCAATGCCATACACAAGCTGGTTGGGTGACATGCCAATAGATTTCTTCAAAGTTAATCTGTCAGCCTACAGTGCATGCATAAGATTTGTGTGCCAAGACTTCTTGTTGTCTTCCAACAACTTCTTGATTATGTTCACTAAACTCTTGTTTGAGGATTCTGCAAGTCCATTACCTTGAGGGTAATAGGCCGTGTAATGCCCCAATTTTATCTGATATTTGTGATAGAACTCAACCATATTCTTTGATCCAAATGTTGTTGCATTATTAGTGATGATCTTGGTAGGGAAGCCAAATCTAGAGAGAATATTATTCTCCATGAATTTTATGATAACAGAATCATTGGCTTGCCTACCAGGGATGGCTTCTATCCATTTAGTGAAGTAGTTTGTCGCAGTGAGAATCCATCTATGCTGAGCTGAAGATGATGGATGGATTTCACCAATGAATTCAAGTCCCCACTGCTGAAAAGGGGCTTCAACAATGATTGGATGTAGAGGTAGGGGTAGTAGCTTCCTTTTGCCTTCAAAAAGTTGACTTTTATGATAGGCAATTATCTTATTATGTACATCAAGGAAAAGAGTAGGCCAATAGTAAACAACCCTCAAGATTTTGTTGGCTGTTGTCTTCCAGTATAAATGGCCTCCACACTCCCCTTCATGGAACTCGTGCTTAACCTTCTCTGCATCAAACTCAGGCAAACATTTAAGCAATATCCCAATTGCATTTTTCCAATAAAGAGATCTATCTATAATGCAATAGTTTACAGCTTTCAATTTCAAAAACCTTGCCTTTGTTTTTTTCAAACCAGGGGGTGTGTTCAAATTAAGCAAAACATAAATAATATCAGCATACTAAGAGGAATTCATAAAATGGTCTTCAACAATGGGAGTTAAGATTTTCTCTTGATCATCCAAATCATTAATCATATTAATATCTAGAACTTCAAAATTGGATTCAGCCATTAATCTAGCTAGACCTTGGCCTTTGATGAGTTTAGTGGGTTTTATCTCTAAATCATATTCAAGAATAACAGCAATCCACTTACCCCTCTTACCATCTGGGTCTTGTGTTAGAATGTCTTTCACAACTGAATTTGGGAAAAAGGAAATGACGCGTGAATGCAAGATGTAGACAATAAAGTCTTTTAAAGCTTTGACCAAAGAAAAAGCTTTCTTTTTCATAATGTTATACTTCAGAGGGGCATCCCTCAAAGCCTTGCTAAATAATTCGATAGGTTGCTCTTGTCCTTGTGGATTTTTCTGTAAAAGGACAACAGCTATTGTATGTTCTGATGCAAATGAAAAAATATAAAAATATTTTGAAAAATGAGGACTTATTAGAACCGGTGTTTTGGTTAACACTTGTTTCACCAGCTCAAAGGACTTCTTTGCTTCCACGGTCCATTTTACCCCTTGCTCCTTCTTCAACATGTTTGTGATATTCCTAAGGAGCTTAGCCAAGTTGGGATGAAACTTCTCAAAAAGTTAATCTTTCCAATGAAAGATTGCAGCTTCTTGATGTTTCGAGGATGAGAGATTTGCAATATGGCCTCGATCCTCTTTGGATCTATCTTAATACCCTCTTCTAAAATAATGTGCCCAAGAAGCTTACCTTCTTGGAGACCGAAAAGTGTTTTCTTAGGGTTCAAAGATATCCCAAACTTCCTGCATCTCTCGAAGACTGTTCTTAAATGTTCTAAGTGCTCTTCATCTGTCTTTGAAAAAACAGTAACATCATCAAGGTATATAATGATGAAGTAGCCTAGATCTTTGGAAAATGTTATGTCCATGGCTCTTTGGAAAGTTGCACCAACATTCATTAGACCAAAGGGAATTTTCACATACATGAAAGTGCCCCATGGTGTAGTAAAGGTCGTCTTTAATTGATCTTCAGGGTGAACTAAGATCTGATTGTACCCCGAGTAGCCATCAAGCAAAGGAATTCTTCTAGACCCTACCACCCTTTGTAAAATATGATCCATCTTAGGTAAAGGGTAGTTGTCTTTCAATGAAGCTTTTTTTAAGTCTCTAAAGTCTATACAAAGCTTGATCTCTCCATTTTTCTTCCTAACTGACACCAGATTAGACACCCACTCAGAATATCTAATAGGTACAATAATACTGGCTTCAGACATCTTCTTGATTTCCTTCTCAACCAAAGGCAACTAAACAGGGTTAATTCTGCGCATCTTCCGTTTGAATGGTTTTTGGTTTTCCTTGAGAGGGATTTTGTGTTGTATTATTTCAGTGTCATAGGAATTAATATCTCCGTAACTCCACACAAAAACATCAGAAAACTCTTTGAACAGCTCTATGTATTTGAGTTTAATATGAGCTGGCAAAGTCTTAGACAGTTTAATCATCATGGGTTTAAGTTCACTACCTATATTTCACTCCTCAACTTCAGTCTCTAGAGGCTCTAATTTTGGCTTCTTGGCCACATCGTTAAAATCAAACAACTCTTCTAAAGGGGCTAGACCCTTAGGCAAACTCTGATCATTAGACTACAAGGTTTCTAACTCCTCTGTTTCTAATTCTGCAGTCAACTCTGTTTTGTTTTCAAGTTTGCTAGATAATAGATTAATATTAGCAAGTTCAGGAGATGGTTCTTCTTCACCAAGAAAATTTTCTTCACTGTTGTAGTCTGTTTCATAATTTGAATCTGAACTGTGTAGTTCGAATTCATTTATGAATTGCATGAAGTCTTCTATTTGTTTGTCTCCGTCAAACACCTGCCAATATTTTTCGTTATCAGGAATGGCTGGTCTGAATTTTATTTGAGTTGTGCAGTCTTTGGTTTCATATGGTGTTAATCATGTTCTAGCTGCAAAGGCTAAGCTGTGGGCCGCGATATTTCTTTTTCTTGGGACAAAAATTATTTGGTACTCCTCAAATTTTTTTAAAAGGTCCAAGACATCATTTCGATAGGCCCTAAGTCTTGGGTGATTTGTGTTGTATTCCCCGTTGACTTGCCTAATGATTAATTCAGAATCCCCAAATGCTTTAATTCTTTTGGCTCCGAAATTTTTCATCAAACGTAAGCCTAAAAGCTGGGATTCGTATTCCACTATGTTATTTAAACACTGGAAGTTTAATCTATAGGAAATTCTTTCTGTGTGGTTGTTTTCAGTGTTGAAAATCTAGACACCTGCACCAGTGTTAGTTCTAGTGCATGACCCATCGAAGTTCATACTCCATAGAGGACTAGACTCGGGTTCATCTGTTTGGTGTTTTCCCTCTTCAACTAAAGTGATTTCTTATTGTTGTTGAATATCAGCACTTAGTTGAATTCGTTTCACCTCCTCAAGTTTTTCACTATGTTGAGGGTTGCTTTCATGACTATCAAGGTTAAAAAGCGATGGATGCATGACTTGAAGCTCAAGGCCTGTGTTTGGTTTTCTAAAGTTTTCAAATGCAGCAAACTGTTCTGACACTTCTGTGGGGTTTTCTTCTTCCTCTCTATCGGCCATCAATTCTGTTAAAGTGACTTGTTCACCCAAAGTTTCATCGTTAAACAAGATAAAAGAATCAAGGCCTGTATTTACAAAATACAGAGGAGAATTTTCTGGTCTGTCTTCGCTTGTAATTGTGTATTGCTTATGGGACTCCCTGTAAAGTCTTCTAGTCTGATTGAAAATAGGTATGGTCTCATAGGTCATGTCCATCTGCATAGTTCCTTGTAAATTAGCCCCCCAAGACCTAGATAACAGCATTCCATACTTTGGGGGAACATCAGCCATAACAATTTCCATTACTAAACATTTGGTTGGAATCTGGGCTAAGTTAACGCAGAGGTCTTTGATTAATCCTAAACATTTTACTTTGCTCGAGTCAAAGGAGTAGAGGTCTTTATGAGGTTTGGTGATTTCTACACCCAGGCTCTCCATCACAGCTTTAGGCATTAAATTATGAGAAGCCCCAAAATCGTGCATAGTGTTGTACAAAATCTTGTCATGAACGTTTAAACTTACATAAAAGGGAGGAACAGGTCCCTCTTGATACTTACCTTCAATATTTGGACCAAAAATAAGCTCTGGCTGGTCATCATTAAGATTGACTGTGTCATTATTCCCTTCAATGTTTAAAGCCTTCAAAATTTGGGTCCTATATACATTTTGGGCAGCTAACTCAGTCAAGGGAACATAGATTTTTATTTTGGAAATTTCCTGCTCTAGGCTGAAAGGAGTTTGATTCTTTGAAGAACTTGTCTCAGCCTTGTTAACTGCCATTCTATCAGCAACATCTGCTTGCTGATTAGTTCTATTTACATTTGACAAAATTGTTTTAATAGGAGTACTAGCTGAAGTGTTAGTACTACTAAGGTCTGCACTCAGTTTTGTAACGTTTTGAGTGCCTTTCTCTCTACCTTTATAATAATTTACAGCTACTGTTTTGTCCTTCTGCTTGACAACTTTAGGCTTGTTTACAGTGCTTTTTTGTGAATATTTGTCAGAGGTTTTGGTGTTGGGAGTTTGTTGACTAGTTTTACTTATAAGGTCATATTCTTTTTGAGACTCTATGATGACATTTCCCATGTTTTGATAATAATTTTCATCATCATCTCTTTTGTCATCTTAAGGTGTGTAAAGACCTTGTTTTCTATCATAATGAATCTCAAAGTCATCATTATCTACTCCCAGCATGTTGATATCATCTTCCTCTATTGGTTCATCTGTTTCCTCAACCTCACTTACATAGTTTTGATGAAAGGGAGGAGTGATCTGTTGATCATCTTCCCTAGGTCCGTTTGGAGGTTGGTTCCTTCTAAAATTCTGATTCTGGTTCTGGTTTCTGTTTTGAGGAGCAGTTTGGTTTTGACTTGCTTGTGCTCTCTCAAGGATGCTCATTTTTTTCATCATCTCTTTCATCACTTTTTCCATCTTTGAGCTGGAAGTAGAAGGGGTAGATTCCTCTCTGAAGGATACTCTCTTCTCATTTTTCATTCTTGCTCTCTTCTCCATTAAGTTAACTTCCACAGCAAGAGCTCATTTTTTCATATCTTCAAGAGTTGCAGGATCTCTCTCTCTCAACTAATAGGCCATCTCAGGGTCAAATCCTTCAGGAAAATTGTTTACAGCTGAGCCTTGTGGAGGTTTTAGGTCTGGGGAAAGGGCATTATACACATTGTTAAATCTAGTGCAGTAAGCCTGAACACTTTCCCCGGTGTTTCTATGGAGGTTCTTGTAATCAGAAAGGACTTGGAGAGGATTATTATTCACTTCCCATTTGTTTAAGAATGTCTGATGGAAGGCTTGTAGATCATTGATACTATGGGGGATTAAGCCTTTAAACCATTTTCTTACTTCTCCCCCCAAACTCTGAGCAAATAATCTAAGATTGACAGAATCATCATCAATTTCATTTCTGTCAAAGTAGTCATTCATCTTATCCACATGTTGTGATGCAGTTGTAGCATTACTAGCATCATATAATGGAATTTTGGACTGATAGTCCTGTGGAAGATTGACTAATGGTACGGGAAAGGACTAAGGGGAGCATACTGCCACTACCATGATATGTGGTGGAGGTGGATTAACAAAAAAAAGGTAAGCATTTGTAGTGGGAGTGGTTTGGACGGTGGATGTTTGGTGAACAGTGGATGTTTGGTGAACAGATGTGGATGGAACAGCAGTAGATTGTTGAGTTGATCTTGGATGAGAGACACCTAAATTGTGAAGAAAGTGTAAATCAGGTGGTGTCGTTTCTCTATCACCAGGATGTTCACTTGTTTCCGGGGATGAAAGTGAAGACTCTGATTCTAGATGAATTATATCATCAAATGACCTAGTTCTAAATGGATTTACTAAGTCAACTTGTGATTGTTGTAGAGCTGAAAGATTTTCAAGAACTGAATTAGCTCTCAAGGATGATCTGAAAACAGTTGATAATTTAATCCTAGGAGAAACCCTAAGGATACTTTCTGGGTTATCAACTGTCTCTGGTGGGTTTGGGTCAGGATAGGCTCTAGTATGAATCTTTCTAGGAGCCACTATGTTGTGTTTTTCAGACCCAACTAAACAAGAACATTTTTAACCAGATATGACAATCTTTAAAAGGTTAATTGATCTTTTTTAGGCAAATTTTAATCCTACAGTCCTCTAACTAAGTTTGACTTATGTTATGATAATAAAGGTTCTTCCCAGTGGAGTCTTAAGGTCTGTTGAGGATTGTGGAGTCGCCAAGTGGAATTTTTTAGCTCTTTTGGAGGTAAAATGTTTTATGGTCCACCACCATGTTTATTGAATACCAATCTAGAATATTTTTGGGTTTTATGAGTTATTTTTCAGTTGTGTGGTTTCTAAGAGCATCCTAAATCTGTTTCAAAACTTAGCTACAGTTGTGAGACAAAGACAGTCTACTCTTATGGCTAAGCTAACTGATTTTTCAAGGTTAGATAAAGTTCTTGTGAGAATCCTAGGGTTTACCTAGTTTGTCACTGATTCAAACATGTTTCATCATGATTACCGTGAGTTGTTCGTGCTTGAAAGGTTGCTTTTTTCTCACAAGGTTTTATGAATTTTTTAAGGGAACCTAATGATGAAAATTAGACTGATCCCCAGCGGAGCCGCCAGAAATGTTAGCTCCCTGTAATCAGCAATATTAGAAAATTCTGACAGTAGGGAGAACACCGTTTCAACCACTTTGGGATTATAGGATCCGGCCCTCCTAAATATGGAGAGGGATCTCTCCAATAAGTGCAAAGATGGATTTATCTTTAAGGTTTTGGGTAATGATATTAGGCTAGTTATGAAGGTCGAGGGTTTTGTTTTGTTTTGGAGGGTTGAGAATGATTATTGTTTGAGGTGGAAAGTTCTAAATGCAAAGAGTTTTAGAGGTGAGAAGTTTCAAGCAAATAGAACAAGCTTTGGTTGAAAAGATGGATAATTGTAGGTTTTAGTCCATTGGGCTATGGAGTCACAATAGGGTTTAATTGAAACAATCAGGTTCAAGAGTTGTCCATCGGGAAAGTCATCTATGTCTAAGGGTCTCTTTAAATTTTGATTTATGGAATGAAATTATACAACAAGAAGTGGAATTAAACAAATGGAGAACAAAGAGCAGCCCAGGATCTGGTAAGTACTTTGAAACTAGCCAGCCTTTGACAAACACTTAAGAAAAACATAAAAGAAATCCAGGATCTGGTAAGTACTTCGAAACTAGCTAGCATTTGATACACTTTCAATAGAAAAACATTTAAACACAGGGGAAACACAGATGATAACGAAGAACAGTCTAAGATCTGCTAAGTACTTCGAAACTAGCCAACTTTCAACACATTCCTAGGGAAACTTTCAATCAGTCTTTTGGGATAAAAATAGGACCAGGGCTCACCATATCTTCCTTAGTTCATCTCTATTTAACATAAACTGAAAATAAATTTCAAGAATAAAAATTAGCTAAGACAATAGGACGAGGGAACACCAGCATTCCTAACTGTTCTAATTGAATTAAATCGTTCCTAAATAACACAAATTGGAAGAAAACATTTATATAAAGCTTATCAGTCAGAGAAGGGTACTGATATACAGTAAATCCTAAGTCTATGATTGTTGTTCTTTATCAGAGAAGATGAACAAAGTGAAAACAGAGACAAAATAACAATTTACAATAAGAAATAACATCACCGTCGACATAGACTAGGATCCCATAAATCAGCTTGTATTGATGCTCCAAACTAGTTACAACTTTAAGTCCAATGTTTCAGTTTAGAAATCACCTACACTTCCCAGACTAACTTATATAATCACAAGCAAAGCTTCAAGAGCCCGTGGACACTATTTACAAGTAGAAGTCTCAAGCTCAAGTATATTTCAAAGTTCTGCAACCAAAATTTTCTCATCTTCTACAGGAGTATTTATAGAAGGAATGAGGAGGTGAGATATGATAAAAGATCTCCTGGGTCAATTAATACAGACTTAATAGCTTCTCGGCCTTTGAGGGGCTTGATGGAGAAGTTTACATATGTGTCCTCTGTATTAATTGTTTTACATTTAAGATTTAAGCTCGGTGGGAGCTTTTGTTGACTTTTAAGGCAGCTATGTTTCATGTAGTAATAACTCTACTGATATTTTTTGCATTTATTTCTCCGACTGAATTAACTCTTTGGTGGTTGTGAGGCAGGTATCTAATTTTCTGATCACAATTCAACTTCTGTTGAATGCTTGAGGCAACAAGAGGCACTGTAGTAGCTGAGAGGAATCAATTGGCCTCTGTTGTGGTGGTGGAGGCCTTTCTGTCTAATAGATCTTTATGATTTTCTTTTAACTGTGTTTTAATTTGGAGGATTAGGCTTTTGATAATAAATCTTAGCCGTAATCCACCAATACTATCTTCAATCCTCTGTTCTGCTATATTTTGTCTTCGACACTGATACTCTTTTGATTATTTTGTGTCTTGTTGATGTGCAGGGCCGCACAAGGTTCATATGGCATCAATGCCCATGTAGCATTGATGAGACGTGGAGTTTGAACCTTTGTAGTTCTTTCCCTTTGATAAACAGAAGTTCAGAGGATCGTCACCCTCGGCTTTCTTTTCCCTTATTATTATGGGAAAAACATTTGAAACCTACAAAATACACAAAATATTAAGAAATCCTGCATTTTTTTCTAACTGCTTTGGAGGTTGTGGGAAGGAGCGTGGCCATTGGATGGCATCATCCAACGGTGTAGATCTGTTTGTGGAGGTAAAAAGAAGAGCAGAGGAATAAATAAGTCAGAACCGCTGATCGTGCAAAGATCAACGGTGGAGATCACACATTAAAATCCTTGGTAGAGGCGGAGGGTGATGGTGAAAGGCCAGATTAGATCTGAGTCGTTGATCTGCAGAGATAAACAGTGGGAGGAGCGCGCGATGAAACATAAGGGGAAAGAGGGAAAGTGGTTTCGGGGATGAAAACCACTGTTTTCGCGTGGAGAAAAGGCAGGTAGGCAGTTTTTCCTTTTGGAACGCGATATGCATCCCCGCCCAACACATTGTACCAAAAAACCACCCATTTCGTGTGGCCTTTGGAGAATTAAAATTTGCACAAAAAGTTACACGATATAAATTGTGGGTCGTTAGATCTGGGGCCTCAGATTTGATAGAGGAGAATGAGCGTGATATGGATTAGATGTGCGGGCAGATAGCGGGGAGGGCAGATTCATTATGGGCCGTCCAATCAGGGAATCTACGGTGTAGATTTAAAACTGGGGCTTAAAACAAAAAATACACGGGCAGAGAAAAGTTGAAGCAGGGCCATTGATCCGCAGAGATCAACGGCCAGGATTGGCTGAAAAAAATTATGAGTCGGGCTACATATTTTTAGACCAAAGTCGGGAAATGCGATTTGGACCATCTGATCTGGACACGTGGATGGTCCAGATGCAATCGGGGCTCGGCGATCGGTGGGGGGAAGAACTCAGGAGGCGCCAATGCGATTAAGCGTTGACCGTCGATCTGCAGATCAGATCGATGGTGTGAAATGAATCGGAGGGGTTGGAAAGGCGGAGGAAAGACTCGTGATCGGAGCGAATGAGGGACGTTGGATCAAAGGAAAGGGGAGAGGAGATCAACGGCTGACGACTGATCAGGGAATCACCAATCGGAGGGGAGAAACAAATGCACCCAACGATAATTGCAATGCGATGTAGTGTGGGTCGTTTGATCAGCTCAAGATCAACGGCAGACATTGCTTTTAAAAGCGAACCGGCAGAAACCCTTTATAATGTATGAAAACCCAAAAATTTAATAAAACAAAGGTTTTTGTGCATTGGGGTGGAATATGTACATATATGAAATGCATGGCTCCCAACTGCGAGGCCTTTGGTCTATATGAAGGATAATAGGCCCAGGGCTTATATATATGAGGGCCAATCGCAATCGGAACTTCGGACTTGGTGTTTCAATCTACCCATTCAAACTTTGCGATGTGATTAGCACTTCAAGACCTTTAACTCTTGGTCCTGGGTGCAAGCTATATGGAGTAAAAGCGGAGGGCGGAGTTTATGTAATGGGGCTCAATCGCATCGGAGAAATGATGCGGGTCTTTCAATATACCCATTTTTACATTAAAAACATTGCTCTAGCAAGCTTTAGACCAAAACTTTAGGAAAATGGGTTTATGAACTTTACAAAGGAAAATGTCAATCGGAGATGGATTATACAATGTTTTTAGCGCCCAACTACGGGCACCAGGGTTATATAAAATAATAATAGGATCGGGGGCTGTGTACAAGGGCTTAATCGCATCGAAACTTTTTAACATGGCAAATAGACTTACGCGCTCTGATTTTTGCGATGCGATAAGCGCTTAAATGGCTTAGCGCTTGGTTCTAGCACCAGGGCATATAATGGGGAAGTGGTTAGGACTTAGCCCAAGGGGGCTTAAGCCTGTGGTAAACAAACTTATTTTTTATGAAATTTTTCCAAGTTTTCAATGGATTTGGGGGTTTCGACAGAGTTTAAAAAGGAGTTTTAACCTCTGTAAAGGGGATTTCATGAAGGGGAAATGGGGAAAATATAAAAATAGAGGAATTTTATGGGAATGAAAAGGGGTAAAAATGGAGGTTAGTTTTGAAGTGTAAGGAGGGGGAAATGGTGTTTGCAGTAGTATTTTCTCTCCATAGAAGCAGCAGAGTTTCTGAGTTTATGAAAAGGAGGTAGCAGTGGAGATTGAAACAAGGGCATGATGTCTTCAAGAGTCTTCAAGAGATAACATTTTTTAGCAATAAAACTTGTTCCTTGAAGGCTCCAAAAATGTTTTAGCGACCATTTGGTATGACAAATTTTATTGGTGGCTAACAGTGGCTCCACTTGGGGATGGTGCCTTCTTGAAGGCATCAAGAACTTCAGACTTGCATTCTCTGGGAGGTTGATCAGTGCCTCATCCATTGGGTTTCCTTTCTTTACTTGGATGATCTTATTTGGCTCTGAAAACATATTAGCAGCCATAAAAACAATGGATCTTTCATCAACAAGCTTTCTACCTACCCAATCCTACTAATCTAATATTTTTTATTCTTTAGAGTGCACTTGGATTGGCAAACTCTTTTCATAACATTTTATTCTTTTGGAAGCATAAAACTAATCTAATTCTACTCCTTATTTCTCCATGGACTCAGATTAAACAATTGATTCCTTATGTTTCTCTACCTAATCTACTAATCAGTTAGGATTAAACGGTCTAACAAATTTTTATTCTCTAAATTCTACAACATAAATTTAAAAGCATACAAGTCAGGATTGAACAGTCTAACTTTATGTTGATCTATGGCATAAAAACAAGTTGCACATAGATATTATTTTGCAGAAAATTAAATCAAAATGGAAGGTTTAAGATCTAAAAGTTTCAAAGCACTTCCTTCATATTTTTACAGCTCTTTTTTTGCCTCTTTCTGAGCTGTTCTTCTTTTATCAACTGGTTCAGATTTTAAGCTAATTAGAACTAGTTTTACATCTGTTTTTGACTCAGAAAATACAACAAATTTGAGTCATTTCTCTTTGGAAACTTAGGTTCAGATTTTAAGCATGTTTGAACCTTTAATTTCTAGCCTAAGCTACTTATTGATAAGCCAATATTAAAACTGTTTGGCCAATCGAATTCACTAACCTATCAGCAGACAATTTAAAGCTAATTAGTCAAGATTAGGTTGTTTGACTAACTAGAAGTGTGTTATTCAGGAGTGGCATTTAAGCTTGTACACTTTCATATTTGTTTCTCTTTTTTTTGGTATGGGGTTGTACCTTTATTGTTTTTAAAATCTGCCCTCTTTTCTCTCTTTCACTGTTTTTCTATTTTTTATTTTTCTAACTTTGAATGCAATGGTGGATGAAATATTTATAATGGAAAAAGGATAAAAATGCTTTCAGAACATGACATGGATCAAGAGAAGTAATGTTTGAGCATCCTGCCATTGACAGGACCCCCAAACAATTCTGATCCATTCAACTCTTGTAAGAAAAAGGCATTATTACCAGCAGCTGAATGAATGAGATAAGGACCAAGCCATAAGTTGTCAAATTTTCCATGCTTGCTCTTGTCTTCTCTCCTTGAGTCCCACTTTAAAACTTTGTCCCCAATATTGAAATTGTTGGCCTTTGTTCTTCTGTCAAAAATCTTTCTGATGTTGTCCTGCTTCTACAATGCTTTGTTATAAACCTCCTCTTTGGTTTGCTGAAGGTGAATGGTCTAATTTATCCTTCTGATCATGTCATTATCTTCAGACTGAACCTCTTGAATTAACTTCATAACTGGCACACCAAGGCTGGTAGGAAATATTGCATCAGTGCCATACACAAGCTGGTTGGGTGACATGCCAATAGATTTCTTCAAAGTTAATCTGTCAGCCTACAGTGCATGCACAAGCTTTTTGTGCCAAGACTTCTTGTTGTCTTCCAACAACTTCTTGATTATGTTCACTAAACTCTTGTTTGAGGATTCTGCAAGTCCATTACCTTGAGGGTAATAGGCTGTGGAATGCCCCAATGTTATCTGATATTTGTGACAGAACTCAACCATCTTCTTTGATCCAAATGTTGTTGCATTATCAGTGATGATCTTGGTAGGGCATCCAAATCTAGAGAGAATATTATTCTCCATGAATTTTATGATAACAGAATCATTGGCTTGCCTACCGGGGATGGCTTCTATCCATTTAGTGAAGTAGTCTGTGGTAGTGAGAATCCATCTATGCTAAGCTGAAGATGATGGATGGATTTCACCAATGAAGTCAAGTCCCCACTATTGAAAAGGGGCTTCAACAGTGATTGGATGCAGAGGTAGGGGTAGTAGCTTCCTTTTGCCTTCAAAAAATTG
Organism: Pinus albicaulis; assembly: GCA_034641835.2. Taxonomy (NCBI): domain Eukaryota; kingdom Viridiplantae; phylum Streptophyta; class Pinopsida; order Pinales; family Pinaceae; genus Pinus; species Pinus albicaulis. The sequence goes on along the minus strand of CM076571.1, from coordinate 618,173,671 downwards.
ACATTTTGTTATTTATATTTTATTAATTATTAGTTAGATATATTTATATTAGGTTTTATTAAGTGAAAGGGCATGATCAAAGATCATGCCTCTTCACCAAGGGACACCATGAGGCTATATTTAAAGCCTCGGTGATTCCCCATTGTAATCATATCTCATATCTCATATTTTATAAATAATAATATATACTTATTCAAGTTTACCAGAGTTTTTACACTCCATTGGTATCGGAGCCATCGCTCTTAGGGATCTGTGTGATCACCCAGAATTAAGGAATTACAAGAAAATTCCAAAATTGCAGATTTTTTTAAAAACCAAGTGCTTGTGGGTAGCAACATTTGTTTTTTAAAAAAGAAGAAGGAAGAAATATATATATATATATATATATATTAATAAAATCAAAAGAGAGAAGGAAAGTAAACATAAAGGGGGAAATAAATTAAAAGGAAAAAAAAATATTTAAAAGAAAATAGTTCCAAAAGAAAAAAAAAGTAAAAGTAAAAAGAGATATATATATAAAGAAGTATATATACGTACATGTGAAGACAAAGTAAAAAGGAACAAGGAAGAGTAATTGCTCGTGGTTTTGGGCCCATGGTATTAAAACCCATTTCCCCTTTTCAAAACAACGTGCCTTTTCAAAACAAAGTGACTTTTAAAAACAACGTGACTTTTCAAGGTTAACAATCTTTTTCCCCATAATTATATATATATAATTCAAATAATAAAATAATAATAATTATTATTATTATTATTATTTAAAAATATATATATAATAATAATAATAATAATAATAATATAAATTATTATTATTATTTCAAAAAAAATTTAATTTAATTAATTAATTAATTTAAAAAAAAAGAGAGGGAAAAACTGGCAGAAAAATATTCCCCACCTCATACACGTTCAATGTCTTCATCGATGTCGATGGCCAAATTCCAGAAGAAATTGGTGGATCTCGAGAAACAGATCAACAATAATTCCGAAGAATTCGGAAAAAGATTAATCGATCTTGAAGGTACAGTTGCAGGGCACTCCAACGACATCAAAAAGATTCATGATACGACAAATCGAATAGAAAGAAAAATGTGGCTAAATCATCACGAGGCCATAGAAAAGCATAGCGAAGCAATGAACAAGATGAAAGAGCATAGCGAAGCAATGAACAATATGACAGAACTCTTCAATAAGCTAAATGATAAGATAGATAAGTTAAGTCAGACACAATCCCCAATATTTCCTAACATGGAACAAAATCAACAAAACAATTCCACAGATTCAGGAAACTCAGAGGAGCATCAAGAAAAGACCGATTCCCCACATCATCAAGAAGATAGTAATGCAGATTTTCAAAATAAGCAGCTTTGGAATGCATTTGCTAATCAATATCCCCTTCTTGTTCCACCAGTAGCATATCAGCGAAGAGCCAAAATCGAGCTACCCAAGTTTGATGGTAATGAAAAAAATAGCGTTGCATGGCTTAATAAAGCAAAAGAATATTTTGAGATTTATGACATTACTAGTGATGACGAAAAAATTAAGCATGCTTCCATGAAAATGGAAGGAGAAGCATACAATTGGTATATGTGGTGGAAAAAGATGACGCTTGCTATCAATTGGAGGAAATTTAAGGATGCATTCTTATAAAGGTTTCAAGGCATAAAAGAAGAAAAGTTTTTTTCAACGTTTATCAAATTACGCCAAAAAGGAGATGTGGATGAGTACACTAGAGAATGGGAGACCTTGGCAACACAAGTACCGGGATTGTCAGAATCTCATCTAATCCAGTCTTACATCTCAGGACTTAAAATCCATATACAAGAAGAGCTCGAACTTCATGAAGTTACATCAGTAGAAGTAGCAAGGCAAAAAGCAAAAGCTGCTGAAAAGAAATTTGAAAGGTTATCAAAACCAAAAAAAGTATATTAGAGACAAATATTTCCTCAATCTGAAAATATAGATGACACAAAATATGTCCCACTCCATCTTCGTGAAGAATAAAAATCTAGTGTGGAAAAACAAAGAATGAGAGAGGGCAAGTACAAGCGTTGCGGTGAAAACTGGGACCCTAAGCACAGATGTGCTAATGGAAAAGCGAAAAATCTATACAGTTGTGAAGCAACTAATGACGCTAACAATAATGATTCATATATAGAAGGATTAGAAGACAACTTAGAGTTCTCTCTAGAAGTGGATGGGGAAACTATTCCGCAAGTGTCATTATCAGCTATGACAGGCATATCACAACCTCAAACCCTAAGGTTAAGAGGACATATCAAGAACAACAACGTAATGGTTCTCGTCGACACTGGCAGTACCCACAATTTTCTAGATTCAACCATGGCAAAAAGACTTAACATATTTGCCTTCCCCATGCCTAATATGAAGGTAATGGTGGCTGATGGTAAGATTATTGAGAAAGTAGGGAAATGCCATAAGGTCAAACTACAGATAAAAAACTTTCATTTAGAATCTCCATTATACACCGTTCCATTACGAGGAGTAGATGTGGTCTTAGGAATTCAATGGCTACAAACTTTAGGTACTTATTCTGCCAACCATCAGAAGCAGTTTATAAATTTTAAGTGGAAAGGGCAGAAACATAGGTTGTATGGATTCCAAGCCCCAGAAGATCAAGTCGTATCTTCCTCTCTGATGACGAAGATGATTCAAATAGGAGCGCCAACATCTACAGTACAATGTCATCATTTAGAAATGTTATCTTAAAAAGGGAGCCACGAAGAGTCACCAGAAGAACAAGGACTAGTTCGGACACATGAAAAAGTATTCCAGGATCTACCCATAAAAATGCCTCCAGATAGGAAAATCAAACATCCAATAGAAGTCAAGACAGGATCCGACCCTGTCGATATCAGATCTTTTCAATATCCAGATCAACAAAAGATTGAACACGAGAATATGCTCCACGATCTTTTTAAAATGTGGGAAGCAAGAGCCCACTGCTCAAGAAACCCAGGCGTTCGTCAACATTGTCCATCGTTACGTATGCTTTGAGGACAAAGCATCTTTAAGAGAGGGGCAATGTTATGTATATTTTATTAATTATTAGTTAGATATAGTTATATTAGGTTTTATTAAGTGAAAGGGCATGATCAAAGATCATGCCTCTTCACCAAAGGACACCATGAGGCTATATTTAAAGCCTCGGTGATTCCCCATTGTAATCATATCTCATATCTCATCTTTTATAAATAATAATATATACTTATTCAAGTTTACCAGATTTTTTACACTCCACATTTATGACAGGCAATTATCATCTTATGTACATCAAGGAAAAGAGTAGGCCAATAGTAAACAGCCCTCAAGATTTTGTTGGCTGTTGTCTTCCAGTATAAATGGCCTCCACACTCCCCTTCATGGAACTCGTGCTTAACCTTCTCTGCATCAAACTCAGGAAAACATTTAAGCAATATCCCACTTGCATTTTTCCAATAAAGACATCTATCTATAATGCAATAGTTTACAAATTTCAATTTCAAAAACCTTGCCTTTGTTTTTGTCAAACCAGGGGGTGTATTCAAATTAAAAAAAACATAAATAATATCAGCATACCAAGAGGAATTCATAAAATGGTCTTCAACAATGGGAGTTGAGATTTCCTCTTGATCATCCAAAGCATTAATCATATTAATATCTAGAACTTCAAAATTGGATTCAGCCATTAATCTAGCTAGACCTTGGCCTTTGATGAGTTTAGTGGGTTTTATCTCTAAATCATATTCAAGAATAACAGCAATCCACTTACCCCTCTTACCATCTGGGTCCTGTGTTAGAATGTCTTTCACAACTAAATTTGGGAAAAAGGAAATGATGCGTGAATGCAAGATGTAGACTCTAAAGTCTTTTAAAGCTTTGACCAAAGCAAAAGCTTGCTTTTCCATAATGTTATACTTCAGAGGGGCATCCCTCAAAGCCTTGCTAAAGAATGTGATAGGCTGCTCTTGTCCTTGTGGATTTTTCTGTAAAAGGAAAACATCTATTGTATGTTCTAATGCAAATGAAAAAAATAAAAAATATTTTGAAAAATGAGGACTTATTAGAGCCGGTGTTTTGGTTAACTGTTGTTTCACCATCTCAAAGGACTTCTTTGCTTCCACGGTCCATTTTACCCCTTGCTCCTTCTTCAACATGTTTGTGATATTCCTAAGGAGCTCAGCCAAGTTGGGGATGAAACTTCTCAAAAAGTTAATCTTTCCAATGAAAGATTGCAACTCCTTGATGTTTCGAGGATGAGAGATTTGCAATATGGCCTCGATCCTCTTTGGATCTATCTTAATACCCTCTTCTGAAATAATGTGCCCAAGAAGCTTACCTTCTTGGAGACCGAAAAGTGTTTTCTTAGGGTTCAAAGATATCCCAAAATTCCTGCATCTCTAGAAGACTGTTCTTAAATTTTCTAAGTGCTCTTCATCTATCTTTGAAAAAACAGTAACATCATCAAGGTATATAATGATGAAGTAGCCCAGCTCTTCGGAGAATGCTATGTCCATAACTCTTTGGAAAGTATCACCAGCATTCATTAGACCAAAGGGAATTTTCACATACATGAAAGTGCCCCATGGTGTAGTAAAGGTTGTCTTTAATTGATCATCATGGTGAACTAAGATCTGATTGTACCCTAAGTAGCCATCAAGCAAAGGAATTCTTCTAGACCCTACCACCATTTGTAAAATATGATCCATCTTAGGTAAAGGGTAGTTTTCTTTCAATGAAGCTTTTTTTAAGTCTCTAAAGTCTATACAAAGCTTGATCTCTCCAGTTTTCTTCCTAACTGACACCAGATTAGACACCCACTCAGAATATATAATAGGGACAATAATACCGTCTTCATACATCTTCTTGATTTCCTTCTCAAAAAAAGGCAACTAAACAGGGTTAATTCTACGCAGCTTCTATTTGAATGGTTTTTGGTTTTCCTTAAGAGGGATTTTGTGCTGTATTATTTCAGTGTCATAGAATTTAATATCTTCGCAACTCCACGCAAAAACATCAGAAAACTCTTTGAACAGCTCCATGTATTTGAGTTTAATATGAGCTGGCAAAGTCTTAGACAGTTTAATCATCATGGGTTTAAGTTCACTGCCTGTATTGCACTCCTCAACTTCAGTCTCTAGAGGCTCCAATTTTGGCTTCTTGGCCACATCGTTAAAATCAAACAACTCTTCTAAAGGGGCCAGACCCTTAGGCAAACTCTGATCATTAGACTGCAAGGTTTCTAACTCCTTTGTTTATAATTCTGCAGTCAACTCTGTTTTGTTTTCAAGTTTTCTAGATAATAGATTAATATTAGCAAGTTCAGGAGATGGTTGTTCTTCACCAAGAAAAATTTCTTCACTGTCGTAGTCTGTTTCATAATCTGAATCCGAATTGTGTAGTTCGAATTCATTTCTGAATTGCATGAAGTCTTCTATTTGTTTGTCTCCGTCAAACACCTGCCAATATTTTTCGTTATCAGGAATGGCTGGTCTGAATTTTATTTGAGTTGTGCAGTCTTTGGTTTCATATGTCGTTAAGCATGTTCTAGCTGCAAAGGCTAAGCTATGGGCCATGATATTTCTTTTTCTTGGGACAAAAATTATCTGGTACTCCTCAAAAGTTTTTAAAAGGTCCACGACATCATTTTGATAGGCCCTGAGTCTTGGGTGATTTGCGTTGCATTCCTCGTTGACTTGCCTAATGATTAATTCAGAATCCCCAAATGCTTTAATTCTCTTGGCTCCTAACTTTTTCAACAAACGTAGGCCTAAAAGTTGGGATTCGTATTCCACTATGTTATTTAAACATTGGAAGTTTAATCTATAGGAAATTCTTTCTGTGTGGTTGTTTTCACTGTTGCAAATCCATAAACCTGCACCAGTGTTAGTTCTAGTGCATGACCCGTCGAATTTCATACTCCATAGAGGACTAGACTCGGGTTCATCTGTTTGGTGTTTTCCCTCTTCAACTAAAGTGATTTCTGATTGTTGTTGAATATCAGCACTTAGTTGAATTCGTTTCAACTCCTCAAGTTTTTCACTATGTTGAGGGTTGCTTTCATGACTATCAAGGTTAAAAAGCGATGGATGCATGACTTGAAGCTCAAGGCCTGTGTTTGGTTTTCTAAAGTTTTCAAATGCAGCAAAATTTTCTGACACTTCTGTGGGGTTTTCTTCTTCCTCTCTATCGGCCATCAATTCTGTTAAAGTGACTTGTTCACCCAAAGTTTCATTGTTAAAAAAGATAAAATAATTGAGGCCTGTATTTACAGAATACAGAGGAGAATTTTGTGGTCTGTCTTCGCTTGTAACTGTGTATTGCATATGGGACTCCCTGTAAATTCTTCTAGTCTGATTGAAAATAGGGATGGTCACATAGGTCATGTCTATCTGCATAGTTCCTTGTAACTTAGCCCCCCAAGACCTAGATAACAACATTCCATACTTTGGGGGAACATCAGCCACAAGAATTTCCATTACTAAACATTTGGCTAGAATCTGGGCTAATTTAACGCAGAGGTCTTTGATTAATCCTAAACATTTTACTCTACTCGAGTCAAAGGAGTAGAGGTCTTTATAAGGTCTGGTGATTTCTAGACCCAGGCTCTCCATCACAGCTTTAGGCATTAAATTATGAGAAGCCCTGGAATCGTGCATAGTGTTGTACAAAATCTTGTCATGAACGTTTAAACTTACATAAAAGGGAGGAACAGGTCCCTCTTGATACTTACCTTCAATATTTGGACCAAAAATAAGCTCTGGCTTGTCATCATTAAGATTGATTGTGTCATTATTCCCTTCAATGTTTAAAGCCTTCAAAATTTGGGTCCTATATACATTTTGGGCAACTAACTCAGTCAAGGGAACAGAGATATTTATTCTGGAAATTTTCTGCTCTAGGTTGAAAGGTGTTTGATTCTTTGAAGAACTTATCTCAGCCTTGTTAACTTCCATTCTATCAGCAACATCTGCTTGTTGATTTGTTCTATTTACATTTGACAAAATGGTTTTAATAGGAGTACTAGCTGAAGTGTTAGTACTACTAAGGTCTGCACTCTATTTTGTAACGTTTTGAGTGCCTTTCTCTCTACCTTTATCAAAATTTACAGCTACTGTTTTGTCCTTCTGTTTGACAACTTTAGGCTTGTTTACAGTGTTGTTTTGTGAAGATTTGTCAGAGGTTTTGGTGTTGGGAGTTTGTTGACTGGTTTTACTTCTAAGGTCATATTCTTTTTGAGACTCTATGATGACATTTTCCATGTCTTGATAATAATTTTCATCATCATCTCTTTTGTCATCATAAGGTGTATAAAGACCTTGTTTTCTATCATAATGAATCTCAAAGTCATCATTATCTACTCCCAGCATGTTGATATCATCTTCCTCTATTGGTTCATCTGTTTCCTCAACCTCACTTACATAGTTTTGATGAAAGGGAGGAGTGATCTGTTGATCATCTTCCCTAGGTATGTTTGGAGGTTGGTTCCTTCTAAAATTCTGATTCTGGTTCTGGTTTCTGTTTTAAGGAGCAGTTTGGTTTTGACTTGCTTGTGCTTTCTCAAGGATGCTCATTTTTTTCATCATCTCTTTCATCATTTTTTCCATCTTTGAGCTGGAAGTAGAAGGGGTAGATTCCTCTCTGAAGGATACTCTCTTCTCATTTTTCATTCTTTCTCTCTTCTCCATTAAGTAAACTTCCACAGCAAGAGCTCATTTTTGCAAATCTTCAAGAGTTGCAGGATCTCTCTCTCTTAGCTGATAGGCCATCTCAGGGTCAAACCCTTCAGGAAACTTGTTTAGAGCTGAGCCTTGTGGAGGTTTTAGGTCTGGGGAAAGGGCATTATACACACTGTTAAATCTAGTGTAGTAAGCCTGAACACTTTCCCGGGTGTTTCTATGGAGGTTCTTGTAATCAGAAAGGACTTGGAGAGGATTATTCTTCTATTCCCATTTTTTTAAGAATCGCTGATGGAAGGCTTGGAGATCATTGATACTATGGGGGATTAAGCCTTTAAACCATTTTCTTACTTCTCCCCCCAAAGTTTGAACCAATAATCTAAGCTTAACAAAATCATCATCAATTTCATTTCTGTCAAAGTAGTCATTCATCTTATCCACATGTTGTGATGCGGTTGTAGCATTACTAGCATCATATAATAATTTTGGACTGATAGTCCTGTGGAAGATTGACTAATGGTACAGGAAGGACTAAGGGAGCATACCATTCTACCATGATATGTGGTGGAGGTGGATTCAAAAGAGGTGGATTAACAAAAGGTAAAGTGAGTTGAAGTGGGGTGGTTCGAACAGTGGATGTTTGGTGAACAGATGTGGATGGAACAGCAGTAGATTGTTGAGCTGATCTTGGATGAGAGACACCTAAATTGTGAAGAAAGTGTAAATTAGGTGGTATCGTTTCTCTATCACCAGGATGTTCACTTGTTTCTGGGGATGAAAGTGAAGACTCAGAGTCTCGCTGAATTATATCATCAAACGACCTAGTTCTAAATGGATTTACTAAGTCATCTTGTGATTGTTGTAGAGCTGAAAGATTTTCAGGAACTGAATTAGCTCTCAAGGGTGATCTGGAAAAAGTTGATAATTTAGTCCTAGGAGACTCCCTAAGGATACTTTCTGGGTTACCAACTATCTCTGGTGGGTTCAGGTCAGGATAGGCTCTAATATGAATCTTTCTAGGAGCCACTATGCTGTGTTTTTCAGACCCAACTAAACAAGAACAGTTTTAACTAGATATGACAATCTTTAAAAGGCTATCTGATCTTTTTTAGGCAAATTTTAGTCCTACATTCCTCTAACTAAGTTTTACTGATGTTATGATAATAAAGGTTCTTCCCAGTGGAGTCTTAAGGTCTGTTGAGGATTGTGGAGTCGCCAAGTGGAATTTTTTAGCTCTTTTGGAGGTAAAAGGTTTTATGGTCCACCACCATGTTTATTGAATATTGTTGAGCCCCAAAGATGTTCTTCTCTTTCACCACATTCCACTTAATTTTCTTTGTCCCTCATCAATTACAGGCTTAACTGATCAATAGGATTAATTAAAATTGCTTTAAGAATTTATATAATGATTAACTTGCTATGTTTTTATGATTTTGTTGGTGTAGTAATTTTGACTAAGACTCGGCTACAGAATACAGGCATGCCGTAGCCAGTCGTCTGTTCTGCAGCCATCCTCATGTTTATGTAGGTTCTAGGTGTCACTGCAAAGAAAAATGCATATGGGTGAAATCCACAATACCTCCCCATAATCTCTTGCTCCCCACGAAGTCTGAGTTAAAGTATCAAAGTGGTTATGCACGTAGAAGAGAAGCAGTTTCCTATCAAAACACAGACTCTACAGATGTCCACGGTTAAGAACAAGACTGTTAATAAGAGTTTTAATTTGATTAGAAGTGGGAAAGACACTTATCCCCATTTTTCTCAAAGAGTAGTTATGTAATTTCATTATAAGTATGACTCGGGAAACCGAGAAATTGTTGGTTAGATTTTGTTTTGTTGCTAGATCTTTGAAGGCCGTAAATACTCTGTTTTGAAGAATTTCTCCTTTAATGAAAGAAACATCACTTTATTGCACGAGATGAGTCAATCTTGAGTAGATTTTCATGCTACTCCGGTGGTAGAGGGCCCCTGCTACCTGAGGAGCTTTGTTCATATAATTTAGATAAGTAATTTAGCCTCGTTTCATTCCTAGTTTAATTGACTTTCTGAACTTTAAGTTTTTATTCATTTGCATTAGATGCTACAGCTTAGTCTCATTCTTATGTACTCTTCCAATATATCACTAATGTCGAATGAGGTGTGGCTGTAGTATTTTAGGAGTTAGTTTTACATTCTTATGCTCAATTACATCAGTTGTACAGCAAGTCATGATCTTATAAACTCTTCCAAAATATCACTAATTTCGGATGGGACATAGCTGTGGTGTTTTAGAGCTTTGTTGTGTTCTGTTGAATTTTATGCTTTCATGCTCATTTACATAACATGTTGCAGCCAGTCCTGTTCTACAAACTATTCCAAAATACCACTAATTCTGAATGAGATAGAGTTGAAACATTCCAGTAATTAGTTGCATCTTTAGTCTAGTTGTAGCACTCCGAAGGTAGATGTCATTTTAGTTTAATTCTGTCACTATATTTCAAGTTTGATAATGGCACTCTAGTTCAGTTTTAATTCACTACATTTCAAGTTAGATTAGTGGCATTCTAGTTCAACTTTGTTCACTATATTTCAAATTAGGTTAATGGCATTGTAGTTTAGTTGTGGTTACTGTGTTTCAAGTTTGATCAATTGCTTTCTCAATGTTATCCATTGTTCTTTAAGTGGTATTAATTGTTAACATCAGATTCCACGACCTTCATTATTTACAAAACTTCTTTTGTTCTAACTTTCTATTAATACATCATCATCTGGACAGGAGTTAGCAATATCAGTTTAAGGCCTTGATTATTCTGCAATCCTTTGCAAATTCACAATTAAACCTTTCTTTCCAAAAACTATTTTAGAAAATATCTAACCTTTGGATGAGGTTTACTAGTGACAAGCTAAGCTGCAGAATGGAGTAATCTTAGCATTACAAGTTAATTTAGAGTAGAAATCTTATTGTGTTACAAATAATCTCTTTTCAATTGTGTTCCAATAAACCTCTAGCCATGGATGAGATTCTTTGTAATATTGTAAGATGGTTGTGTCCTTAGGAGAACCTCATTTGTATTAAACTTGTTCTTTTCTCAAACTATTCCAACATATTCCTAATGATTGAATTGGATGAGTTCATGCTATGAGTTATTGAGTTCATGTTGTGATTTGTTTCCTTACAAGGATTCACTATCAAGCTTTGCATTTTCTATTCTTTAGTGTCATACACAGTTTAGAGTAGGTTTTGTTTTGTTTTAGTGTAACCATCCACTTCTCTTTACCAACACTTAGTTCTTTTCCTTCTTGAAATAAAACCATAAAACCAAAAACATCATAAAAACACTAAACACAACATAGTGAGAAACAGATACCTAGGCACATATAGTGCACTACACTTCAACAGTTTACTAACCCTGGTTGATAATTTATGACCTCAATTTAGGAACACTAAGTTGAGCACAACAAATACCAATCTGGAATGTTTTTGGGTTTTATGAGTTATTTTTCAGTTGTGTGGTTTCTAAGAGCATCCTAAATCTGTTTCAAAACTTAGCTATAGTTGTGAGACAAAGACAGTCTACTCTTATGGCTAAGCTAGCTGATTTTTCAAGGTTAGATAAAGTTCTTGTGAGAATCCTAAGGTTTACCTAGTTTGTCACTGATTCAAACAAGTTTCATCATGATTACAGTGAGTTGGTCATGCTTGAAAGGCTGCTTTTTACTCACAAGGTTTTATGAAGTTTTTAAGGGAACCTAATGATGAAAATTCGACTAATCCCCAGCGGAGTCGCCAGAAATGTTAGCTCCCTGTAATCAGAAAGATTGGAAAAGTCCAACAGCAGGGAGAACATCGTTTCAACCACTTTGGGATTCTAGGATCTAGCCCTCCTGAATATGGAGAGGGATCTCTCCAATAAGTGCAAATATGGATTTATCTTTAAGGTTTTGGGTAATGATATTAGGCTAGTTATGAAGGTCGAGGGTTTTGTTTTTTTTTTTATGGTTGAACATGATTATTGTTTGAGGTGGAAAGTTCTAAATGCAAAGAGTTTCAGAGGTGAAAATTTGCAAGAAAATAGATCAAGCTTTGGCCGAAAATATTGATAATTGCGGGTTTTTGTCCATTGGGCTATGGAGTCACAATAGGGTTTAATTGAAACAATCAGGTTCAAGAGTGGTCCATGGGGCAAGTCATCTATGTCTAAGGGTCTCTTTAAAGTTTGATTTATGGAATGAAATGATACAACAAGAAGGGAAATTAAACAAATGGAGAACAAAGAGCAGCCCAGGATCTGGTAAGTACTTTGAAACTAGCCAGCCTTTGACAAACACTTAATAAAAACATAAAAGCAATCCAGGATCTGGTAAGTACTTCGAAACTAGCCATCCTTTGATACACTTTCAATAGAAAAACATTTAAACACAGGGGAAACGCAGATGATAACGAAGAACGGTCTAAGATCTGCTAAGTACTTCGAAACTAGCCAGCTTTCAACACATTCCTAGGGAAACTTTCAATCAGTATTTTGGGATAAAACTAGGACCAGGGCTCACCACATCTTCCTTAGTTCATCTCTATTTAACATAAACTGAAAATAAATTTCAAGAATAACAATTAGCTAAGACAGTAGGACGAGGGAACACCAGCATTCCTAACTGCTCTACCTGAATCAAATCATTCCTAAATAACACAAATTGGAAGAAAACATTTAGATAAAGCTTATTAGTCAGAGAAGGGTACTGATATACAATAAAACCTAAGTCTATGCTTGTTGTTATTTATCAGAGAAGATGAAAAAAGTGAAAACAGAAACAAAATAACAATTTACAATAAGAAATAACATCACCGTCGACATAGACCAGGATCCCATAAATCAGCTTGTATTGATGCTCCAAACTAGTTACAGCTTGAAGTCCAATGTTTCAGTTTAGAAATCACCTACACTTCCCAGACTAACTTATCTAATCACAAGCAGAGCTTCAAGAGCCCGTGGACACTATTTACAAGTAGAAGTCTCAAGCTCAAGTATATTTCAAATTTCTGCAACCAACATTTTCTCATCTTCTACAGGAGTATTTGTAGAAGGAATGAGGAGGTGGGATCTAATAAAATATCTCCTGGGTCAATTAATACAAACTTAATAGCTTCTCAGCCTTTGAGGGGCTTGATGGAGAAGTTTACATATGTGTCCTCTGTATTAATTTTTTTACATTTAAGATTTAAGCTCGGTGGGAGCTTTTGTTGACTTTTAAGGCTGTGTTTCATGTAGTAATAACTCTACTGATATTTTTTGCATTTAGTTCTCTAGCTGAATTAACTCTTTGGTGGTTGTGAGGCAGATATCTGATTTTTTTATCACAATTCGACTTCTGTTGAATGCTTGAGGCAACAAGTGGCACTGTAGTAGCTGAGAGGAATCAATTCGCCTCTGTTGTGGCGGTGGAGGCCTTTCTGTCTAATAGATCTTTATGATTTTCTTTTAACTGTGTTTTAATTTGGAGGATTAGGCTTTTGATAATCAATCTTAGCCATAATCCACCAATACTATCTTCAATTCTCTGTTCTGTTGTATTTTTTCTTCGACACTAATACTCTTTTAATTATTTTGTGTCTTGTTGATGTGCGGGGCCGCACAAGGTTCATATGGCATCAATGCCCATGCAGCATTGATGAGACCTAGAGTTTGAACTTTTGTAGTTATTTCCCTTTGATAAACAGAAGTTCAGAGGATTTTTTCCCTCAGCTTTCCTTTCCTTTATTATTATGGGAAAAACATTTGAAACCTAAAAAATACACAAAATATTAAGAAATCCTACGTTTTTGGTTTTAACTGCTTCGGAGGCTGTGGGAAGGAGCGTGGCCGTTGGATGGCATCATCCAACGGTGTAGATCTGTTTGCATAGGTAAAAAGAAGAGCAGAGGAAGAAATAATTCAGAACCTTTGATCGTGCAGAGATCAACGGTCGAGATCACGCGTTAAAATCCTTGGTAGAGGCGGAGGGCAATGGTGAAAGGCCAGATTAGATTTGAGTCGTTAATCTGCAGAGATCAACGGTGGGAGGAGCGCGCGATGAAACATAAGGGGAAAGAGGGAAAGTGGTTTCGGGGATGAAAACCACTATTTTCGCGCGGAGAAAAGGCGGGTAGGCAGTTTTTCCTTTTGGAACGCGATATGCATCCCCACCTGATACATGGTACCAGAAAACCACCCATTTCGCGTGGCCTTTGGAAAATTAAACTTCACGCAAAAAGTTACGCGATATAAACTGTGGGCCATTAGATTTGGGGCCTCAAATCTGATGGAGGAGAATGAGCGTGATATGGATTAGATGTGCGGGCAGATAGCGGGGAGGGTGGATTCATTATGGGCCATCCAATCAGGGAATCGATGGTGGAGATTTAAAACTGGGGTTTAAAACAAAAAATACACAGGTGGAGAAAAGTTGAAGCAGGACCGTTGATCCGCAGAGATCAACGGCCAAGATTGGCCGAAAAACATTATGAGCGGGGCTACATATTTTTAGACCAAAGTCGTGAAATGCGATCTGGACCATTTGATCTGGACACGTGGACGATCCAAATGCAATTGGGGCTCGGCGATCGGCGGGGGGAAGAACTTGGGAGGCGCCGATGCGATTAAGCATTGATCGTCAATCTGCAGATCAGATCGACGGTGTGAAATGAATCAGAGGGGTTGGAAAGGCGGAGGAAAGACTCGTGATCGGAGCGAATGAGGGCTGTTGGATCAAAGGAAAGGGGGGAGGAGATCAACGGCTGACAACTGATCAGGGAATCGCCAATCGGAGGGGAGAAACAAATGCACCCAACGAAAATTGCAATGCGATGTAGTGCGGGTCGTTTGATCGGCTCAAGATCAACGATGGAGATTGCTTTCAAAAGCGAACTGGAGGAAACCCTTTATAATGTATGAAAACCCAAAAATTTAATAAAACAAAGGTATTTATGCATTGGGGCGGACTATGTACATATATGAAATGCATGGCGGCCGACTGTGAGGCCTTTGGTCTATATGAAGGATAATAGGCCCGGGGCTTATATATATGAGGGCCAATCACAATCGGAACTTCGGACTTGGTCTTTCAGTCTACCCATTCAAACTTTTCGATGCGATTAGTGCTTTAGGACCTTTAACTCTTGGTCCTGGGCGCAAGATATATGGAGTAAAAGCGGAGGGCAGAGTTTATGTAATGGGGCTCAATTGCATCGGAGAAATGATGCGGGTCTTTCAATCTACCCATTTTTACATTAAAAACATTGCTCTGGCGGGATTTAGACCAAAACTTTAGGAAAATGGGTTTATGAACTTTACAAAGGAAAATATCAATCAGAGATGGATTATACAATGTTTTTAGCGCCCGACTGCGGGCACCAGGGTTATATAAAACAATAATAGGATCGGGGGTTGTGTACAAGGGCTTAATCGCATCGGAACTTTTTAACATGGCAAATAGACTTATGCACTCTGATTTTTGCGATGCGGTAAGCGCTTAAATGGCTTAGCGCCTGGTTCTAGAACTAGGGCATATAATGGGGAAGTGGCTAGGACTTAGCCCAAGGGGGCTTAAGCCTGTGGTAAACAAACTTATTTTTTATGAAATTTTTCCAAGTTTTCAATGGATTTGGGGGTTTCGACAGAGTTTAAAAAGGAGTTTTAAACTCTGTAAAGGGGATTTCATGAAGGGGAAATGGGGAAAAATGAAAAATAGAGGAATTTTATGGGAATGAAAAGGGGTAAAAATGGAGGTTAGTTTTGAAGTGGAAGGAGGGGAAAATGGTGTTTGCAGCAGTATTTTCTCTCCATAGAAGCAGCAGAATTTCTGAGTTTCTAAAAAGGAAGCAGCAGTGGAGATTGAAACAAGGGCATGATGTCTTCAAGAGTCTTCAAGAGATAACACTTTTTAGCAATAAAACTTGTTCCTTGAAGGCTCCAAAAATGTTTTTGCCACTACTTGGTATGACAAATTTTATTGGTGGCTAACATGGTTCAAGCCCAAGTCTTGCGACGTCTGACGAAGAGAAGACAGAATGTTGCAGACACACACAGAGGCATAGGCAGAGTTAGGCAAAAGAAAATATAGTGGCATTGTGGGAAGCACGACAGCTGGGTCAAGTCAGGCACTCAGGCGTTACATAACTGTGCAGCTACCGCATCATAACCAGAAAGGACACCTCAGCACTTCAGGGGGACGCATCAGCAACATCAGATTCAACAAAACAAACGATATTTCCAGTTTCAATTTGTTTTCTTGGTATTATTGCATAAGTAATCTTAAAAATTTAGGTAGTCAAGTAGTTTCAAGAAGTTCAGTAGTTAGGAGCTACTTTGATGTATTTAAGTAGCTAGAAATAAATAAATAGGCTCTGATTTTTGGACCTCTGCATGACTGTTAATTTGGTACTGAATTTTCTGAGAAATTAATGAAAGAAGATCAAGTTTCCTACACCTATTGATGTTGATATTTCTTTCCAGTTTCGCTCTGTGTTTATTCCTCTTTGAATGTAGCGAATTAATGTAGCTACGGGTCTCTTTTTACATCTGTAAGTAAGAGTTAAACAATCCTTAATGTGTGGTCCTTCACTCCATCTCTTCTCCCTTCACAAATTCCTTTGAAACTCAAAGTGATAGATTCTGTGTTTACAACATATTATTTAAAGTTTCCTCTCTCTCCATGAATTTCCTCTGAAACTTAAAAGTGGTAGATTATGTGTTTTCAGCATATCGTTTTGAGTTTCCCTTACAGTTCTTCTTTTCATTTCATTCAAATATCAGCAGTTTATGGAAGATTATTGAGGGTATTAAGTAATTAAATTCCAAAGGTTTTAAATAGAGGCAATTTGATATTGTAATTTTGACATACATTTATAAAATGTCTTAAGAATTGATTCCTTACCACAACCAAGGGATTTTTTCCTGAGATACAACAATATCCACCATGGAGAATACATTAAGATATCATTTGAAGGTGAACAGAAATATTCCTTAAATATTTTTTGAACAGGCTCAACTTAAAACGTAAATTTCTGGCCCATCACTCTTTTCTAGTTGCCTACCCATGCTCATGGAATGTTGCAACACTTTTACCTAGTGATGCCAGTGTGCTTTTTGATAGGAAAAAATGCATTGAACCTATTATGGAAGTGTTTCCTCAAATGGAGGATAAGATTCGTGCACTAGAAGCTTCCATAACGATGAGATGGATATGGTTCGATGTAGATATGCTTGAGATCTCTCCTTTCGAGCTCTTAATATTATCATTAGGGGTTTTTCCCTTGATAAGTGGGCCTTCCTCCTTTTATGTATCCCTAACTCCCTCTCCCTACCTATAAAATGAATCCCTTTCTTCCACTACTGGTTTTTCTTGCATGATCATTAATCCTTTCCATTTACTATGATTATGCCTGAATTTCCACTTGGGAGAAGGATTGCTTGAAGAGCCTCGGTTTGGACTCTGACATCACCAAAGGGAGGTATCCAACATCAAGGCCATGGTTGTATGCTTCCTCTTTCTATAATTAATAATACATCTGATGTTTCACTTTCAATATTTTTCTAGATATATATGCAAGTAGCCTAATACTCCTTGATCTATTAAATAGTTTGTATTTGATGTATGTTGTGTATCTTGTCATGCTTCCTGTTGTTGTGTTTTCATTTCTTACAGGTATTTGAACGCCACAAGCAGTGAGGAGTGAGCTTGAAGGATCATAGAATCAAGGTATTCACCAAAGGACTCGATGATAATATCAGGAAGATGTAGGTTCTTCTTCTTCTTCTTCCATTTTGAATAAAAACTAGGAAAGGGTTCATTAGTTAGTCTCGTGCATTGCTAGACCCACTCTAGAGCTAGAGACATTGCCTCTGTCTGCAAAGGAGATTGTCTTCACAAAAAAATTGGCGACTCCACTGGGGATCTATAGCCTCTTTGTATCTCCTTTTCCAATTTGGTTTTTCGATTAGTTTGAACAATCGTCAAGATCTTATTTTGTTTAGGTCTCTATAGGTCTGCATAGTGCTTGTTTTTTGCTTTAGGGTGTCAATTCTAGCCTGATTGTTGAAATTCTTTTATTTTTTCTTTTTATTTCTCTCCCAGTGTGTTTTCTATCCTTACAGAAGTGTCGGCAACATTGTTTTATATAAAAAATTCATGTTGATCTACTTTTCAGCATGATTTTTCCGTTCACAGGTGCACTGATCCCAGAGATTAGAAAAAATTAGGGTTCCCCTCAATTTCTAGTGTGTCTTGGCCTCAAAGGTGTATTTCTGATATGATCTGGTACCACTGTATTTAGCTTGATTGCCTTTCTTGAGTGATGAATTTGTCCCTTTGACCCTGTTTTTGTTTGTGTGAAGTTTGATCACTCTATAGGGTTTCTAGGTCAGTTTTCATTCAGTTGTTGCTTGTGTGTGTCATCCGTTAGACCCCTTTATTTCACAGTACCTAAAGGTGATTGATTATTTCATCTCAGATCTTTCATATTGAAAATAATATTCCATGATTGTAAATTATTTCCAAAAAGGTCAAAACTGGTGAAGAATGGCTTATCTAAGCTTTCGAAAACCCATTATAAATTAAAGGCGCTCAAAGGGAATTACTTTAAAAAAACCTTTGGAACTCTGCATTACCATGTTTCATTGGTTGACCCACCGTGCCTTTGCACTCAAAATGCTTTCGCATCGGCAAAATCTCAAAATCCTTTGATGGTCATCTTCTGCAAACCTTCCAAAGGCGATATGCAATGAAGTGGGACCCATTCACCCGCCACACTTCCTTTTCATTTTATTTTCCTTTAAAAACATTAAAATTCATCCTTTTCTGCCTTTCCACTTTATATTTCTACTTTACCTTTTCATCGCTATATCATTGTTTTACCTCTGCCTTCCCATTTCCCCAATTGCGATTAAAGTGGGGCCATTCTCCCTGACACATCACCTTTTCCCCCACCATCCATCGCATTTCGCAAATTATAACTTATTCCATTTTTCCAACCCTTAAAACTTGCGATCGTCAATTTGCGATATATCGCATCACACACTTTATGACTTACCATTAAGTGCCCGCAATTTATTTTGTTTAAGTTGCAATGCAATTGGCCCCACAACAGCTCCGACCCCCACTTCAAGCCACTTGTAATACATAGAAACCTCATAAACCTTACCTTACCGCAGAAACATTTCACAGCCTTATAAAATCTGTCGATGCAGTGGGCTCCATCTCCATTCTGCCACATCATCCTCCGATAGCGCAAATCAAACCTCACAAATTTTAGCGCTTACCGCATTTCCCAAACTCTAAACTCAGCGATATGTGGTAAAACATAAATATTGCGATGTGAAATGCGGGTGGGTCCCAATTGCGTACCGCACTTCACAATTTTTAGTGTTTAACCCCCGAGCTCATAAAAAAACCTAAGATTTTCGATTTGTGATGTGGTCAGTCCCACCTTATCCACCATGTCACTTCTCTCTCCCCGCACTTCGCACTTCGCGTGTTTAGATTTTACCTTTTGCTGCTTATAGAAAAACCTTCTGACTTGCGATTTTCGATGCGGTTGGGTCCCACCTTATGTGCTGTGTCACCTCCCTCTTCACATCGTATCGTCGATCCCTTTTCTCTTATCATAAACTATAAAGCATGTGATGTGTGATTTTCTGTGGATGTGATAAATTTCATAACTAAATTATACAAAATTTCAATTCCGGGTAATGATTTTTTACACCATTTTGTGAATAAAATGGCTAAGCATTACAGCAAGACTCAACCACACATTCAAAGGGTTTATGCTTTAAAAATCGCCAAAGCTACAAGGATTGAAGATTCATTCAAATAAAGCACGAACAGAAAGGGTCGAGTCAGCTCCCACTCGTGTGCTATGTCATTCCACCTCTAATCACCCTCCACCTTTCCTCTTTCTCCGTTCATCTTCCCCACATCCGACGACCCTTATCTACTTTCGGCCTTCCCGTAGCATTCAAACTTTATCATGAGGGGGGGGGGGGGGGGTGTCCGAAATGGGCGGTATCCATTACCACCCACTCCTCCATATGTCACACCCTCTCAATTTCGCTCCCCCCTCTCTATTAGCACTTACCACCTAAGACCCCCTCCGAAAATATATTTCCACTGACCTCCAAATCGCCTCCACATTCATTTGACCATTACCACTGTTGTTGCGCCACGTCCACTGTCATCCCTTCACATCCGAGATTATGAAGTTTGTGCACCATTGTATGAAGAAATAGGCTAAAACGCGTAATTAAGGACTTATGGCATAATAAGCCCCGACAAGTAGTGAAAACAAAGGATTTCGAGTCAGGAAAAGGTCATTCATGCAGAACTATTATGGTATACCAGCAGAAGTGGAAAAGGCAGTAAAACACATTAGCACCATAATCAATCAATGAAAAGCGGTGAGCACTGCACCAAATTTGATTACCCAACACTGGTTTTCTGAAAATCAGGGCCAAATGCCAGAGCCACCATTGGTTACCTCTTCGTGACCATCACAACCACCTCTAAGCTTATTGTTTGATCTTATGAAGAGCCATTGAAGAGTTTGGATCTACAGAGAGTCGCCCAAAATTAATTCCAGAGGTGGTGTTGTTGTCAAAGATTTCTGTTCAGGCCTTGCATGGCCACACTTGTCCACTTTCTGCTAAATTTTAATCAATGAAAGGTTTCCGAGTAAGGTATGGAAACTGACTTAGTATTTAGATAAATACTGCATGCCTTAGCAGTATCAAGGGTTGGAAAATTGGACCCTGCTGAAACTTGCATTATAAGAAGTATTAGAACTTTGTAATTTTTTTAGTTGGGCATCAATAATAAGATATCGTTTACAGGATTCTTGAGCTATGTTAATGGTGATGTTGTTTCCTCTGTGTTAATTTTTTCCCTCTGTCTTTTCATGCTGTGCATCAATTTATTTGATTTCAAAACAGAAAATTTAGATTAATATTTGTTGAGAGAGCACCTTAATTCTGTATTTTTTTTTTATTTTAATGTTTTCCTCTGAAGTTTAGTTAAATAATACTTAACTTCTCTTTAGCTATTTCTTAACCCACTAATTTCTCCCATCTCATATTCACACAGCCAGTAAGATCCAGTCTGCATAGTTAGCTTGCCCTATGAATGCCCTTGAAAATTTGATGCACAATTCGGCCTTTTATGACTCCATAGCCCAATGGATTAGTTTCACAACTCTATTTGTCCAACCACACCATCGATCAAATAAACAACCCTCACAATTTATATAACTAACCTAATATCATCACTTATAATTATCAAGTCAAATCATAAGACAAAGAGAACCCTCTCTGAGTCTAGGAAGGCTAGGTCCTAGACTCCAAAGTGGCTTGATGTTTGTCCTCTGTCGTTTGTTCTTGCCAATCTGACAAATTACGGAGTGATAACATAATGGAGACCATACTAGGGACTGAGTTATTGAAAAATCTTAATATTTCATCAGAACTCAGAAACCCAAGTCAAAATATTGTATGTTTCAAGTATGTTCCAAGATTGGTATCTGGTTGTTGATGGTGGACAACAGCCAAACACAAGAAATTTGAAATCAAACACTTGGTGACTCCATAGTTTTTAGTTGACCTAAAGACTCCACTAGTATAAGAATCCAGATTGGTTGTGAATATACAGTGGCCCCACTCTCTGACGGATTGACAAGATGGATCCAAGAATACAATGCAGGTATGCTTTAATGAACATAGATCACATTCCTAGATTCCCACACAAAATGCCTCAGGTAAATTGAGATAGAAATCTTCCTATTTTTCAAGATGAGAAGTTTGATGATGCTTTGTTACATCTCATTAAATTTCATATACACTCATGGAGGTTGAAAGTCAAATGGCATGAGGATTTCCTCATGAAGATGTTCATGGTAACATTAGAAGGGAAAGCAAGGAAATGGTATGAAGGTCTAAACCCTGGTAGTTTGTTTTCTTTAAAATATTTCCACACTGTGTTTTATGAGCATTATAAAGAAAATTCTCTGTCTTTATCATTAGCTGAAAATTTTTGTGATCAATCTAAGGATCTCATACAATACCTTGTAAATATTGATGAATATTTAGGAAATTAGCACTCTGAGGATCTCTTAGAAGCAATTCATGAATTTCATTCTCAAGTTAATTGTCATGACAACCAAGAGAAAACTACAAGGAAAAGACCATCTAGTGGAGGTTATAAAGGAGGTTTTTAGTGTTATAAAATTGGCCAAAATTTTCAAAAAAACATTTTCTACAACATCCATTTTTGGTAACAGAGGTTTTGGTGGAGCTTTTAACGTAATTTCAACACAACTAAAAAACTTGGGTGGCCGAAGGTTATTATGGATGTTTTTTTCATCGGTGCGCTACTAAGGTTTCAACGCTCCAGTGCGTATAATATAGACGGTCGCCCTGGGGTAGTCGAAGGTGCATGCACAGGGCAGTAAAGGTATACAACCACACCAGGCGCATTGTAGGTGATATAACGCACACGGTCGTTCTAATTGGTATTGGGATTTGTGTGGTGCCCATATGTCGTATCAACACACTGGTACGTAGTATTATAGAAGCACACTGGTGCGCAGTATCAGAAAAACACACTGATTGTTATAATTTTTATTTTATTTTTGTGGTGCCCAAGGTCGTTGAAACATACCAGTGCATAGTCTCACATAAAAGCACCGGTGCACAGTATCGCATAAATGCACTAGTATTTGTAATTGTTATTGGTATTTGTGAGGTTCCCATAGGTCGTAGAAACAAAACGGTGCGCTGTATCATACAAACGCACCAGTGTACAGTAACTAACACACACCGGTGTTAATTTTGTATTTTTTATAAACATCGACCTGTGACAGTGATATTGTTGTGATTTTTAAAAATTCATTATTCATAAAAAATTGACACATCTTATAACAATATTCATATTAATTAAATTTTTATTAATGCATTTCAATGTGATGTTTGGATTAATTTGTTATATCATATCATAATTATTGTGATTTTTTTAAATTCATTATTCATGAAAAGATGACACATATATTATAACAGCATTCATATCAATTAAATTTTTATTAGTGCATTTGAATGTGATGTTTGGATTAATTTTTTATATCATATCATTGGATTTCACATCTCTTCATTATAATATTTAATCATCCATAAATTTAATCAGTGGTGTTATATTTCACAACAACAATGGAGAACGCAATAGAATAAATTAAAACATATTTATATGTGTGTGTGTGTGTGTGTGTGTGTGAATAAGACAATCTTTGTCATACAAAATGGGACATTTATTGATATCCCTTTCTCTTTCAATTGGGAAATTATTTCCATTACATCAAACAAAATCTCTGATTTCATAGACAAACATTTCAAAAAATACAATGCCTTGCTTTGATATCCAAACATAATGATCATCGTTCTTCGCTTGAACTTTTGTCACTGCTCGAGCTACTTCCATGACTCGGGTTATTTTCAGGAATATTTTGTTCACGAAATTTATTTTTTTCTTCTTCTTCACCTTCCATCTACAAACATAAAAATAAACTGTAATGAGTGTATGCAATATTGAATAATATATATCAATGTAAATCGAAAAGAAATGACGTACCATAGCAACAATTGACTCATGAACTATACACATTCTTTCAAAACCATGTATATTCCATCTTTCAAGATTTCATCTGTTGGCACAATTCCATACTTTGTTTCGTGCAAGTTTTATACCCCATAACAAATCATATATTTAATATAAAAGATTTTTTTGTTCTATTAATTATAGACAAAGCTAAGTAAAACAAGATCGATAGATGCTTACAAATTCCACAATTATTTTCTGTTATGCCAACATATACTCACAACCCATATTTAACCCAATGTCAATCAAATTTTCTGATGATTCTTCTTTGTATGTTAACACCTGTTTGAATACATTCAACGATGATTTTTGTAAAACAACTTAAAATATACAAAAATGAAATCTAGTTAAGTTGCTATAAGGAAGTAACAATTACTCACAAACTTAGATATCAACCCTTTTCTTCCTTGTTGTCCTGTTTTATGTGTTGAATGGGTTCCATTTTCTTTTCTTTTCTTGTCTACAAGAAGATACTTGAAAATTGATATTTAAGGCTAAATTGTTTATTTATTGTACCTAATGATCGAAAAATTCAATGATTAAATATTACATTTGAAGCACGTTGTTGTTGAGATGGCTCCTCCTGCGATGCAATTTGTCCATTTTTTTGACCATATCCTTGTACACCTTTTTGGACATTCCTACTGGCATATTTCTGATATCAGTTTGTTCATCTTTTGAGATTTTCATAATCTTCCTGAAAATGTAACATGAAAATAAACTATTTAATTTTTATATTGATATATGAAAAGAAAATATAACAAAATTATTATTTATAAATGATATTTATAAATAATTCTAGAAAAACATTTAAAGGAATATTACTTTTTCATTCCTCATTTTTTGTTTTTGTGCGTTTTTTCTATTAAAATTTTGACATGTCTCATTGACCAATTATTTGGAAACTCTTCCTGTAGTTTAGATAAAATTTGATTCTTGGAATCTTAGATTGATTTTTGTATTGTAAGTGGAAATAACATATATACATTCGTTCCACTAGATCCCTTAAATTTTTGTAAAAAAATTCCCCCCCTTCGTTAACCTCCAACACCACTCCAGATGAGCTAAGGAGTAATTCATTTTCATTTGCATGTTCTATTTTTTTTCTTTTCTTAGAATAACATTCCTTTTCCAATTTTTTGGTCCCTGTAGAACATTAAACATATGTCAATTAATATATTTTTTGAAACATGTTATCTAATAATTTTAAATATATTATTAATGAAAATTAAAAAAATAAACTCATATTGGATCGATAGTATTTTTTCATTCACCTGATTCATCATTTTGCAATTTTTCCATCAAGCTTTTACGCTCTTCTGGTCCTAGATCAAAAATAATTTTATCAAACTTCATCATTTTGTGGCTCTACATGATACACAATAAACAATACATATAGGTTAAACTTACATATAGTTCAAAAATAATATTTTTTTGTAAATTCCTTACGATTGAAATAAGTTTTATTCAATTTTTTAAAACTCAAATATTATTTAAATAAGTTATATTCAATTTTAAAAGATGTGGAGATGTAAAAGTTACAAATACAATTTTTATTTGATTTGATTTGATTTAGGGTTATTTTAAAAAGCTTGGTCATAATGCATGTCGTCAATAATTTTTTTGTGCTAACACTGAAATCAATTCACAATGTTAAACTAATTACCTTGAAATTAGTGTACACCATATATCTTGTTACATCAAATCAGAAACCAACATCTTCATTGAAATCAATGCATCTAATTCAAGCAATCAAATAGGATGAGAAATCAACATCTGCACTAAAATCAATTCATCTAATGCAAACAATCAAATAGGATAAGAAATCAACATCTACACTTAAATCAACGCATCTAATGATGCAAACAATCAAATAGGATTAGAAATCAATGCATCTATTGTTAGAAATAAAATAGTATCAGGAATCAACATCTAAACTGATATCAATGCATCTAATGCAAGCTCAATAAATTAAAAAAACTAGAAATTAACATATTTAATGAAATTTATGCATCTAATGCAAGCAATGAAATAGAATTAGAAATCAACATCTGCGTAGTGATCAATGCATCTAATGCAAGAAATCAAATAGGATTAGAAATCAGCATTTGTACACTGAAATCAATGCATCTAGTGCAAGAAGTTTTCTTCCCTTTCTCTCCCCCTCCATATATATCGATATATCCCTCCATCTCTCCTTTTTTTTCTCTCTATTTCACCCCCCCCCCCCCCAGACAAATGCACACTCAACAATGTAAACTTTGAAACGAGAACTGATACGAGTACCCGCTTTTTTGAGGTAGCCAAAAATTCTCTTAGGTCCCTATATTACTACTATAGTCCCTTATTTTTGTTAGTGAAACCCCCTTAATTTTATTGTTGTACCCCTATAACCCCAATATTGTTATTATTGTTCCTTTACATTATTACTGTTATGTCAGCTAGGATTATATTGTGACCCCATGGACTCCTATATATAGAAGGAGGTTTTGGCATTTGTATCATCCAATAATTTCTCATTTATGTAATGTATTGGAGGTTTCCCCCTCAAAGTGACTGATTTCTAAGGCGTTGATCTCTCTTTTCTTCTATTTTTGGAGCTAGTTTCATAACATTTGGGAAAATCATCATAACTCTCTATGTGCATCGTATTGGAATTATGTAAAAAGTGGTCGTAATTAAATGGACTTTAGTTTCCTGTGTATCTATTTCGGAGCCAAAGGAGGAAACAGTGACACGTGGCACGTCTTACAAGTTCGCTCTACTGAACCAGTCCATAATTAGGTCATTGTGGGAGATTGGGCATAACTTTTCTTTAAAGAATCCAAATCAAGTCAGACCTGTGGCATTCAAAATAAGGTTCAGAGGGCTACTACTAGGCCAAATTTCATATATTTAATATCCACAATCATAGAGATAATTAAGTTGCAATATCGAGCTCCTTAAAAGCAAGAAAAAGGTGTGTATTTTTTTCTTCGAAATGCATAAGTCTTGTGTAAAAAATCAATTTGAATTGATTCCAAGGGCATATTGTAAAAGATATAACTATTAGGTTTTAAAATTCCCCCTAAAAATAATTCAACATATATTAAGCCTTTAGAAGGCTCTAATATGACTCATGAAGACGAAGAGCTGTAACATGACATGTCAAAATTACAAGAGAAAGTGCACCAAATTTCGCTCTCGCAAAGAGAAACAAAAAATGAAATGGAAGTTTTGAAGAAATACATGGAAGCTAAGATGGATGGTTTGAAGAAAGGCATGGAAGCTAAGATAGATGGCATGGAAGCTAATATGGATGACATGGAAGAAAAAAATGAAATTCAACATGGAAAACGTGAAGAATGATCTAAAAGCAGACATGGAAGGTTTGACAAAGTTGATACAAGAAATGTTTCCTAATGGCGAAAATATAGTAGAGGAAACTCATGATGAGATCAAAATAAATGTTAATTATGATTTCATTAACTCTAATGTTGGATAGAAGAACCACCATATTCTAAATATGGATATGAGGAAGTTTGATGGCAAGGATCCCGTAACATGGATACTACATATGGAGCAATATTTTGATCTCAATAATGTGAAAAACACACAAAAGGTGTGCATTGAAAAATTACATTTAGAACAAAATACATTTGTATGGTATCAATGGCTTTGCTCCTGTAAAAAAATTGTCACTTGGTCAATTTTTATGGGGGAAATGATATCACATTATGAGGATACAAAGAGCAACACCTTCTTTATCCAATTGACAAATCTCAAACAAAAGGGTTCAGTGGTGGAGCATATTAAGGACTTCCAAAAATTTAATATAAGGATAATTGATATTCCAGAGGAACACATGATTGATTTCTTCATAGGGACTTTAAAGGATAACATCTAACATGAAGTTCATGTTTGGGAACCTGATTCATTGGAGAAGACATTCAGATTGGCAAGAAAAACTGAATGTAAAATTATGGCGACAAGGAAGCCTACCACTCACATCTATAAAGATGGAAGTGTTACTACTCCTAGACTTTCACAACCTAGAAGGTTGACACCACAACAATTGGAAGAAAAAGAGAAAAGGGGCTTTAATACAGTTGTGATAGAAAATACGCTAAAGGTCATAAGTGTGGTGAGAAGAAATTATTTTACATATATTGTGAAGAAGAGGAAGAAAATGAACAAGAAACTTCAAAAGAAGAGGATATACACCAGGAACCAACCCTAGAAGAAGAAGAAATGAGTCCGACCATATCGTGTAATGCATTGGCAGGAATTACCACTCCTCAAAGATAGAAGGACATATCAAGAAGAAAAAGGTAATAGTGTTGATTGATTCGGGTAGTACCCATAATTTTATTCATTGTAAGGTAGCCAAGGAATGTAATTGTTTCCTATACCCAGCACCAAAATGTCAAGTGATGGCTGCAAATGGAGGAACTATAAATTGCTCTGGAAAATGTCATAATATCAGGCTAACCATGGGTGAATATGTATTGAATATTCCAATGCTTTCCATTCCAATGGGAGGTGATGATGTTGTATTAGGAGTACAATGGTTATAATCTTTGGCGACGATAGCTTTTAATTTTCAAGAACTTTTCTTGAAAAAATTTTCGGAAGGAAAGGAAGTCGAATTACAAGGTATTGCAAGGAAGCCGGGAAAGATAATAAGATCTAATTTCATGACAAAGCTTCTGAAGAAATAAAAACGAGGCGTAATTGCAAAATTATGCTCACTAAAAGTTCCAACATCAAAATCGTATATTTCTCCAGATCCCCAAAAAGTCTTGGACAAAAATTCCAAGGTGTTTGAAACTCCCAAAGGACTCCCACCTATTCATGATCATGATCATGCTATTCATTTGATTCCAGGAATTTTTCCTCCAAACATCAGGCCTTACATATATCCTCATGACCAAAAGAGAGAAATTGAACATATGATTGCATAAATGTTAGAGGTTGGTATAATTCAACCTAGTCAAAGTTATTTCTCTACTCCAGTAGTATTAGTGCACAAGAAGGATGGATCATGGCACATGTGCCTAGATTATAGGGAGCTCAATAAGATCAATATTAAAGATAAATTTCACATTCCTGTGATTGATGAATTATTGGATGAATTACATGGAGCAATTTACTTTACCAAGTTGGATCTTCATTCAGGATATCATCAAATTATAATGAAGAGGGAAGATATTCAAAAACAACATTTCGAACTCATGAAGGTCATTATGAATTTTTGGTCATGCCTTTTGGCCTTACCAATGCACCTTCTACATTTCAAGGGTTGATGAATTCCATTTTCAAACCCTTCCTTAGAAAATTTGTGCTAATATTTTTTGATGACAGTAGGTCTTGGAAGGATCATGTTCAACATGTTGACAGGGTGCTCAAACTATTGGAGGAGAAACATTATATGCAAAAACATCCAAATATTTCTTTGGAGTAGAAGAGGTAGAATATTTGGTTCATATTGTATCTCATGAAGGTGTTAAGTTAGACGCTAACAAAATTAAAGCCATTAACGAATGGAAAGTCCCCACAACCCTAAAGAAGTTGCTAGGATTTCTCGGGTTAACAGGGTATTATCGCAAGTTTGTTAAGAATTATGGGAGAATAGCAGCACCTCTAACAACATTATTGAAGAAAGATTAATTTTCATGGACTCTTGAAAAAAATAAGGCCTTTGAACATCTTAAAGAGGCAATGTTCCTAGCACCAGTCTTAGCTACGCCAAAATTCACAAAAACATTTATTGTGAAATGTGATGCCTCGGGAAATGGAATTGGTGTTGTTTTAATGGAAGAAGGAAGACCCATTTCTTTTGAAAGACATCCAATCAAAGGAAATTATTTACAGAAAGTTATTTATGAGAAGGAAATGGTGTCAATACTACATGCACTAAAGAAATGACGACCTTACCTAATGGAAACACACTTCAAGGTAAAAACCGATCATGATATTCTTAAACACTTTTTGGAACAAACACTATCTTCAAAAAAGTAGCAAAAATGGGTCACAAAGATGTTGGGTTATGACTTTGAAATCATCTACAAAAAAGAAAAGCTAAATGTTATCGCAGATGCACTCTCAAGAAAGGATGAAGAGGTGGAAGCATTGCTTTGTGCCATTTCTATTATCCAACTAGATTGGATAACCGAAGCAAGGGAAGAATGGAAGAAGGACGAAGAAGTATGAACACTCATTAAAAAGTTTCAGCAAGATCCTAGTACATCTGATACATTTAGTTGGAAAAATGATTTCTTATGGTACAAATATCGCTTATATATTTGTAATAATTCCCAACTAAAACAAAAGATTCTTTTGTAATTGCATGTTTCTCCTTTAGGAGGACACTTAGGATTTTTAAAAACTTACCACAGGGTGAAGAAAATTGTTTTTTGGGATGGCCTTAAATTTGATATTCAAAATTTTGTGGCAGAATGTTTGGTTTGCTAGAAAAATAAAGTTGAGACAATTAAGACCCCGGGTCTTCTACAGCCTTTATCCATTCCAAGTGAACGTTGGGAGGATATTTCAATGTATTTTATCACAAGTTTACCTAAGTTCGAAGGAAAGAGTCTCATCATGGTGGTATTTGATATACTTACCAAGTATGCACACTTTTGTGCATTATCTCATCAATTTAAATAAAGTACAGTTGCTACTGCATTTATGGAAACAATTCAAAAGCTACATGAAAAGCCAAAGATTATTGTAACTGACAGAGATCCCATTTTTACTGGAAATTTTTGGACGGAATTATTTTCTTGTTTGGGTACTCAACTAGCTCATAGCTCATCTTATCATCCTTAATCTGATGGTCAAACTGAAATAGTGAATAAATGTTTGGAAGGATATCTTCGTTGTTCTGTATCTAATAAGAAAACACAATGGGTCAAGTGGTTACCTCTCGTTGAATGGTGGTATAACGCTTCCTTCCATGCTGCATCAAAATTGACCCCATTTATGGCACTTTATGGATATCATCCACCGTCCATCACATCATCTTTAAGAAAAAATTCTAAGGTTCAAGTAGTGGAAGATCACATCGAGCATCAACAAGAATTTCTCAACTCTTAAAGGATAACTTAAATTTGGCACAAAATTGAATGAAACAACAGGCAGATCAACATCGCAGCGAGAGAATTTTTGATGTAGGAGACTAGGTATTTTTACGGCTATAACAATACAAAAAAATTCCCCTCAAGCAAGCTAAGAAGGATAATAAATTAGAACCAAAGTACTATGGTCCTTACAAGGTTTTGCTAAATATTGGTACTATGGCATACAAATTGGAGCTTCTTGCTTCTTCGCGAGTGCATCCAGTTTTTCATGTTTTATGCTTAAAGAATGTTATAGGTGACAAAATTCCAGTTCAAACAATATTGCTAGAACTTCATGAGGAAGGAAAAATCATATTGGAACCTGAAGTAGTCATGAAAACAAAAACTCGACAGCTACGAAATCGATCAATTTTAGAGTATCTCATCAAGTGGAAGAACTTACCCACTGAAAATTCTATATGGGAGGATGATAATTTTATACGGAAGCATCCAGAGCTACTCAAGCGTTGAGGACAACAATTTTTTGAAGGAGAGGGGCATGTTAGATCCCTATATTACTAGTATAGTCCCTTATTGTTGTTAGTGTAACCCCCTTATTGTTATTGGTGTACCCGTGTAACCCCAATATTGTTATTATTGTGCCCTTACATTATTATTGTTAGGTCGACCAAGATTATATTGTGACCCCATGGACTCATATATATAAAAGGAGGTTTTGTCATTTGTATCATCCAAGAATTTCTCATTTATGTAATGTATTGGAGGTTTCCCCCTCGAAGTGGCTGATTTCTGAGGCATTGATCTCTCTTTTCTTCTATTTTTGGAGTTGGTTTCATAAAAAATCATCTGATTTTGAAAAGTGTTAATTTAGAATACACCTTTTTTTTAGGTAGCAAAAATCCTCTGATTTTGAAAAGTGTTGATTCATAATACACCTTTTTTTTAGGTAGCAAAAAATATCTGATTTTGAAAAGTGTTGATTCAGAATGCACCTTTTTTTATTTTTAGCATATTTTTGACACTTTAAATTTTCTCATATATGAAGTATGAACATTTTTTTTAAATGTTAGCAATTTTTCATGCTAATTTTGAAAAGTGTTGATGCAACACCAACCCCCTCTTTTAGAGGGCTTATTTTTTACAGTTTAAATTTTATAATGTATGAAGTGTGAAATTTTTTTTTAAATGTTGAAGATTTTCATGCGGATTTTGAAAACCATCAGTAATTGTTTTTCAAGGCATATTTTTGACACTTTAAATTCTCTTATGTTCTAAGTATACATCATTTTTTTTAAATGTTGATTATTTAACCATTTTTCAAGTGGTCTTATTCCTCTTCATGTTTTTCGTCCTAAGATATTTGGTTTCTAAAGGTTTACAAATTTTTGTTTTTTGTTTTCCTTTGCAATATATATATATATATATTCCAAAGTTTAAAAAAAAATAATAATAAAATTAGTATTTTGAGGTTAGGATTTCATTTATATTTATATATCGTTAATTAATATTTCAATACACATAAAATAATTATCACCAAAAAATAAT
Source organism: Pinus albicaulis (assembly GCA_034641835.2). Lineage (NCBI taxonomy): Eukaryota > Viridiplantae > Streptophyta > Pinopsida > Pinales > Pinaceae > Pinus > Pinus albicaulis. The sequence goes on along the minus strand of CM076571.1, from coordinate 618,141,744 downwards.
AATTTTAAAAACTCGACAAAAAATATACATTTTGCAAATAGATATAATTTAAAAAGTATGTATTTTAAGAAATTTTTGCTAAAAAAGACACGTTAAATAAATAAAAATTATGGAACTTTTGAATAATTTTTTTAGGAAAAATAACAAATTTTATATATTTTATATAAAAAAGACGACATTTAAAAAAAAAATTCCAAAAAAATGATTTAGATAACATTTTAAGTATTAAGAAAAGTTAAAATTAAAATAAAACATACAATTTATAAAAATAATAAAAATCATAATAATAATAAAAAAATACAATTAGATAACATTTTAAGTATTAAGAAAAATTAAAATTAAAATAAAACATACAATTTATAAAAATAATAAAAATCATAATAATAATAAAAATACCATTAAGTTAAAATAAATAAATAAATAAATAAAAAAAAAAATATATATATATATATATATATATATATATATATATATATATATATATATAAATAAAAAAGTAATAAAAAAATTAAAAATAAGAAAAAAAATTAAATTAAATACATTAAAAAAATTAAATAAAACAATTTAAAAACATAAACAAAACATATAAATTTAAAAAATAAAACATATATAATTAAAAAGTAATAATAATAATAAAACGAATTATTGCATCCCTTCAGTTATTAGTGGCCCGTGTGGCCATCTGCCGTGGGCGGGCAAAGCTGCAATAGCTCCGCCCGCCCACGACAGTTGGCCCCTTGGGCCACAAGCGGGTTCAAAGCCGATTCTGAGAATCATCTTGGGCCCCAAGACAATTCTCAGAATCGGCTTTAAGCTTGCTGGTGGCTCAAGGGGCCGCTTGCTGTGGGCAGGTGGAGCTGCTGTAGCTCCACCCGCCCATGGCAGGCAACCCTTCGGGCCACCAATGGCTCAAATCTAATTCTGAGAATCGGATTTGAGTCGTTCCATGGGTAGGAAAAGTTGTTGCAGCTCTGAAGATCCTCAGAATCAAGATGATCAGAATGAGAAGGTTCATTTTCATAATGGAATTGAAGAACATCTAGAGTGTACACGTCTTCATCCATAAGACGCCAAGTGTCACGATCAATTGAAGTTCTATTCTATCTGAACTATTCATCTGCAGATAATATCCACATTCTTTACAAACACTTTTATTCTCTCTCAAAAATCTGATATAGAGCAAGCTCTCGCAATTATCTCATTGAGCCCATGACCTATTAGTTTTAGTGTAATCAATACTTAGATTCTTATTTTTCTCCGTCTCATTGACATCCTTACTATCCATTTTGACTGAATTTTTGAGTAATCCAGTTATTTTACACTTGTCTTCGAATCACTCCTTTATCGACATAGAGTTTTCCTTCCATATAAAGGTGAAAATTGTTACTTTTCCTATCTGATTTTGTATGAAGAGAAGTCATATAAGTATAAATACCATGATGAAAATTATTAATCAATAGTGGAATGAATCATTGAGAAATCATATCCATTAATTATTGATTAGGAACTTGAAGTATCGATTCGGGATTATGATAGAATCCTTTATTCTATTATAAAGAAATATTATCTCCTATAACGTGATGGAAAGGAATCTTCATTTTAAATACAACATCTTTTGGGATAGAAGGCATTTGAACCCTTGACTTCATGGTCTGGACCCATGAGCTCTGATCCACTGAGCTACCAACCCTATCGAATGATCTATAAGATCATTGTAAAGGATGAATAGGATTCGTTATTGAATACTTGACCCAAAAAAAAAATCATAAATCACTCTGTTTTAGATATTTGACCTTGGAAATATCTATATATCAATATTTATATAGATATTGATATATGAAATCCCATATCTTCGCTCACGATTTGGACCAATATTTGTGGTAGTGGTAAGAGATTGGGCCGAGTCTGAATTGTAGAATGAAAGTCACTAGATTACAAGCAATCAATCACATCAAATTCAAATTTTATCTCCTTCCATACTTCACAAGAAGCATCTAGTTTAGAACTCCATTTACAAGCTTCACGGATCACTTCATTACCTTCACGAGTAAGATCATGTCCTTCATTACGAGCCTGTACACAAGCATCTAGAGCAACCCTATTAGCTACTGCACCATGTGCATTTCCCCAAGTATGTCCCCAATTTCCCCCACCAAATTATAGTACGGAATCATCCCCAAAGATCTCAGTCAGAGCAGGCATATGCCAAATCTGAATACCTCCTGAAGCTACAGGTATAATTCCTGGCATAGATACCCAATCTTGAGTGAATTAAATACCACAACTTCGATATTTTCTGATAAAATCATCACACAATAGATCAACAAACCCTAAAGTGATGTCACGTTACCCTTCAAGTTTACCTACTACAGTACCGACGTGAATATGATCTCCACCGGACATACGCAATGCTTTAGCCAGTACACGAAAATGCATACCATGATTTCTTTTTCTATCAATAACTGCATGCATCATGCGGTGAATGTGAAGAAGTAAGCCATTGTCTCGGCAATAATGAGCCAAAGAAGTATTTGCAGTAAAACCTCCCGTCAGGTAGTCGTTCATAACAATAGGAACTCCCAATTCTCTTGCAAATACTGCCATTTTTATCATTTCTTCACATGTACTTGTAGTAACTGTTAGGTCCCTATATTACTAGTTTAGTCCCTTATTGTTATTAGTGTAGCCCCCTTATTGTTATTGTTGTACCTCTGTAACCCCAATATTTTTATTATCGTGCCCTTACATTATTATTGTTAGGTCGGCTAGGATTATATTGTGGCCCCATGGACTCCTATATATAGAAGGAGGTTTTGGTCATTTGTAGCATCCAAGAATTGTTCATTTATGTAATGTATTGGAGGTTTACCCCTCGAAGTGGCTTATTTATAAGGTGTTGATCTCTCTTTTCTTCTATTTTTGGAGTTGGTTTCATAATTTTTGGTATCAGAGCTTTGGATTCTAGGATTTCACTGCTCCAAACAAGTCATCGTAGAATTTTCGCTATAAATTTTATTTTCTACGAAGGTTCAAAAGCTGAAAATTTTAGAGCATGAATAATAAATACTAAGGAATTCCCTAGAAATATTTCAGATCTTGGTTCGCAATATTTTCGGAGATATGATCGATGGAATTTAGGGATTTTTGCAGGCTCCTGAATTTAACCTAAACAAGTCATTGTGGAATTTTCGCTATAAATTTTTTTCTACAAGGGTTCAAAAGCTAAAAATTTTATAGAGCGAAGCCAAAATCCAGAGGAATGTTGTGGAAAAATTTTAAAGCTTGATTCACAATATTTTCAGGCATATCATCTGTGGAAGTTAGAGTTTTTTCAGACTCTCGAATTTCATCTCAAAGAGGTGACCGTGGGAAAATCATCATAACTCTCTCTCTTAGCATCGGATTGGAATTCTGTAAAAAGTGGCCACAATTACACGGATTGAAGTTTAATTTGTATCAATTTTAGAGCCGAATTAGGAAACAGTGGCACATGGCACGTCGTACAAGTTCGATCTACTGAACTAGTCCATAATTAGGTCATTGTGGGAGATTGGGTATAAATTTTCTTTGAAGAATCCATATCAGGTCAGACCTGTGGCATTTGAAAGAAGCTTCAGAGGGCTACTACAGGGCTGAATTTCAGATATTTAAGATCTGAATCAAAGATATAATTCAGTTTCAATCTCGAGCTCCTAAAAATTAAGAAAAAGGTGTGTATTATTTTTTGAATTGTATAAGTCTTGTGTGAAAAATTAGTTTGAATTGAATCCAAGGAATATTGTAGCATATATATCAGTATTGGGTTCTAAAATTCCACCTAAAAAGAATTCAACACCCATTAAGCCTTCATAAGTCTCTACTATGACTCATGAAGATGAAGAAATGCGACATGACATGTCAAAATTACAAGAGCAAGTGCACCAAATTTCGCTCTTGCAAAGAGAAACAAAAAATAAGATGGATGGAATAGAAGCTGGAATGGAAGCTAAGATGGATGCCATGGAAGCTAATATGGATGACATGGAAGCTAATATCGATGAAAAAATGAAAAAAAACATGGAAAACATGAATGATGATCTAAAAGCAGACATGGAAGGTTTGAAAAAGTTGATACAAGAAATGTTATGGAGAAAAGATAGTAGCAGAAACTCATGATGAGAACAAAATCAATGTTAATCACAATTTCATAAACTCTAATGTTGGATGGAAGAACGCCACATTCCAAAGATGGATATGAGGAATTTTGATGGTAAGGATCCCATAACACGGATATTACAAATGGAACAATATTTTGATCTCAATAATTTGCAAAACACACAAAAGGTACGCATTGCAACTACACATTTAGAACAAAATACATTTGTATGGTATCGATGGCTTTGCTCTCGTAAAAAAATTTTCACTTGGTAAATTTTTACGGAGAAAATGATAGCACATTATGAGGATACAAAAAGGAACACCTTCTTTATCCAATTGATAAATCTCAAACAAAAGGGTTCAGTGGTGAAGCACATTGAGGACTTCCAAAAATTGAATATAATGGTAATTGATATTCCAAAGGAGCACAGGATTGATGTCTTCTTAGGGACTTTAAAGGATAACATACAACATGAATTTCGTCTTTGGTAACCTAATTCATTGGAAAAGGCATTCAGGTTGGCAAGAAAATTTGAATGTAAAATTATGGCGACAAGGAAGCCTACCACTTACATATATAAAGATGGAAGTGTTTCTACTTCTAGACTTCCACAACCTACAAGGTTGACACCACAACAATTGGAAGAAAAAGAGCAAAAGAGCTTTGCTACAGTTGTGATAGAAAATACACTAAAGGTCATAAGTGTGCTGAGAAGAAATTATTTTACATAGATTGTGACGAGGAAGAAGAAAATGAACAAGAATCTTCAAAAGAAGAGGATATACAGCAAGAACCAACCCTAGAAGAGGAAGAAATGAGTCTGACCATATCATGTAATGCATTGGCAGGAATTACCACTCCTCAAACTCTCGAGATAGAAGGACATATAAATAAGAAAAAGGTAATAGCGTTGATTGATTCGGGTAGTACCCATAATTTTATTCATTGTAAGGTAGCCAAGGAATTGAATTATTTCCTATACCTAGCACCAGAATGTCAAGTGATGGTTGCAAATGGAGGAACTATAAATTTCTCTAGAAAATGCTAAAATATCAAGCTAACCATCGGGGAATATGTATTGAATAGTCCAATGCTTTCCATTCCAATGGAAGGCATTGATGTTGTACTAGGAGTACAATGGTTACAATCTTTCGAGACGGTAGCTTTTAATTTTCAAGAAATTTTCTTGAAATTTTTTTAGAAGGAAAGTAAGTCGAATTACGGGGTATCACAGGGAAGCTGAGAAATATAATAAGCTATACTGTCATGACAAAGCTTTTGAAGAAAGAACAACGAGGTGTAATTGCACAATTATGCTCACTAAAAGTTTCAACATCAAAATCATCTATTTCTGCAGATCTCCAAAAAGTCTTGGACAATCATTCCAAGGTATTTGAAGCTCCCAAAGGACTCCCACCTATTCGTGATCATGATCATGCTATTCATTTGATTCGAGGAAATGTTCCTCCAAACATCGTGCCTTATAGATATCCTTATGTCCAAAAGAGCGAAATTGAACGTATGATTGCAGAAATGTTAGAGGATGGTATAATTCAACCTAGTCAAAGTTCTTTCTCTGCTCCAATAGTATTGGTGCACAAGAAGGATGGATCATGGCGCATGTGTCCGAATTATAGGGAGCTCAATAATCTCACTATTAAAGATAAATTTCCCATACCTGATATTGATGAATTATTGGATGAATTACATGGAGCGATTTATTTTACCAAGTTGGATCTTCGTTCAAGATATCATCAAAATAGAATGAAGACTGAATATATTCTAAAAACAACATTTCGAACTCATGAGGGTCATTATGAATTTTTGGTCATGCCTTTTGACCTTACCAATGCACCTTCTACATTTCAAGGGTTTATGAATTCCATTTTCAAACCCTTCCTTAGAAACTTTGTGCTAGTATTTTTTGATGATATAGTAATCTACAGTAGGTCTTGGAATGATCATGTTCAGCATGTTGACATGGTGCTCAAACTATTGGAGGAGAAACAATTATATGCAAAAACATCCAAATGTTTATTTGGAGTACAAGAGGTGGAATATCTGGGTCATATTGTATCTCATGAGGGTGTTAAGGTAGACCCTAACAAAATTAAATCCATTAAGGAATGGAAAGTCCCCACAACCATAAAGCGGCCATGCAGGATTTCTCACCCAATGTGGTATTATTGCAAGTTTGTTAAGAATTATGGGAGAATAGCAATGCCTTTAACAACATTATTGAAGAAAGATGAATTTTCATGGACTCCTGAAGAAACTAAGGCCTTTGAACATATTAAATAGGCAATGTGCCTAGCACCAGTCTTAGCTACTTCAGCCTTCACAAAAACCTTTATTGTGGAATGTGATGCCTCAGGAAATGGAATTGGTGTTGTTTTAATGCAAGAAGGAAGACCCATTGCTTTTGAAATTCGTCCAATCAAAGGAAATTATTTACACAAATCTATTTATGAGAAGGAAATGTTAGTAATACTACATGCACTAAAGAAATGGTGACCTTACCTAATGGGAAGACATGTCAAGGTAAAAAACTGATCATGATAGTCTTAAACACTTTTTGGAACAAAGACTATCTTCAGAAGAGAAGCAAAAATGGGTCACAAAGATGTTGGGTTATGACTTTGAAATAATCTACAAAAAAGGGAAGCTAAATGTTGTTGTAGATGCACTCTCAAGAAAGAATGAAGATTTGGAAGCATTGCTTCGTGACATTTATTTTATCCAACCGTACTGATAACCGAAGTAAGAGATGAATCGAAGAAGGACGAAGAAGTGTGGACACTCATTCAAAAGTTGCAGCAAGATTCTAGTACATTTGATACATTTAGTTGGAAAAATTATTCCTTATGGTACAAAGATCGCTTATATCTTTGTAAGAGTTCCCAACTAAAACAAAATATTCTTTTGGAATTACACACTTCTCCTTTAGGAGGTCACTCAGGATTTTTAAAAACTTACCACAGGGTGAAGAAAGATTTTTTTTGGGATGGCCTTAAATCAGATATTCAAAAGTTTGTAGCGGAATGTTTGGTTTTTCAGCAAAATAAAGTTGAGACAATTAAGACCTCGGGTCTTCTACAACCTTTATACATTCCAAGTCAACGTTGGGAGGAGATTTCAACGGATTTTCTCACAGATTTACCCAAGTCCGAAGGAAAGAATGTCTTCATGGTGGTAGTTGATAGAATTACCAAGTATGCAAACTTTTGTGCATTATCTCATCCATTTAAAGCAAGTACATTTGCTACTACATTTATAGACACAATTCAAAAGCTACATGGAAACCCAAAGATTATTGTGAGTGACAGAGATCCCATTTTTACTGGAAATTTTTGGACGAAGTTATTTTCTTGTTTGGGTACTCAACTAGCTCATAGGTCATCTTATCATCCTCAATCCGATGGTCAAACTGAGATAGTGAATAAATGTTTGGAAGGATATCTTCGTTGTTTTGTATCTGATAAACAAACAAAAATGGGTCAAGTGATTACCTCTCGCCGAATGGTGGTATAACACTTCCTTCCATACTGTAGAAAAAAAGACCTCATTTATGGCACTTTATGGATATCATCCACTGTCCATCACATCATCTTTAAGATAAAATTCTAAGATTCAAGCGGTGGAAGATCACATCGAGCATCAAAAAGAAGTTCTCCAAATATTAAAGGATAACCTAAATTTGGCACAAAATCGAAGGAAACAACAGGCAGATCAACGTCAGAGCGAGAGAAGTTTTGATGTAGGGGACTCGGTATTTTTACGAATACAACCATAAAAACAAATGTCCCTCAAGCAAGCTAAGACGGATAATAAATTATCACCAAAGTACTATGGTCCTTACAAGCTATTGCAAAAGATTGGTACTATGGCATACAAATTGGGCTTCCTACTTCTTCGCGAGTGCATCTAGTTTTCCATGTTTCATGCTTAAAGAAGGTTATAGGTGAAAATATTCCAGTTCAAACAATATTGCCAGAACTTGATGAGGAAGGAAAAATCATATTGGAACCTGAAGCAATCACGGACACAAGGACTCAACAACTACGAAATCGATCAATTTCAGAGTATCTCATAAAGTGGAAGAACTTACCCACTGAAGATTCTACATGGGAGGATGAGAATTTTATACAGAAGCACCCAAAGCTACTCAGGCGTTGAGGACAACACTTTTTTGAAGGATAGTGGCATGTTAGGTCCCTATATTACTAGTTTAGTCCCTTATTGTTATTAGTATAGCCCCTTATTGTTATTGTTGTGCCCCTGTAACCCCAATATTGCTATTATTGTGCACTTACATTATTATTGTTAGGTTGGCTAGGATTATATTTTTTCCCCATGGACTCTTATATATAGAAGGAGGTTTTGGTCATTTGTAGCATCCAAGAATTGTTCATTTATGTAATGTATTGGAGGTTTCCCCCTCGAAATGGTTGATTTCTAAGGTGTCGATCTCTTTTTTTTTCTATTTTTGGAGTTGGTTTCATAACAGTAGCTTTCAAATAATGTCCCTTAATTTCACCTATCTCAGCCTAAGCCTTATAAATTGCTTCCACACAAAAGACAAACTGATCTCTCTAGCTCATGAATGGTTGGGAATTTACGTTCTCATCATCCTTGGTAAAATCGATTCCACCACGAAGACATTCGTAAACTACTCTACCACATTTTTTGGCTAATTGATCGAATTTTGGTTTGATAGTACATCCCAATAAAGGATGGACATATTTGTTCAATTTATCTCTTTTAGCTTGGATACCATGAGGTGGACCCTGAATTTTTTTGGAATAAACAGGGGTAGTCCGCAAATATTCCAAACGTAGAGCCTGTAGGGCCTTGAATCTAAATACATTACCTACATTGGAAGTGGAAAACTTAGTAACAAAACCTTCTTCGAAAAGGTCTAAGGAGTAAGCTACATAGGTAATAAATTGATTCTCCTCTCCAGGAATGGGCTTGATGTCATAGCATCGCCCCTTGTAACGATTGAGACTAGTAATTCCATCGGTCCAAATAGTGTTCCATGTACCGGTGGAAGATTCAGCAGCTACTGCTGCACTCGCTTCCTCAGGTGGCACCCCAGGTTGAGGAGTTACTCAGAATGCTACCAAGATATCCGTATCTTTGGTCTGATATTCAGGAGTATAATAATTTAATATGTAATATTTAACACCAGATTTGAACCCGACACTAGATTTAGTCTTTGTTTTTTGTGACATAAGTCTGTCCTTTATTAATAATTATTTCTCACAAGGACGAGGTCTACTCAACATGGATCGAACATAAACAATAGATTTTGACATAAATATACTACAAAAATTCATCCGTTATTGGACAATAATATCTATTAGATACACTCTCATTGTATAATGTTCTTTATGTATGACACAACGCAATATTTTATCTTGAATTTCTTCCTTCATGGATTGACCCGAGCACCTTTTAGTGTATAAACCAGTTCATGAATGAAATTAAGGAACCGAACTGACCTTTGACCATAATGATGCAAATTGTCCATATTAAAATACATATATAGATGTGTTATGAAGAGATAATGACCAATGAGAGAAATTTCATGAATAGGGTTCAAGTTTTATATTTCACAGATGATCTGGACATAATGTTGACGTATTTTCGGTTTTAGTTATGGAGAAATTGGTTCTAGTTATAGAGAAATATAAGACTTCCTCATGATCCTTATTCATATCCCTCTACCTAATTCAAATTCCAAATATGGATGAATTTCAACTTTTCAATAAAGTAGGAGATTACCAAGGTGGTCACTTCCATTTCTTATTGACTAATCTGATCAACCCGGTATGGAACATTTTTTTTTTATTGATGATATTGGAAAAATCATATTTCTTTTATATATTCTTCATGGAAATTCTTTCCATTCTTGTATGAGAACCAATCCTCTTGTTCTTGGGGTTTCCGCACTTGTAGAAAAAAATGTGGGATGTATTGCTAAAATCATTGGCCCAGTACTAGATGTCTCTTTTCCTCTAGGTGATATGCCTAATATTTACAATTCATTGACAGTTAAGGGTCAAACAGTCGGTCAGGAAATTCAGGTTACTTGTGAGGTACAACAATTATTAGGAAATTGTAAGGTTAGATTTGTAGCTATGAGTGCTACATATGGTTTGATGAGAGGAATGAAAATGATTGACACGGGAGCTCCTCTAAGTGTTCTAGTTGGTGGAGCTACTCTCAGACGAATTTTCAATGTTCTTGGAGAACCTGTCGATAATTTGGGTCCTGTAGATGCTCACATAACATCTCCTATTCATAGACCTGCTCCCGCCTTTACAGAGTTGGAAACAAAGTTATCCATCTTCGAAACAGGCATTAAAGTAGTAGATCTTTTGGCTCCTTACCATCGTGGGGGGGAAAACGGTTTATTTGGAGGAGCTGGAGTGGGTAAAACAATACTTATTATGGAGTTGATCAACAACATTACTAAGGCTCGTGGAGGGGTGTCTGTATTTGGAGGAGTAGCAGAACATACCCATGAAGGGAATGATCTTTAGATGGAAATCAAAGAGTCGACAGTAATTGATGAACAAAAAATATCAGAATCAAAATTGGCTCTAGTCTATGGTCAGATGAATGAACCACCAAGAGCTCGTATGAGAGTCAGTTTAACTTCTCCAATCATGGAAAAATATTTCTGAGATGTCAATGAGCAAGACATACTATTATTTATTTATAACATCTTTCATTGTCCAAGCGGGATTAGAGGTATCTGCCCTATTAGGCATAATGCCTTCCACTGTGGGTTATCAGCTAACTCTTAGTACGGAAATGGGTTCTTTGCAAGAAAGAATTACTTCCACAAAAAAGGGATCCATAACCTCGATTCAAGCAGTTGATGTACCTACTGATGACTTGATTGACCCTACTCCTGTTACGACATTTTCACATTTAGATGCTACTACCATACTATCGAGAGGATTAGCTACGAATGGTATCTATACAGCAGTGGATCCTTTAGATTCAACATTGATTATGCTCCAACCTTGGATCGTTACGAAACTGCACAAGGGGTTAAGAAAACTTTACAACGTTATAAGGAACTTCAAGACATTCTAACTATTCCTGGACTGGATGAATTATCAGAGGAAGATCATTTAATTGTTGCAAGAGCAAGAAAAATTGAACATTTCATGTCACAACCCTTTTTCGTAGTAGAGGTATTCATAGGTTCCCCGGGAAAATATGTTGGTCTCATGGAAACAATTATAGGGTTTCAAATGATCCTTTCTAAAGAATTAGATGGTATTACCGAACAGTCTTTTTATTTGGTGGGTAATATTGATGAAGCTACCACGAAGGCTATAAATTCAAACATGGAAAATTAACTTATAAAATGACCCTAAATCTTCGTGTACTATCTCCTAATCGAGTCATTTTGGATTCAGAAGTTCAAGAAATAATTATATCTACTAATAGTGGTCAAATTGGTGTATTACCCAATCATGCTTCACTTGTGACAGCTGTAGATATAGGAGTTATGAAAATACGTCTCAGTGGGAAGTGGTCAACTATGGCTTTGATGGGAAGTTTTGCCAAGATAGACAATGATAGAATCACTATATTGGTAAATAATGTAGAGAGAGATATTGACATCGATCTCCAAAAATACAAGGAAAATTTTCGAAGAGCTAAATCTTCCTTAGCTCAAGCCGAAGGCAAAAGACAAGTAATTGAGGTCGATGTAGCTCTGAAAAGAGCTAGAACACTATTAGAGGCTATCAATGCTATCCCCTCCAACTCTAATTAACATTTCCTATAATGATCTGAAAAAATGGGTTCAATGTTCCACCTAGATCCAAATAAGTGGAGTAAAACTTATTAGATTCCATTGAGTCTTTAATGGTATTTAATAAGTTTACCTACTATTTGATTTTAACCAATGACTCTCACTGTATGAAAGCGATACACCTTGAGTTAAGTGGGTTATTTATTCTCATAGGTAGAGTTGGATTTATAAACGATTCTAAATCGAATTAAATGTAGAAACAATGTATGTTTCCCTGGCATAGATCAAACTTATTGGAACGTATTAGATCATAGTATTGGATCATGAAATATCTACCTTGACAGAAATTGATCCATCTGGTTAGTATAGTAGTGTATCACAAAGACTGGCAATGAAGGGCTATAGCTCGGCAAGGTAGAGCACCTCATTTACACGTGCACCAATCGTTTTCGGGAGAGTTTATTGATTCATTCGATCCACGAAATAGATTCTATGTCAAATATTCTTACTCTCTCATATTTCTTCTCTAGGGAAAAATAGCATGAAAAATACAAAGTTCAATCTGATTCGAATTACGGATCTAATTGATATGGTCAATCCCAGCTCCGTTCAATGCCAGGCATAATGAGTATAATACAGGGACCTCAAAATAGATTATTTTCCCTCTATGAACTTTTAGGTGTATGAAGTTCATATTTTACTTTTGAAGCGATAGAAGAGACTCTATTTGAGTCAATCTATGCCCGAGCAAGGTAGACCTACGTCAAAGAAACCTTTTAAATAACTTTGGGATTTCTTCCGAAGGGTAGTAATTTGGAGCACATGGAGCCATATTAGTATCTTCCGGGAAAGAGGAGAATGACGGACTAACCGATATTTCCATCAATTCATGAAAGAGCCCAATGTGACAAAATGCATGTTGGGTTCTTGGAACAGTTCAATTTATTTTGATAATAATAATTTTGATATGTTCTGCCAAGAAGGTCTACAGTTAGAGCCCGTATAGCCCTATAGAATCCACTAAATGATACTAATTATATATATATATATATATATATATATATATATATATATATATATATATATATATATATATATATATATATATATATATATATATATATATATATATATCCCCTCATAGTCCCTATGACTTGGACTTGAAAAGTCTTTCAGATCATATCAATCTCATGTCCTTATCGAGATTGATGGATGGGAACGTTGGACAAGAGCAGGAGAATTAGTATTTTGGATCGATCGAGATTGATCCGATACCAGATGATCATACCTATAAACTCTCTTTTTTTTCATTTTTTATCGCTAGTTCTTCGAAAAATTAGAGAGTTCTCCCGAATATCATATGTTCCAAGCAATCCATCGTGCAGTCAAAGCATCGATCGTACATGTGGCTTTTAGCTCCATCCAAACGCAACACATTCCATTGGGTTTTAACAAAATCCTTTTCCGTTCAATCGAAAATCTCGATTGTATCTATCCCTTTGCTAAATATCGTGGTGAAGATCTTGATCAACTATGATTCTCTACAATATGTCATGTGCAGTAAATCGAACCTATTTTTGAACCATATAAGTGGAAAGTACTACAGATATTATGAATACCTGGAAAGGTAAATTCTATGAAGTTGATCCATCCTAGATAAAGGTGAACCTTTTGTTCGTTCTCTTTCTTCACCTAAGATCATCACATTGTTTTTTAGACCCAATATTTTCATATTGGGACAAACACTCTTCCTTGCCTCTAGTTTCGTTCTGGTAACATACCACAAACATGAAATCTATTGGCTATTCATATCTGGACCAACATTTGCTTAAATCTACCCCATTCTTTTATAGAATATAAATATTTCATGGAATGTGCTCTGGAACAAACAATAGAATAAAAAAGTATATTGGGTTGGGAGGAGAAAAATTATCACCCCTTGACCAAAAATTATGTGGACTGCAACCCAAAAGAAGTTTCCTTCTGCCCTGTTACAAATATATCTCTACTTGACTAGCCAATAGATCTATCTAAAATTATTTTATATCATTATGAGATGAGTAGGATCATCTCATAACGAACTTATACGTGAAATATTTGATACGTTCCACGGATCGATTGACGCCTACCAATCCTATTCTGCTTGACATGTAGGAAACTTTCAAACGAATTAACTGAAAGAAAACAAACATATTTATATTTGATTCATTAAATTTTCACTATCTCTGTTGGTAGATGAGCCTTGAAATTTGTATATTTGTTCCATAACCTACCCTGCATAATAATATAACAAAGAACATTATTGTCTCCTAATCGTGCATGTAAGATTACAAACTTTCCCAAATTGGAAAGCCCTATCCTTTCTAATACGAGAAGGAAGGATACAAGTTAAAATGGTTTAAATCATCGAATCTGAATATGTGACAAGAAGATAGGGTCGAACCTATCTACATAACTGGAACCTTGATCATTTGAAATGACCCTCCAATCAAATACCCTGCCCAGAGTTGTTCAAATGGACAAGATCTTAGTATCAAGATAAAATATAAAATAAATCTCAAGATAGATCTCTATAAATTCAATTTACACCGAACCATGTTAAAGGTTATGGCCCATTCGTTACAACTTGAATAACATGGGATCTATCGAACCAATCTGAAAAACTGTGTTACCAAAGAATAATAGGGAAAAACAATAATTATCGCCCGTGGCTGAATGGAAAAAGGATCGGTACGAAAGAAGAAATATTATTCTTTCAGGTTCAAAAGAATGGAGGGAAGATGGGATCGGGATATTTCTCCGAAAGAAATACAAAATACTTCATCTCTATCACATATTTGATAGAGTTCCATGACTGAAAAACTTGTTCGAGAGTTGGGAGTTAGTCATCGATCTTGCTTTGATCCCCTATCAGAGTCACCGACCCACATATGCACAAACGTTAGCTCGTTTTTTCTTCTTGGAAGAAATGATTGTAGATAGATGAATTGGATTGTTTTTCTAGGGAAAATGTAGCCAAGTGGACCAAGGCAGTGGATTGTGAATCCACCACACGCGGGTTCAATTCCCGTCGTTCGCCCATAAAAAATTAAATTAAATAAATAAATAATCAAACTAGATCCAATTCGTTGTCATTTTCATATTTCGGTGAAAATATTTCTATCTATGTAATAGAAATAGACACGTGAGCCTTATTTATTTGTGGGAAACATGATCCCTTTATCGGACTTGAACCGATGACTTCCGCCTTACCATGTCATTACTCTACTGCTGAGTTAAAGGGGCCCCCCATCATATATTAATGAGTGAGTCTACTATGGTAGATGGAAAACAAATTGGATGTGGATGATCCATCTATATTTATAGATATCAAGTTGATAAAATATATTAGCAGCTCGTAGTTTACATGAGAGGAGGGTAAGGATGTCTATACTAGAAACTACAGGCTGAGTTGATATGAAGCGAATGGAGATAAGTTATACCTCAGAACATTTGTTGAAATTTGTTCGTATTGCTAGAAGATCCAAAGGCTCAACGGGCCAGACCCTATTGCAATTACTTGAAATGTGTTTGAATAATATTATTTTTGGGTATGGCTCCCACCATTCCTAGAGCTAGACAATTAGTGAATCATGGACATATCTGGGTCAATGACCATATGGTAGATATACCAAGTTACCCTTGTAAACCTCAAGATGTGATCACTATAAGAGATAAAGCAATATTGAGAGCTAAGAATATGGATTCATTCTAGTTTATGGCTCTTTTTCTTCCTGGAAGAGGAAGATCTAAGGAATTCCAGAATTTGGATTCAAATGTGGAAGGAAATAAGAGACGAAATATCTGTCAATGGTATTATGGTGTGTATAGTTTAGTGATACAAGTGGGTTTGATTCGTTACATTATAAACTTAAATAGTTAAAGGAAATTTGACATGGATCTCTGATCCACCCAAATCTCTATCTATTACTAAAGGGCCAAATACAACTATCAGAGTCAGCAAAGTGAGCTACACAATAACTTCTAGATCCATTTGGTTTTCTTTCACCCTCCATCGACTGGATGTATGAATAAAATGTTGTCAGTATCAATCACTTTTCTTCTCTTTTGTCTTCTTCGAACTCCTGCCCATTTTTGTAGGTTTGATCAGGAACCTATGGCCTTGAGCAACTAATATCTTTACAATAATACATAAAATAGATAAATAACCCTTCAATATCTAGATAATAAAATTTGATAATGGAGACAATTAAATGGATTAATCCATGTAACGCATTTATTCAAACTGATTGGGGAGGGAACGAAGAGATGATAATAGAGGTTCAATTTTTTATAGATTTCTTCTTGCTTTTACAGCAAGTATTCTAGCTCTCAAATTAGGTCAAGAATTGTATGAGTTATTTTTCTGCTTTTCTTGTCTTAAAAAAAAGAGAGGAAAATAAATAACTATTTTGAACGAAATGAGCAATAAGATTGACTAGATTGTTCTTTATCCAACTGAATAATTGCAATATTCATTATATTGCCGATACAATCCGTACATATTATGGTATAAACCTTTAATCCACCATTCATTTTGTTACACATGAACTCTTCCATCTTACGGTTGAGCGGACCAACGCGGCGGATTGCTAATCCATAGTACGGATCATTTGTACTGAGGGTTCGAATCTCTCTTCATTCGTACAGTATTGATCCTGAAAACGAATAACCCCAAATATTTCTACGAAATGAAAAAGACCCATTAACCTAGAGACTTCCTATTTTGACCCTTTGAAGAAGGATAAAAATGGCCAAAAAGGTCAAAATAGAAGTTATACATTTTTTCATTACATAGCACAAAATGATAAAGTTCTCATTTTGACTAAGCATTTTAACTATGCTCGATATTTTCTTATTTCCGCCGTAAAGTATTATTGTTCCATAAACAGTAATTGATTCGCTCTTGAGTAGAAAAATGATATTTTTAATCAAGAAATATATATCACCTGGTCCATAAATTATAAATGTATCGTTCATGGACGAATGGAAGGATGATAATATATCGTTTCCTCTCTTTTTTTTATCAATATAAATGGGACCAATCCCTACATTGTGTATTGGTACATAAAAATGATAAAATATCTTTGTCTCTACCTACAATTATGTATGAAAAATATTGTTTCAAACCTATTCCATCATTAGCAATTTCCAAGTGAATAGATGATCACTTTCAAGATGATATGGGTCTAGCTCTATAACATGATCTCTTCCAATCCAATGTGAGAAAGTTAGATAGTGTCTAATTTTTCCGATAAAGGGGTGTTTGCATGGGTTTGCCTTGGTATCGCGTTCATACCTTCGTATTGAATGATCTTGGCTAGTTAATTTATATACATGTAATGCATATAGCTCTAGTTGTTGGTTGGGCCGGTTCAATGACTCTGTATGAATTAGCAGTTTTTTATCAATCTGATCTTGTTCTTGATACAATGTGTAGACAAGGTATGTTGATTATACCTTTTATGACTCGTTTTGGAATAAAGGATTCATAGAGTGGATGGAACATCACTAGAGAAACTGTAATTAATTCCAGTATTTGGATTTATGAAGGTGTGGCCAGGGCACATATCATGTTTTCTGGCCTGATGTTTTTGGCAGTTATCTGGCATTGGGTATATTGGGATCTGGAAATATTCTATGATGAACGTATGGGAAAACTTTGTTTATATTTTCCAAAAGTATTTGGAATTCATTTATTCCTCTCAGGAGTATATTGTTTCAGATTTGAAGCATTTCATGTAACGGGTTTGTATGGTCTTGGGTATGGGTGTCTAATCCTTATGGACTAACTAGAAAAATACAACCAATGGATCCAGCATGGGGAGCTGAAGGTTTTGATCCTTTTGTTCCAGGAGGAATAGCTTCTCATCATATAGCAGTGGTTATTTTGGGTATATTAGCAGGTCTATTCCATCTTAGTGTTCGTCCTCCCCAACGTTTATACGTAGGATTACGCATGGGGAATATTGAAACAGTCTTATCCAACAGTATCGTTGTTGTATTTTTTGCAGCTTTCATTATTGTTGGGACCATGTGGTATGGGTCTGCAACTACTCTGGTCGAATTATTTGGTCCCACTCGTTACCAGTGGGATCATGGGTACTTCCACCAAGAAATAGATCGACAGGTTCGTGTTGGTCTAGCCAAAAATTTGAACCTATCAGAAGCTTGGTCCAAAATTCCTGAGAAACTCGGTTTTTATGATTACATTGGTAATAATCTAGCTAAGGGGGGGTTATTCAGAGCAGGTGCGATGGAAAATGGAGATGGAATAACTGTTGGTTGGTTAGGACACCCTATATTCAAAGATAAAGAGGGAAATGAGCTTTTTGTACATCATATGCCTACCTTTTTTGAAACATTTCCAGTAGTTCTGGTGGACAAAGAAGGAATTGTGAAAGTTGATGTTCCTTTTAGGAGGGAAGAATCAAATTATAGTGTTGAGCAAGTAGGTGTAACTGTGGAGTTCTATGGTGGTGGACTTGACAGAGTCAGTTTTGGTGATCTTGCGATAGTGAAAAAATATGCTAGAGGTTCTCATGAAATTTTTCCATTAGATCGTGCTACTCTAAAATCCGATGGTGTTTTTCGTAGTAGTCCAAGGAGTTGGTTTACTTTCCCACCCACGGAAGGCAGCCCCTCGGGCCACCAATGACACAAATATAATTCTGAGAATCAGATCTAAATTTCATAATCAGATTTGATTCTTTGGTGGTTGTCTATCGTGGCTGGGCGAATTTGTTTTTCGTAGTAGTCCAAGGAGTTGGTTTACTTTCCCGCCCACGGAAGGCAGCCCCTAGGGCCACCAATGACACAAATATAATTCTGAGAATCGGATCTAAATTTCATAATTAGATTTGATTCTTTGGTGGTTGTCTATCGTGGGTGGGCGGAGTTGCAGCAACTCCACTGGCCCATGGCAGGTGGCCCCTCGGGCCACAAATGGCTCAAATCCAATTCTAAGAATCAGATATGATTCTCAGAATTGAATTTGAGCCGCTAGTGGCCACCCATCGTGGGCGGGCGAAGTTGTTGCAGCTCCGCTCGCCCACGGCAGGTGGCCCCTCAGGCCCCCAACGGGCTGAAAGCCAATTCTGAGAACCGGCTTCGGCCCCCAGCCGATTCTGCAAATTGGCTTGAGCCCATCGATGGCCAAGGGACCTATATATATATTATTAATCAATTTTAATTAGTTTTAGTTTTTTGTTTTTTTTAATAATTTGTATTTGTTATTTTAGTTTTTTTATATCTTAAATTTTTTATTTTTCTTTATTTTTTAATGTTTTCTTTTAAAAAAAAATCTTTTTTATTTAAATATTTTTTATAATTCGTTTTTTTATAATGTTTTCTATTTTTTAGTTTTTTATTTATTTTTTATTTTAATTTTTTTTAAGTTTTTTTGTTTTTAAATTTTTAAATTTTATTAAAAAAAAATTAATGTGTTTTTTTAGTGCATAATTTATTTATTTTTTAATTTTTTTAATTATTCAATAAATTATTATTCTTTTTTTTTTCTTTAATTATGTTTTTTGAAAATATTTTTTATATTATTTTTTTATTTATATTTTTTAATTATTTTTTGTGTTTTTATCTTTTATAGGTTTTTTTTTACATTTTTATGTTTGCTTTTTTTGTTTTGGCTTTTTATATATTTGATTTGTTTTTGTCCTTTTTTTAATGTTTTTTTCTAATATATACTTTTATTTACTTTTAATTGTTATTTTTAACTTTTGTTTTGTTTTTTTCATTGCTTTAATTTTTTTCTTTTTTATTTTATTTTTGTTTTCACTTTTATTTTGAAATTTTAAGGCTTGTCGGAGACATGAGATTTTATCTTTGATGCCATTATTTCAAAATGTTGAAAATCTATCCTGAAGAAAAAAAGTTGTATTCCAGCATCAATACTTTTTTGTTTTCAAGGTTTGTTTGCACCAAAAAAAAATTGTTTTCACTGCCATGTTTAAAACGTGTTGAAAATTTACCCAAAAAAAAAAAGTATTCCAGCGTCAACATTTTTCTTTTTCAAGTTGTTTTTCTATATTTTGGGGTTTTTTTTGCTAGAGTTCTCGTTTTCAGATTATAGTTCTCGTTTCATAGTTTACATTGTTACTCTCTCTTCATATCTATCTACCTCTCCCTCCCTCCTTCTATCTATCTTCTTCTCTCTCTCCCCCTTCAATCTATATCTCTATCTCCCTTTGTCTCTCCTTCTTCATCGCTCTATATTACCTCGCAAACATACACATTATTTCTCCATATCTATTTATAACTCCCTCCCTCTCCCTCTCTCCCTCTGTCTCCCCTTATATATTTGTTCCCTCCTACTCTCCTCTCTCCCTCTCTATCCATCTCCCTTGTCACCCCCTCTCTCTGTCTCCACCTTTCTCTCTCTATATGTCTTTCTTCTTACCTCCCTCTCTCCCTCCATCCCTCTCAAGTCCTCTCTTTCTTCCATTCTCTCCCACCTCCCTCTGTCTCTCCCCCTCATCACTCACTCGCTCACTCACTCGCTCTATCTATCTCTCTCTCTCGAGCTTCATCTTGCAACTCTATTGACTATCTCCCTCCCTCTCTCATTCTCTCTCCCCCTTATCTCCATCTCTCCTTTGTCTTTCTAGTTCACCCCCAAACATACACACTCTCTCCATCTCTCCCTTGTCACTCCCTTTCTCTCTCTCCACCTTTCTCTCTCTATATGTCTTGAACTTCTTCCTTCCCTATATTTTCCTCCAACTCCATCTCTCAAGCTCCCTCTCTTTCTTGGAGACTCTCTCCTCCTCTCCCTCTCTTCATTTGTGTGTCCCCCTATCTCTTGTATCCTTCTCTCCCACTCTCTCTCCTCTATATTTAAATTTTTTTTAAATAATTTGATAATTAAAATATTATGTTTAAATTTTTTTTATATTTTTTATGTTGTGCAACAATTTATTTATATTTATATAATACATATTTAAAATGAAAATTTTCAAATGTGTGTTATACATTCACCTGGAAGGAAAATGATAATTTTCCATGGAAATATTATCTAAAATTTTCAAAAATATTAATGGTCTAGCTAGCCCCTTCAAAGATACATAGAGTGCTTCATGTCTTCCAATTGAAACTATTTAGGTTATAATTTCTTTCGGTAGCTTTAGGTTGTGATTACTTCGGAATTTTAAAAATATTATATATTTTATTATGTTAGATTTATATTAAAAAATAGGTTAAATAAATTTAACATATTGAGTCAGCATGTATGACTCTTTTTGTGTTAATGAATCGTTTGTTGATGCCTACGGCATATATCGAGCACATTTATTAATGTGGTTGTGCTAGTATATATTATATTTTAACAAATTTATATTATATTAAAGTTAACAATATTATATTAATCCAAAATTAATAAATTTAATATTAACACTAAAATATATTAAATATTAAATTTTTTATATTAATATCAGATTTCATAATTAAATTTAATAATAATAATATTTTTTTAATATTAATATTAAATATAATAAGCTTTCTACATGACATGATAACAAAAATTATAATAAAATTTGTTATTTTAAAATGTGGTAAAAAAATAAATTATTTGAAATTGAAATGCTCGATCGCGCACTTTAAGTGCTCAATCGAGCCTTTGACGTCCTAAAATCCACAATTTCAGCGCCCCTTCTACAAAATTTCTTGCAATGCCATTTTATACCTGAGTGGAGGAAAAAAATTTCCTTAGGTGGTGAAGTTTATAATGTTGGATTCATGAAGGAATACTCTATCCAATAGCATATGAGTTTGACATTTTCAAATTCATATGATATTTTTCATCTAATTTCTTTTAAACATAATGCTTGAAATTTTTTTGAACAGTTTTAAAGAGGTTGAATAAAAAATCAATATCATAATATATACACAACGAAAAAAATTCAAAAAATACCACTATCTTCGATTACAAGTACTCTTTAAAAGGGTACTCTCAATTTTTTAATTTATTTAAATAGTTGAAAAAAAACTTATGTGAACACATGTGTCTGCAAAATAAAATTGAAATATTAATTTTCCAACTTCAAAAAATAATAAAAAATATAATTTTGCATAAAAATATAAAATTTTAATATGAAAAACTTAACTCTCTCTGTGTAGATCATGCTCATATATATATATATATATATATATATATATATATATTAAAAATTACACATTTTAGACTAAGTTATGCTACGTGAAAACAAACATATAATATGTGTGAAAATTTTCAAGGACAAGTATTTCATTTAATGGAAAATTGACATATTATACAACACTAAATATTTGCAAAAAATATCATTAAAACAACAACATAAGTCTCCACAATCTGTTTTTTTACTCTGTATCAAAATTCACGGTGCTTATATGAATTTTAAGGGCTTCAATTTGATAAAAGATGAAAACTTGAAATTTTATCACCACATATGGCCCAAAAGTGTAACCCATCTTCATGAATTCACCCCTTAGCTAAAATTTATCCTCCACTTGAAAATTTCATAAGATTGTTATATTAATGTAGTGTCTCCTCACATGCATGTATATATCACCCCATCCTGGAGCAGGAAATGTGAGTATCATGCAAAATTTACCCCTAGCCAAATCATCATGGACCCATGGGTAAATGTATTAATATCCCCTAATCAAATCAACATGATCCAACCAAATGAGCATGCCCTCTTAGGAGAAGTTATACCCATGGGAAAAATTAGCATGGCCCAACCAAATCAACATGAATTCTTAGGTGAATGCATCATTCTTCCATATTCAAATAAACATGACCCTTTGGGTTAAAAATCAGCATGGCTCCAATAGAAGAATGTTTGCCCTATGTTGCAGTTCCCCTGGGCTATTCACCCCTAGCCAAATCAACATGGTTGTATGGGAGAAATTTTTACCTAATGTTGCAAGGATCAACACTCTAGGCCTTTCACCCCTAGCCAAATCAGCATGGCCCAACATTATGGTAATTTGAGGTCTAAAATGGACCTCCTAAGGAAATTATAACATAATAGTGGAAATATTAGCATAAGATTAGATTACATCATCAAATTTTAGAGGGAAAGAGAAAAAACTACTTTTTCAACTTGTACTTTCAACTTATCTCCCTATGGGTTTACTCAAATTTCGAGCATGAACACTCGTTGGATGCAGAATTTGATTCATCATCTAAGGAGTACCCATGTTGTGTACTTTCGATGTACCCTGCTACACAAAAAATGATAAATACATGAAAAACATGATTGCAATCACATGTTTTTCATGTATTTATCGTTTTTCATCTAGGTCCATCGAAAGTATGAAACATGGGTACTCCTTGGATGAGGAATTAAATTTTTCATCCAACGAGCACTCCCGCTCGAAATTTGAGTAAAACTTTAGGAAAGTAAGTTGAAAAAGCAGTTTTATTATTTTATTATTTTTTAATCTTTTTAGTTTTTTACCCTAAAAATGGTGAATCATCCCCCATGGTTGACATCATCATCTTGAATCCTATTGGTTCTTATAAATTTTATTTTGGTTGTACATTTTTCTTAGGAAGCCCATTTTAGACCTCAAAAGTTCTCTAATGTGGGTGAATGTGTAATTCGCCCCTAGTCAAATGAGCATGACCCCATGGGAGAATTTCTATCATGTTCTACAAGCTACAAAAAATCAACACTTCCTCTCAATGAGGGATACATTTTGCATCACTCCAAGCTTTTCCTTAAGTATACAATCTTCGTCTAGACATAGGCTTGGTGAGAATGTCTGCAATCTACTCATTTGTGGATATGTATTGGAGCTTCAATGCTCCCTTCTACACCATGTCCAATTGTACCATGTAGGTAACTCAACACATGATTTGTCACATGCCTCATCCCAACCATAAACTAGCAAACTTCCTTCATTGGATCCATCACCACAACTTATTTTTAGTCAACCTAACTAGGCGCTCCCTCTCACACTGAAGCAGACCTTCCGTGGAAATATTGGTTACTCATTTTGTCACATAAACAAATCCTCCTACCATTGTTTCTCCCCCTGTTACTAAAGTATACCCTGTTTTCTGCCATGGTCCCCTCATAGAGGGAATACTAATCCTAGAGACAACCTGTCTTTGAGCATATATTCTGATAATATCAACCCATGACATCTATAACACCCAAGTTTAATGTTTTTTTTACATAAAAGACATTTTAATTAGACATTGAAGTGTTTTTAATTAACGGATTAACAAGTGTGTTCATCAAAAGTTATGAATTAAATCTTTTCGAAAATAAAGATTTAATTATGGTGTGTTTCCATAAATATGATGGTAAAAAGTTTCCAAGACTCCAAAAGTAGTTGGATAATAAATTACTGGCAGTTACCTTTCCTCTGGGATAAAAGGAAAATCCTAGAGTAGGAAAGGGATTCTGTGCAGTTAATGAAGAACATCTAGGAATCTTGAAGGCTATAGTATCCAGAGTTTATGACTAATCAGTGGAACTTTGTAATCTGAAATAGGAAACAAGACTGGATAGGAGTCCTAAGGTCTATCTCCTAGATAAAACACTGCAGTGAATTCCTACTTTGGTGAGGAGCATGGGGGGAGTGTAGGACCTCATAGCCTCACTCAAAGTTGGGAGGAAGCCATCAGTATCAGTTTCATTTAACTGAGATAAGTAAATTTGAATTGGAACTAATATTGTCATTTTATGTATTCATATGTTTAGTCATAAATATAGAATGTGGAAGTATGAATTTTAATTAAAATTACAATAGAAGTGGAATTCTGGAAATAGTAAATTGATGTCTTGATAAATTACTGTTGTGATGAATTAAGTTCTTGTAGGAGAATTTGAATAGAAATGTTGGGTTAAAATCCCAAATACTAGTCAGTAACCTAAAACAGGTTTGACAGATAAACCTTTTGGTAGGAGAACCCCAAGAAATAGTTTGCATGTCCTGTAAGCAAGCAAAGCTAATACACAGACAGAGGATAACTCTCAAGTTGGTCTAGACACCCTTGTAGAAATCTTATAAAACAGGAATGAATAATATAAAAATTGTACAGGGAGATACTCATGACTGAGAAGGAATAGATATATATATATATACAAACAATAAGTAAAAGTGTTGGTTAAGTAAGTAATTTCCAAAAAAGGAAAACAATAGCAGTAATTGAAAGACTATTCCTATTATTCATGCACAAGATAAATCTTTCTAGACTTAACTATATATATAAAGAAAATAGAGAAATTGTAAGCTTACAGAGAAATAAACTCTACTTATATACTTCCGAAGGAGAGGCGAAAAAAAGAGTAAAAGACATACTATGAAATGAGAATTCTGAACCCAGCAAACTCAAATAGAAACAGAAAGACAAGTTAAACGGATGCGGAACCACATTAATAAAAATAGGAACCCTTTTATAGCCTATCATGAGTTTATACAAAGAACGCATGGCTGGTCAAACCGGTTGCCTGTAAAACAGTTAAAATATAAAGAGATTTTGCTAAGAAACATGAATTTTGCAACAGCTCATAAGTAACCCTGAGCATTCTCCTTAACAAAAGAATTCATTGTTGGAAATAACTTCATAAAACAAGGCCCTCGACCATAATAATGTAAACACATAAATTATAGTGGTAATAACTTAAAAGGCCAGATCAAAACATGGTTCGACACACCTTGAGGGTTATAACTCAGTTAAATAAAGAAATTATCCTCATGCACATGAGGTGCAACAATATACTCTCAACATTCATATTGGAACAAAGTTAACAGTCTAAATAGCACTCACCCTCTATGGAAAAAAACGAGACTTGTTATCTTCAGAACAAAACACCAAACCCTTAAAACCAGAAATAGCGATACATGCACCTGTATGGAAGCGAAGCACAGTCAGAAAGAATTTCTACAGATAGGTATGAGCTTGACCATAGGCATAAGGGTCAATGAGGTACCTTCACAGCACAGGAGAAACAAGTTAGGAATGGGAAAAAAATGTTAAATAAATACAAGACAATAAACAGTAAATATCTAACGGCAGAGGCTTACCAAGGGTCGAGAGGGGCATTAAGCTTTTCACCCTACAACCACTGCAAATCCTGTGCGTTATTTAACCAAATACAAGCCTAAAGGACCAAGTAAAAAAATGGACAAATGACGAAATACATATGTGAGACAGTGAATTATACTTACATGAGACAGAAAACCATGGAGACAAAAACCTTCGGCCAAGCTACAGAGCAAAGGAAATAATTGAGGTAGGGTCATCATGGTTATGCCCTATGACAAGTCGTTGCACTGTGTAATAACCCAAACTGATATCATTAACAGAACCGAGAGCGATGCGCGAACAAGAAAGAAGCTGGAACAAATGCAAGGGAATGGTCATAGTAAAGGAAGGCACTGCAATAACCATGGATCGGGCGAAGGAGAAAGGCTCAACTGCCATGAGAGCGACCCAGTTGCAGAGCGCAGTGAACAGTAGGAAGGAATGGCGAAATGTTGTGGTTAGGGATCAAGGGGTGGGTATGGTATTACCATAACTACCCTAGGTTCAATACCAACCGTATATTTCCAAAACAGATCAACGGTGGATTAGATGCGATGTGTCGCCATAAACGATAATGTGTGCAAATCAACGCAATCACTGTATTCACAGGATCAATACATTAACTTATAATTTATGTAATATGTATGTCGATGGATGGAATAATAAAACTTAACATTATAACATGTACTATGTCAAAATCTAATGATAAATTTCAATAATGCCAACAATCTCAAAAACATAGGTGCGATCTGTATCCATAAAGGTAAGGTAAAGTACACCTCAAGAATAAAGAAAAAGGACCATGATTAATGGTTGATATTTCGAATAATACCTATTGTATAGCGTAATGAAAATTTATGATTATTTCCTATTATAATCCATGGGCGTGAATGTTAACAACATGATTTCTAGTGAGTAGTATATGTGTATCCAGTTTTTACATTCATATGTATGCAATAATTCCTGGAGTAACTTAGGAATTAGAGGGTAAAAGTAATTTTTTATTTTTATTTTTGAATTTAATGTTATGGTTGAACATTACAAGTGGTATCAGAGTAGCTTTTATACGTTGGGACCCAAATGGGTCACCTGAATAATAATTTTTGAGTGTAAATTGTGCACAGAAAGTAAAAAGGACATAATGAGAAGGGAATCGACGCATAAAGTACCTCGAAATGCGGGGGAACCTACACCCCAAACCAATCTTGAAATGAATCTGGAAATGTGGATACAGCTGAGTGTATACTAGCACCAACAGACCAGTACATTACTAGAGGGACAACAGCATCGAACGATTATTATGTTGAGTATAGTGCAAAAGCTACAGGAAGAAATGGTCTGGGTAAAGAGCAACAATGAAAGATTGATGCAAGAATAGGAGAGGATACTCAAAAGCCTTTCTGATGGGCATAATCAAGGAATAGTGCAACCCAATCCTAAAAGGGACACTTAGGGAGAAAATGAACGACAACAAAAAAATAATGACAAAACTAATGACAGACCAGAAGGGAGTCTTTCACAATGAAGCAATAAAAACAAAAATTATAATGAATATGAATCTGGTAATGCGTTCGATCAGTAAGAAATAAAGAAACAAAAAGTGGAACTACAAGGTGAGTTCCGAAAAATAAAACCACCCACTTTTGATGGAGATGTCGAAGAAGTGGTTGAGGCTTGGTTAATTAATATGAACAAGTACTTCCAGGTCTATGAATATAGCAACAACCTGAAAGCTCATTTGGCAATTTATCAGTTGAGGGAGAAAGCTACTTTATGGTGGGAGGAAGTCAAAAATGTTCGAAGTGTCGAAGACCAGAACGTGACATGGGACGAATTCCAGCAATATTTCAAGGATAATTTAACAGAACATTTCTATGATGAAGCATCTCAGGAATTCCATGATTTAAGACTAGGAGACAATGGGTGAATTCATAACTAAGTTCACATCCTTATTAAGATATGTGCCTTATATGAGAGGCGAGAAGGATAAATTTCAGTGATTTTTGAGCACTCTACCAGCTCACATGAAGGAAAGAATCAAATTCGTGAATCTTATGACAGTGGATGAGGCAATTCGAAAAGCACGAATGTGCTATCAACAGTCCAAGGTGAAAGGAGAAATAGGCAGAAACTGGCAGCCAAATAAAGGGCAGAAAAATAATTCAAATTTTAAAAATATCAGGTCTAGTAATTTTAAAAATTCTACCAAAAATTCAGTAAGCAGTTTGGGAGAAATCACCAGAGAACAAAATGGCCAACAGAAGAAAGACCCACAGAGACTTCTAGTAAGCCAGAACATGGAAAAGTCCAGAAACCTCCCCTACAATGTTGGGGATGTGACAAGGCACATTATTACAAGAACTGCCCTCAGTGTGGAAGAAATGAAATAGAAGCTAACCTGCAACAAGCCTCTATGGTGGGGGATGTGGCACAAAATATACCTAGGATTAATGCAACTCTAGAAGACCGGCAAGCAGACTACCATCCGACAATGATAGAACTAGAAGGTAAGTTATTTTCACGAACTGTTTCTATTTGGTTGACCCTGGTGCCATTTTAAGTTATGTAAACCCCCAAATAGTAGAGAACTGTAACTTATAAAGCCAGAAATTCAAAAACCCATGGCTGGTATAGCTAGCTATTGGGAAAAGGAGAATATTTTGTGCCAAGGTTCAAAATGTTCTTTGGAAATTGGAAAACAACAGTTAAACGTAGAATTGAATATTCTACCTTTGGGATCCTATGAAATACTATTGGGTATGGACTGGTTAGAAAGGCATTGGTCTCTGGTATACTGTAGGGAAAATATCATATACTTCAAAGTGGAAGATGGGACACGCCAAGAATTGCAAGGAATTAAGAAACCTTTACAATTACGTCCCATCACAACATCTCAGTTGAGTAAATGCATCAGAAAAGGATGCCAGATCTATGCCATCCAAGTGGTATTTTATAACTCTAAGGAAAAGACCCCTATGCTGGAAAATATACCAATGGTAAAGGAATTCATGGATATATTTCTAGAAAATGTACCGGGTTTACCTCTGAAAAGAGACA
The DNA here is from genome assembly GCA_034641835.2 of Pinus albicaulis. NCBI lineage: Eukaryota > Viridiplantae > Streptophyta > Pinopsida > Pinales > Pinaceae > Pinus > Pinus albicaulis. The sequence goes on along the minus strand of CM076571.1, from coordinate 618,112,695 downwards.
TTGATTTCACTATCCAATTAATTCCCAGTACAACACCAGTTTTAAGAACATCATATCGGATGAGTGTACCCGAGTTAATAGAATTGAAAATGAAACTACAATAACTATTGTATAAGGGGTATATTCAACCAAGTGTGTCCCCTTGGGGAGCATCGTTGTTGTTCGTAAAGAAGAAGGATGGAACCATCGAATATGCATGGATTATAGGCAGCTCAATAAATTGACAGTCAAGAATAAATATCTGCTGCCATGTATAGATGATCTATTCGATCAAGTGAAGGGAGTGACTGTATTTCCAAAGATAGACGTAAGGTTTGGATATCACCAGATCCGAATCAAAGAAGATGACATTTATAAAACCGCCTTTTGCACCCGATATGGGCATTATGAGTTCGTGGTACTACTGTTTGGTTTAACCAATGCGCCAACAAAATTTATGAGTCTTATGCATGGCATATTTCATCCCTGTTTGGACAAGTTCGTTCTTATATTTATTGACGACATCTTGATCTATTCAACAGCCATGAAAGAACACAATGAACACCTAAGGCAAGTGATGGAGATGTTGAGGAAACATCAGTTGTAAGCCAAGTTCAAAAAATTTGAATTTTTCAAAGAACAAATACAATACTTAGGCCATGTCATTTCCACTGAAGGTATAGTAGTAGATCCCGAGAAAATAATGACTATCATGAAATGGCGAGTACCCCAGAACATGGAAGATATACGTGCTTTTATGGGATTGGTTGGATATTATAGACGTTTCATCGAAGGATCCTCAAAGATTCCCTTTCCTATTACATCTCTGCAGAGGAAGGAAAAGGTGTTTAGATGGACCAACGAATGTCACACTAGTTTTGAATTGTTCAAACACTTGATGACTACTACCCTGATGTTGAGGGTAGGTGACCCCAACAAGGAATTTGAAGTATGCATTGACGCTTGTAAGGAAGGAGTAGGAGAAATATTATCCCAAGAGGAAAGGGTGGTTTTCTGTGAGTAAGGAAAATTAAAGGAGCATGAACAACGATATTCCGCTTATGATTTGGAGCTAACAGCAATAGTGCATGCACTCAGGGTGTGGAGACACTACTTATTGGGAAAGATAATTGTGTTGAAGAGAGATCACAGTAGTTTAACCAGCTATTTTAAACAAGCAGCTTTAAACGCTCACCAGGCAAGGTGGAATGTTTTTTTAAGTGAATTTTATTTTGACATTCAGCATGTTAAAGGCAAAGAAAATCATGTGGCTAATGCCTTGAGCATAAAAATTCATTTTGTGTATCAAATTTACTTTAATCAAGAAGAATTTAAATTTCAAGATCAAATAAAAGAAGAATCTGAGAAAGATCTTGAATACCAGTTCCTATGGCAACAAGAAAAAGAAGCAGAAAAACAGGAAAAATCATCGGATTATGGGATTAGCAAAGACTAGCTTTTAAATTTTAAAGGAAGACTATATATTCCGAATCAGATAAGTTTGAAAGGGTTGATCTTGAATAAATATCACCGCAGTAATTATTCTGGACACCCAGGATACCAGAAAATGTTGATAGCAATCAAGAAAGTTTTTTTTTGCTCGGTATGCGGAAGAATATTGATGAATATTTAAACAGATGTCTATAATGTCAACAAGTTAAGGTGGAGCATCAACATCCAGCAAGATTGTTGCAGCCCATACTTGTACCTAAATGGAAATGGGAGGTTATATCATTAGATTTTATTAATGGTCTACCACGATAAAAAAAAAAATGCATAATGATTCCATAATGGTGGTGGTTGATAGACTGAGCAAGAAAACTCAATTTATACATGTGCAGTCCACTTAAAAATTGGATTATGGGATTAGCAAAGACTGGCTTTTAAATTTTAAAGGAAGACTATATATTTCGAATCGGATAAGTTTGAAAGGGTTGATCTTGAATGAATATCACTGCAGTAATTATTTTGGGCACCCAGGATACCAGAAAATGTTGATAGCAATCAAGAAAGTTTTTTTTTGCTCGGTATGCGGAAGAATATTGTTGAATATTTAAACAGATGTCTAGAATGTCAACAAGTTAAGGTGGAGCATCAACATCCAGCAAGATTTTTGCAGCCCATACTTGTACCTAAATGGAAATGGGAGGTTATATCATTAGATTTTATTAATGGTCTACCAAGATATAAAAATAAATAATAAAAAAAAAATAAAAAATAAAAATTTAAAAAAAATTTAAAAAAATAAAAAAAAATGCATAATGATTCCATAATGGTGGTGGTTGATAGACTGAGCAAGGAAACTCAATTTATGCATGTGCAGTCCACTTAAAAAAAGGTGCAGATTGTGGTTATTTTCATGAGAGAAATTTTTAGATTACATGGCATCCTAAAATCAGTCATCTTAGGTCAGGGTGTGAAGCTCACTTCAGTCTTTTGGAAGGCACTACTTACTGGATTGGGTACACAGGTTAATTTTAGTACTGCTTATCAACCACACATGGATGGAAAAACTAAGCAATTAAATCAAATCCTGGAAGACATGTTGCGCATGTATGTAATGCAATAACCTACAAAATGGGAAGATTATCTACATATGGTATAATTCACATACAATAATGGTTACCAAGAGTCTCTTAAAATGAGTCCATTCGAAGCCTTGTACGGGAGACAGCGTCGAACTCCCATTAACTAGAACAGTCCAGAAATCAAATTAATGCTTGGTCTGGAAATGTTGGTTGAGATGGAATTGGAAGTAAGGAAGATTATACAGAACCTAAAAGTTTCTCAAGATCAACAAAAGGTTTATGTGGATAAAAATATAACCTACCAGGAATTGGAAGTGGGTGATCATGTCTATGTTAGAATTAGACCCAAGAAGAGTACATTGAGGTGGACTACCTTTGCCAAATTGGCTCCCCTATTTTGTGGACCCTTCCAAATTTTGGAAGGGGTGGGGCCAGTATCCTATTGGTTAGCTTTACCTGGACATATAAGAGTGCACAATGTGTTCCTTGTGTTTGCGCTTAAAATATACATACATGATCCTAAGCACGTAATACATTGGCAGAATATTTAAGCAGGAAGGAAATGAGAATTAACACTTCTAAGGAAGTTAAATTATTGTTTATTAATTTATAATTTTTATGGTTACAGGTCAATCCGGATGGATAATTCCACATAGAGCCTCAAATTATCCTCGATTGGAGAGAAATAACGCTCAAGAGGTGAGCCATCACGTAAGTTAAAGTGCAATGGAAACACTTTAGCCCAGAGGAGGCGACTTGGGAAGATGAAAACTTTGTGCGGGAGGCATATCCACAATTGTTCACTGGAATGGTATAACACTGAGGATGGTGTTCATCTTAAGCAGGGGAAACTGTAACACCCAATTTAAATGTTGTTTTTACTTAAAATACATTTTAATTAGACATTGAAGTAGTTTTAATTAACGAATTAACAAGTGTGTTAGTCAAAAGTTATGAATTAAAGATTTTTGAAAATAAAGATTTAATTATGGTGTGTTTCCATAAATATGATGGTAAAAAATTTCCAAGACTCCAAAAGTAGTTGTATAAGAAGTTACTGGTAGTTACCTTTCCTCTGGGATAAAAGGAAAATCCTAGAGTAGGAAAGGGGTTATGTGTAGTTAATGCAGAACAGCTAGGAAGTTGGAAGTCTAGAGGATCCAAAGTTGGTGAGTAACCAGTGGAACTCTGCAATCTAAAATAGGAAATGAGACTGGACATGAGTCCTGAGTTCTATCTCCTACATAAAACACTGTTGTGAATTCCTACTTTGGTGAGGAGCACGGGGGGAGTGCAAGAAGTCATAGCCTCACTCAAGGTTGGGCAGAAGCCATCTTTATCAATTGCATTTAACTGAGATTATTAAATTTGAATTGGACAGAATCTTGTCATTTTATGTATTCATATGTTTAGTCATAAATATATAATGTTGAAGTATGAATTTTAATTGAAATTATAGTAGAAGTGGAATTCTGGAAATCGCAACTTAAAGCAAGAATTGATGTCTTGATAAATTACTGTTGTGATTGATTAAGTTCTTGGAGGATAATTTGAATAGAAATTTTAGGGTTAAATTCCTAGTACTGGTCAATAACCTAATATAGGTTTTACAAATAAACCCCTTGGGAGGAGAACCCCGAGAGATAGTATGCATGTCTTGTAAGCAAGCAAAGCTAATACATAGGTAGAGGATAACCCTCTCAAGGTGGTCTGGACACCCTTGTAGAAATATTATAAAACAGGAATGAATAATATAAAAATTGTACAAGGAGATACTCATGACTGAGAAGGAATATATATATATATATACAAACAGTAAGTAAAAGTGTTGGCTAAGTAAGTACTTTCCAAAAAAGGAAAACAATAGCAATAATTGAAAGACTATTCCCATATTCTCATAAGAATGAATATTCATGCACAAGATAAATCTTTCTAGGCTTAACTATATATATAAATAAAATAGATAAATTGTAATCTTATAGAGAAATCAAACTCTACTTATATACTTTCGAAGGAGAGTCAAAAAATAGAGTAAAAGACATATTGTGTAATGAGAATTATGAACCAGCAAACTCAAATAGAAACAGAAAGACAAGTTAAATAGAGGTGAAACCGCCTTAATAAAAATAGGAACCCTTGTATAGCCAATCAGGAGTTTATACAAAGAACGCATGGCCAGTTGAACTAGCTTCCTGTTAAACAGTTAAAATATAAAGAGAGTTTGCTAAGAAACAGGAATTTCACAACAGCTCATAAGTAACCCTGAGCGTTCTCCTTAACAAAATAATTCATTGCTGGAAATAACTTTCTAAAACAATGCCCTCGACCATAATAATGTAAACACGTAAATTATAGTGGTAATAACTGAAAAGGCCAGATCAAAACATGGTTGGAAACCCCTTAAGGGTTATAACTTAGTTAAACGAAGAAATCATCCTCATTCATAGGACGTGCAGAAACAGACTCTCAATAGTAATATTAGCGCACAGTTAATAGTTTAAATAACTCTCACCCTCTATGGAAAATAATGAGACTTGTTATCCTCAGAACAAAATTCCAAACCCTTAAAACTAGAAGTAGCGATACATGCACCTGTATGGAAGTGAAGCACAGTCAGAAAGAATTGCTACAGATAGGTATGAGCTTGACCGTAGGGGTAAGGGTCAATGAGGTACATGCACAGCACAAGAGAAACAAGTTAGGAATGGACAAACAATGTTACATAAATAAGAGACAATAAATAGTAAATATCCAATGGCAGAGGCTTACCTGGGGTCGAGAGAGGCAGCAAGCTCTTCACCTTTGCAACCACTGCAAACCTTGTGTGTTATTTAAACAAATACAAGCCTAAAGGACCAAGTAACGAAATGGAAAAATGACGAATTACATATGCGAGACAGCGAATTAGACTTACCAGAGACAGAATATCATGGAGACAAAAACCTTCAGCCAAGTTCCAACGCAAAGGAAATAGTTGAGGTAGGTTCACCATGGTTATGCCCTCCGAAAAGCCGCTACACTGCGTAAGAACCCAAAATGATATCATCAACAAAGTCGAGAGCAATGCACGAACAGGAAATAATCTGGAACAAATGTGAGGGCATGGTCGTAGTAAAGGAAGGAATCACACTCTCCAATGAATGGGTGAAGGAGGATGGCTCAACTGCCATGAGATATGCCCAGTTGCAAAGTGTGGCGGACAGCAGGAAGGAACGTCGAAATGATGCAGTTAGGGCTCAGGGGTGAGTAGGGTATTACCCTAACTACACTGGATTCAATACCAGCCGTAGATTTCCAAATCAGATCAACAGTGGGTCGGATGTAATGTGTCAACATAAATGAGACTGCATGAAAATCAATGCAGCAACGACATATTCATAGGATCAATACATTAACCTATCATCTATGTATTACGTATGTCGATGGATGGAATAATCAAACTTAACATTATAACATGTACTATGTCAAAATCCAACGATAAATTTCAATAATGCCAACCATCTCGAAAACAGAGGTGTGATCTGAATCCATAAAGGTAAGGTAAAGTGCGCCTCACGAATAAAGAAAAAGGACCATGATTAATGGTTCATATTTTGAATAAGACATATTGTATAGCGTAATGAAAATGTATGATTATTTCCTAGTATAATCCATGGGCATGAATGTTAATAACAATGGTTGCTAGTGAGTAGTATATGTGTATCCAATTTTTACATTCATATGTATGAAATAATTCCTAGAGTAACTTAGGAATTAGAAGGTAAAAGTAAATTTTTATTTTGTTTTTGAAGGTAATGTTATGGTTGAACATTACAACATCCTCTTGGAAGTGTGTTCCTTCCATGTTGCTTGACTGTCTACTCCCTCTAAACTGGAAGCCCTTCTGGTCATCTGGCACAATCCTAGAAGTTTTCTCAATCTATACAATCCTCCTTTTTTAATGTCAATCACCCTTGTAGAGTCTATGATCGAGCCCTTAGGCCATACAAGAACCATACCATCTAGCAACTGGATTAAAATTCTCTTCATATTCCACTCTCTCTTTCTAGGAGAACCATCTTGCCACAAACCTCACATGGTGCTTCTCAATGTTGCCATCTGTTGCATGAATCATCACCTTAGCAACCTCTGTAATGGACCTATTCTTCATTTCCAAAAATCCCATTCAAGGGGTCGTGGAAAAGGAAAAATTATAACCGAGCAAGCATTTTCGTGTATCTAAAGCATACAAATATAAGGACAAGAGGCTAAAAAACAAATCAAAGGAAAAAAACATGATTGGAAATACTTATCTCTTGATCAAGGAAGAAATTGTTGAGGGTTGAAGGGAACTGTCAACTCTCTCTTGATCCTTTCCTCCTTTTAGAAAATCCATCAAGTCCTTGGAATTATACTCTCCTCCATTATATGACCTCAAAACCTTGAAATTATTCTTTATCAAGTTTTCTACCTAAGCCCTTGTTGGATCGGGGTCCCCTGGAGTACACTTTTTGATATATTTTTTTATAATTTTTTTATATGCACATTGCGCAGATAGGCCAAGGGGATTTGGGGAGGGTCAAAGTCCCTCTTTGATGTAAAAAGGCTTTAAGGATAAATTGTGGGCCTCAAACCATGGTTTGAGACTATATTATATGTGTGCTAAATTGGATATAAATAGATAGATCGATTCTAAGGAAGTAGTTAACTATTATTCATGTTTTGGATCTAATTTTATGTGTCTGTGATACTTTTGTAAGGCTTTCAGTTTGGGTTGGGTAGAAAGGCTCCTGCTGGCTGTGTGCGGACTCCACTGGCTATGTGCGTGGAAGGGTAAAGTGTAAGGGAAAGTATGATGTACTAAATTGCTATGAATTAATACAAGGATTGATTTTGGCGAAAGCATTGCATTATCTATCTGAGTTATCTATTCACTTTTCTATCTTAAGATCGCTTTACTTATGTTATGCTTATAGTTTCTGCATGAATAAATTTATGGTTTATGCATGAAGTTATATTTATGGTTGAATACGTGAATGAATCTTCTTAATTGATTACACATTATATAGATATGGATTTGGTTCTATTATATCTGTGACGAAGTAATCTGCAATTGTGTTCTGTGATAATTGCGCATATTTGTTAAGATATGTATAAGTCTGCAATCAATCTGTTTAGGGCCACTACATTATTTTCTTCTGCAGGGCACAGAAACTTGGTTCCAGCACCCCCCCCATACTGCTTCAGGTGAGACTTTGATCTAAGAAAGCAGGTCATTTCCAAAAGGGCCAGTAGTTGGAGGGTTTGTCGGTTGCATGATAAACTCTAAACCTAGATCAGGACCTCTCAAGCCAACAAATGGTTCTGTTGCTAGGATCAGGATCACTTTGATGGAGATTTGATGTTTTGGTGCCCTTCGCCATTCAAATTTCAAGATTGGCTAGATACAAAGATCCTTGAATTCACAATCCAAGATAACTGAAGCTCTAAGATGTCTATTGAAAAGTGGGTACAGAAGTACATCTATACATAAGTTCACGAGATATTCTTTTGCTCCTTTGAAATTTATTTGTAGGAGTGGTTGTTGTGATTGACTGAATTCAATACTTGCAGGAAGGACGATGTAGTCACTGAGTGTACTCCTGAATTGATTCAAAAATTAGAAAATATAGAGAATAAGATCACATGCGCAGTAGATCATTGGATCGATCATCTCTTGGGAGGTTTTGTGACTAAATTTTCCATTGATTAGTCTGTGTCATACTCTGAAGCAGAAAGAAGATTTTTCAAGGGTCCTAGAGGTAAGTTCTTGCACTCGTTGAATTTTTTTTTGAAGATGCTATTGTGTGAGTAGGGTTCTCTGTGTCAACATATTGCTTGAATATCGCAAATAGGGCTGACTATGCACAATGGAAAAATTTACCGCGAAGATCTAGAGAAAGGATTTATAGATATGATAGTGAGGGTGAGACGGAGACTAGTAGCTCTAGTGAATTTGTGCGCTCTAAAGGAGAAGAAGTTTCATCAAACCAGAATGATTAGAGAACCTTGATCCTTTTTTTGACCCCATCCACTCCACTTACAAATTCATCTCACAAATCACCCAATCCACCGTGCAGTCCATCTCCACCTCCACCTCCCCCAAGGGTAGATATGGTTGTGTCGATGAAGCTACCTAATTTCAGAGGTATTGGAAATGAGGACACTGAGCATTTTTGGTTTGTGACAAATTCCGTATGGCAGGCTCAGCAGGTTAATAATGATGATATTAAGAAAGCACGGCTAGCCACTGCTTTCCAAGATCACGTATTAGATTGGTATATCAAATATGTTCAAGAAAACCCTAATGCCACTCTGGATGAAATAAAATCTACCCTAAAATAATAGTTCAAGAAGCCCCAAGTCATACGCGCAATTGGTTATATAAATGAAAGAGATTCATTAGGAGTTTAATGAATCTATGTGGGAGGAAAATCAGAGGCTGAAGCACACTATCACAGATAGTGGATTTACCATCAATTATACTCAACATAAGGAATGGTTTATTGCTATGCTACTCCCACATCTGCACCAGCCCTTGGGTTAGCAGAAGATTTCCACACAAGTTGAGGTTGTGGAGATTCCAATGAAATTAGAAGCTACCCCAACACCTGTTGCGCTTGGAACTCAACAGATTTAGAATCAATTGGAATTCATGCATTTAGATATTCAAATCCTACGCAAAGACAAGGGCAAGGAGGTTTGCACAGAGGTCTGGTGTATAAAATGTAAAGCTGCTAGGAACCATAAGGATCAATGTCATATCTTCAATAATTATCTGAACGCTGGAGGACCTAGTCCATTGAAGAGCATAGTATGATGCACAATCTATCAAGTTTTCAGATTGCATGAAACATATTTATGTCCAAGGGTCGAAAAGTATCAACTTGAGTTGAAGCAGCTATTTTTTTAGATTATGTTCGTCTCTGGGACATGATGAAAAACATTTTCGCACTTATGATATGATGTTGGACAAAGCTGAAATATATATAATGCATGTCGAACCTACCTCACCAGCATCCCCCTTTGGGAGTGGTGGATTCCAAGGCAGAGGAAGAGGATGAGGAGGTGGATCAGTTGGTCGAGGAAGAGGACAATTTATTTGCTACAACTATAGAGATGATGGTCACTATGTGCGCAACTGTCCAAATCCAGTGCGACGATCATGCAGGTATTGTAGACAGTTTGACGATGTGATAGAATATTTCCCTGTTTTGATTGCTAAAATGAAGGAGAAAAATATGCAGATTCCAATGCAGAATATTCAGATGATTAGAGAGAAACCCACAAAGAATATCCCAGCATAAATGTGGTCACTAGGAGAGGTAAATCTACTAATGAAGATAAGGGAAATCAATCGGCTATTGACTTATGGATACGTAAAGCACCTGAGAACAAAGAAGGATTTGATTTGCAGCCCACGAAGGAGATTATTGTTGAAGCACAGAAGGAATTTGCAGAGGGAATTGCATCAACAATAGGTAGACCAATGAAGGAAGCAGGAGTAGATGAAGAGATCAAACCATTTCTACAATATTGCATTAATTTATTGCACAGCAAAAGGCAGTAGAGAATCTTCGGGCTCTGATAGATAATTGCGCAGAGAAGGAACAGCTTATGGTAGAACAAAGCACTAGGGGAGTTTTGAGGTCTAAAATAGGCCTCCTAAGGAAGTTATAAAAAAATAGTGGAAATCATAAAATAAGATTAGATTACATCATCAAAATTTAGAGGGAAAAAAGGAAAAACTAATTTTTCAACTCGTATTTTCAACTTATCTCCCTATGGGTTTACTCGAATTTCGATCGGAAGCACTCATTGGATGCAGATTTTGAGTACTCCTGCTCAAAATAATTTGAAAATACGAGTTGAAAAAATAGTTTTATTATTTTATTATTTTTTATTCTTTTTACCTTTTTACTCCAAAATTGGTGAATCATCCCCCATGATTGACATCATCATCTTGAATCTTGTTGGTTCTTATAAAGTTTATTTTGGTTGTACATTTTTCTTAGGAGGCCCATTTTAGACCTCAAAACTCCCCTAATGAGTTGTCAACAAAATCTATAAGAACAAGAAGAGGATGGGTCGAGAGATGTGTATGACCACACAGATTGGTGATTATGAGATGGATCAAGTTATTTTAGATCTAGGGTTTGATGCAAATTTTATACCTAAGAAAACATGGAAGAGAATGGGAGAACCCAAGCTGAAGTGGTCTACCATTCAACTGCGCATGTCAAATCAACAGAAAATCATTCCATTAGGAAGGTTGTCACAAGTTGTACTCAGTATTGAGGGTGTGAAGGTGATGGTAGACTTTGAAGTTATACAAATTGTAGATGAGATTGATCCTTATCCTACGTTGTTGGGATTGGACTGGGCTATTGATATGGATGGTGTCATAAACCTAAAGAAATAAGAATGGAGTTTGAAAGAAATGAAATTAGAGTCATCATTCCCTTAGACCCTACCGAAGGAAAAATATATACCAAGCATGTGCGCGTTGATGATGATACTGATCGGATTTATAAGCTGAATTTGGGTGAGGAATATTGGATTAACCCAACGGCGGATGGAAATCTTAATTGGGAAAACGACGACTCTTTTTTTTTCAAACTCTGATGAAAAAATAGAAAACTGACAGAACTGGTTGCATGAAGTATCTGCGTTGCATTCTAATCATATGACCAAATATCTTTGATGTATAACATCTGAAGTATGTGAATTACCACATTATAATGTTTTAACTGATGTAAACATGTTTTTAGGAGAGCTTGAAAGAACTATACCCAAGGACAAAGATTCCATGCTTTGGATCTCGGACTATGCGCTACTCTAGCAAGATCATAGGAAACTCATAAGGAAAACATGGGAAACGAAGATGAATGTGTTCACATGATGAGGTTACGCTTTGAATGTACAACCATCATAATGGAAAAAATTTACTCTGGAAAGGATGATCCACGCAAACATTTGGCTAGATGGAATCGGGTATGGGGCGTAGAACCAAGACCTACATGGGTCCACATGTTTATTCACACATTGGGGAAGGTACCTACTGATTGGTATCTAGAGACAGAGTTGCGTCGAGGTACTAGTGAATGGCCTGCACTGACAGAGATTTTTATCCTAACATTCAGCTTTGAAAGTGGATTTGATAAGATTGGAAAATCATTTCATAATATTCAAGAAGTTATCTTTGATACAATGAAGCATGTGATCGAGTGTGCTCCACTAGCATGGGATGAGTAGATGAAGGATATTGTGAATTGCACAAATCTGACAGTTGTGGAATCTGAGGGACAGCGCGCAGTTGCTAGACCCTTGATCTCTCCCCCTCCAAATGTCAAACAAGTGCACTCAATATTGGGCCTCGCTAGGTATTTTCAAACAGTCATTCAGAGCTATGTGTTGATAACTACGCCCATGACCAGATTGCTCAGAAAGGATGCGACATTCTTTTGGGATGAGGACTGTTAGACGAGTTGGGACTTATTGAAGGAAGAGATGGTCACCACCCACTCCTCTTTGAAATACTTGGTCAATAATACTGTGTTGGGGGGGGGGGGGGGGATCTACAGGAGGTTTTTTTTATTACAGAGGTATGAGTTTCAGGTGTGCACTAAGGTGCGACGTGCGCGCGGTAGCTGCACAAGGAGGTTTACTGGGTCGCAGAGGTGCCAAAAAATAATCGTTGGAACAGTAAATCTAGAAAATACAACTTTTTTACCGTTTATGGGAGCGTCTAGGTTGCATTTAATGAAGGGATGTTACCATATTTGGGACCGTTTTGTCATTTATGGAGACACATTAATGCAGAAGGAACAGTTGAAGATGGGCCAAAAGTATAAATATGACCTATGGGGTCACAATTTTTCCCTTTTCTTTCTCAATGAATTATTTTCCCTGATCTCTTTGATTTCAGCAGCATATTCATTTTCTATGTCTGGTTTGGATCCAAGAATCGAGGAAGAGATGCGTCGCAGAGGTTTGGGTTATACAATTTTGCTCAGTATGATAGCTACACAACCCGGAGAAGACCCTGTTGTGCCAGAGGTTCCTGTTACACCGATTGCTGAAACACCTGCACCCACGAAGTCTAAGAAGGGTCAAACATCTGGGACCAAAAACTCCCCGAGGGAAAAGACTCCAAATCCATGCTCCATAGTGGTTGAGCGCTTGACAATACCAATGACAAAGCTTCTTAAGACAATTATGGAGGAAGAGGAAGATGTGGTCAAAGTGGCCCCATTCTCATGGTTGTTGACCTATGTCGCACCACGCAAACCATCAGTAAGAGTTACCAAAGATCTCAACAAGGTGTGCTCGAGTATCAATATGCCTTTGATTCTGGAAAACATCCCAGTGGACGGTGGCATGTTTGCAAAAGTGTTGCAGTTACAACTGGAGGATTGAGACATTACAGACATTGATAAGTTCCCTGAACTTACGTTGGCTCTCTATTTAGACCATGTGTAGTATGAAGGTGGAATCGTGTGCTTAAAGCCAAAGAGATGGGTATTGCATATGCACAAGGTAGGCATCTTGAACTTATTACAGATCCCTCACTTTAGGCGTAGCCCGATAAATTATATTTGTGCCCATCAATTGCTCGCACTCATGCATGATGATGAATTGTGGTTGGGAGAGAAAATTCCCATTGATGTTTCATTGATCCATAGGATCATTATCCTATCGGATCAAGGTGCAAATCCAATGGTTATTTTAGGAGGAAGAGTGCAAGAAAAATTGGTCGCGGAAAATATCAAAGCTAAGTATCAAGTCTCGCGCAAGCGTAGGGGATTTGTGGTGAGCGAAATTAATGATCCCAATGTTCAGTTCGGAATGCTCATCTTGGCCTGCAAGATAATGCACAAATGTAGACCAAAGGAGGTGCCCAAGCAGGTTATTTCTCTTTCCATACGATGTGAAAAGGGCGTGATATACAAATAGTCACATTACTTGTGCAAGGAGTTTTTGGAGAATGTGCGTGAAGCATAGGAAGAGGGCAAGAATTTTTATTATGCTTGGATGTTATTTTTTATTACCTTAATTGGGTGGAAGGCCCCTGAGGAAACACAGTTTCCTGAGATAGAGCCACAGATGTGTAAGGCAGTGCGATACGCTACTCTCTGGAATTCATTAGACCCCGCGCGCATCATGGAGAATAAGAATTTTTGGGTGTTTTTCGATGCCTCGCTTTATCAAGTCATGCTTTCTAAGTCGAGGCTCTCGCCGAAACTTTATGATCAGTATAAGATGATAGCATATTTCAAATCCACTTTCCATAATATGCACATACGCCCAAAAGGTGCAGTGGAGGGAGTCTAGTATGAATTACCATATCTCATCATGGAGGATGGTCTGATCCATGTCACTGCAAAGTGGCCGCCAACATGGTTGGAACCCGAAGCATCAACGTCCATTCGTAAAACTTTGACGAAATCGTGTACTGGTACCTAGCCATAGAATAAAATGGAGAAAACAACGGAGAAAGAAGCCATATCAACAATAACCAATGAAACCATCAAATTGGAGAAAGAAACTGAACTAGAGAAAAATGGCACTGTGTCGAAAGACACAGTAGATTAAGTGGAAGCACAAACGTCCAAAGGAACAAAGTGAGGTTCTTAGGCCACTAGCGAATCAAGGAAAAAGAGAAAATTATCTAAGGACACAAGAGAGGAGGTCCTGACGTTGACTGAGGATGACTTAAATGAAATTGCAAGCACAGTCACGTCTACGACAGAGGATCGGTGGTCAGATATGGAAGTGTAGTATAAGACTATGCTTGAAGTTGTGTAGGTTGATATCCAGGAACTAAAAGTACAAGCGAGCTTGATCTAGGCGAGCGTTGCTCAAGTGAGCCAGACACAGACGAGCGCGCATTTAACCACCACGCAGCTGCTAGACATAGCTTTACCAGCAACTGCGGATGTTTGTCTTGTGAAAATCCCTACGCTGGCCAGCCATGTTGACCCCAGCTGGCGCACTCAATTTAGAGGTTGCGGTGACATTAATATTAATTTGTTTGTTTTACCTGCATGAAAGCTACACTTGATTCACTCTATGATCGTGGATGAACTTCAATTCCGTGAGTCCCATGCTCAAAAAACTGTTGTAGAATCCAAGTAGCAGACTGCAGAAGCACAGCAGAAACAACAAGCAGCACAAGAAGCCTGTCGCGCAGTCGACGTCCAAATGGTTTGTGTTTAGTTCGAGCACCAAATTGATGATATACAAATGAAGTTACAGCCTGAAAATGCACCTGAAGTCAGAGCAAAGCGAGATACTGAAGTAAATCGGGCCACTGATAGTATTGTTGTCACAGTCACACAGTGTGACAAGATTTTGGATGAGGCTATGGGTGTCTGGACTTCAGTTCAGAATGGCCCTATAGTACAGCAATTTCACAATGAGCTACACATAAAAGAGCAACAGTTTGTTGAGATCCAGATAGTGGCGCATACTTGTGTTCTTACACAGTGCCTCGCCTGCCTACAGGAGGGTCGGATCATCCAAACTAATATTGAGGACTTGCGTCGCAAATAGAAGCTATTGTAGGCACGAATGCAATCATGGGCCGAGGAGGCTCTCCAGCTATCACAGACTTTGGACAACAAGGCCATTCAAAATACACAGAGAAGTATCAAGTTAGACACTGAAGTACCCACCTCTGATAAATTGATTCTTGAAGCGTAGGGTGCCACTGCACATATTATGGAAATGGTTCTCCCTCTCAAATATTCTCTCAGTGCACTACAAGCTAAGATGAAGGAACAAACACCACAGTGACTCGAGACGAGTCACATGTTTTTGTTGGGGGCATGTTGGAGCGGGGTCCTCTGGAGTACACATTTTGATATATTTTTGTATAATTTTTGTATATGCATGTTGCGTGAATAAGTCAAGGAGATTTGGGGTGGGTCAAAGTCCCTCTTTGATGTAAAAGGGCTTTAAGGGTAAAATGTGGGCCTCAAACCATGGTTTGAGACCATAGCATTTGCGCGCTAAATTAGATATAAATAAATAGGTCGAATCTAAGGAAGTAGTCAACTATTATTCATGTTTTGTATCTAAGTTTATGCGTCTATGATACTTTTGTAAGGGTTTCAGTTTGGGTTGGGTAGAAAGGCTCTTGATGGTTGTGTGCACAAAGACCTAGTCCTGGTTGTGTTCCGAATTCACTGGTTGTGAGCGTGGAAGGGTAAAGTGTAAGGGAAATTTTGATGTACTGAATTTCTCTGAATTAATACAAGGACTGATTTTGGCGAAAGCACTGTGTTATCTACCTAAGTTATCTGTTTACTTTTATATCTTAAGATCGATTTACTTTTTTTATGCTTATTGTATCTGTGTGAATACATTTGTGTTTTATGCATGAAGTTATATTGATGGTTGAATATGTGAATGAATCTGCTTAAGTGATTACACATTGTATAGATCTGGTTTGGTTATGTTATATCTGCGACGAAGTAATCTGTGATAATTGCGCATATTTTTTAAGATATGTATAATTCTGCAATCAATCTGTTTAGGGCCACTACATTCATTAAGGGAATTTTGAGGTCTAAAATGGGCCTCCTAAGAAAAATGTACAACCAAAATAAACTTTATAAGAACCAATAGGATTAAAGATGATGATGTCAATCATGGAGGATGATTCACCATATTTTTAGTAAAAGAGTAAAAAGATTAAATAAAAATAATAATAATAAAACTACTTTTTCAACTCGTATTTTCAACTTATCTCCCAAAATTTTTACTCATATTCCGAGCGAGAGTACTCGTTGGATGAAAAATTTAATTCATCATCCAAGGAGTATCCATGTTGCATACTTTTGATGGACCCCGCTGCACGAAAAATGAGAAACACATGAAAACATGTGATTGCAACACGTTTTTCATGTATTTATCATTTTTCATGTATGAGGATCAATCAAAAGTATGCATCATGGGTACTCCTTGGATGAGGAATTAAATTTTGCATCAAATGAGTACTCCCATTTGAAATTTGAGCAAAAAAAATTGGGAGATAAGTTGAAAATACGAGTTGAAAAAAGTTTTTTTTTTATTTTTTCCCTCTAAAATTTGATGATGTAATCAAATCTTGTTTTATTATTTCCACTATTATTTTATAATTTCCTTAGGAGGCCCACTTTAGACCTCAAAATTACCCTAATTATTTTCCTCCCCATGGTGCAGAAACCTAGTTCCAACACCCTGCCATACTGCTTTAGGTGAGACTTTGATCTGCGTAAGCAAGTCATTACCAAAAGGGCTAATAGTTGGAGGGTTTTTTGGTTGCACAATAAACTCTGAACCTAGGTCAAGCCCCTCAAGCCAATAACCCTGAAGTCTTGAATCTTGTTGAAGACCTCATCCTTGGCCTTCGTGGGAAAATGTAGAAATTATATAACTTATGTGTTATATGTCCAAGATTCTCCTGATCTCACACTATTTTAACTTCATGCAAAATACAGAATCTATTCCACCATTGATCATTTGTGGAAATTAAATCAAGATTGCAATGCACACATGAAACAATAAAAATTCACACACATTAACACAGTTGTTTAATGGAAAAGCTTGAAGCTGAAAACCCCAACTATCTGTATATAATATATGTCATAGAGATCATGTAACAATCCTCATACAAATCTGACCATATAAATCTCTCAGTACAATACAATCGCTACACACTAACCAGGCCCGATCTTGCAAATTCATGCACCTATCTTTGCCACCTGCTAGCCTGCCTCTACTGCGCGCTCCCTACTAAAGAATGGATCTGAATGAACTCGAATTGCTCCAGCCTTTCTCACATGATCCTCATTGGCATCTCCACTGAGTTTTGGATGCAATCAATGCATCAATATAGTCACACTTGATCTTTCACCTATCTCTCCACCGGTCTCCACTAAAACTGGCATGCATTATAGTTAACTGATGTATTCTTCAATTGATTAATGAGTTATTATTTAGTGAATTAATTAAATAATTAATTCACACCACTCTCACTAGTGTATCAATCAGTTAGACCAAATACAACTAGCTCAACTGAGTCTAACTGAGTTAAACTAAATACAACTCCACCAACTACTTCTCCAACTTCACCAAACTCTGTCACATGAGTTCTAACTGAATTCCTCCATGCATTAGCTCTAGTGAACCCTCAGGAATAGCGTAATTCCTTCTGTCAGCTGTTGTGCCACATATGTGCACTTAACTGAAGTGCTCCAAGAGAATAAGATAATGTTTAGAGTCCAAATATTATTAAGAGCTAATAATATTCGACATATCTATTTTTAGACTGGCAATCTAAAAATAGATTCTGCCCAATATGTCTAAAAATAAAAGTCCATCTATTTTTTCCAACTTGACCAACCATCCACAAATAGCATCCTGCAACTCATAGAATATGATCGACATGTCTAAAAATAGACATATTCTAAAAATAGACTTGCGCCAAAAATAGCCTGCGGGCCCACTTAGTGAAGGCGACTCTTTTCACTAAGCTCATCATCTTGTTGAATCTCAACAGAAAAAATAATTAATGAATGTAAAAATAAGTATTCTCTCCAAATTTCATCTACAATCTCATCAATTTTAGATTCCTTTATCTTCTTTTCAAGTTGATGTTCATTGTCATCATCAACATCAGTTGTTGATGCATGTTGTTTTTCCTTCCTTTTCTTAAGAGGACATTGGGAGGCATGGTGTCCAAAATCATGACAATTGAATCACATGACCTTTGAAATATCCTTCTAATCCTAAACTAGAATGATTCTTATACTTGTATTCTTATTATCAAACTTTCCAAAATTTCTTCTTCCTTTTTCCTTTTCTTAAATGAGCTACAAGGGATTGAGATTATTCATCCCGAGGTATTTGCAAGTTGTCATTGGACAAAAATTTGACCTCCTCTTGGATAAAATCAGTCCATACCTTATCAAACTTGGACAACTTTTCTTGTGCACAAATTCCATAAACAAATGGATCCCATGAGAAACGAAATCCATTGAGTCATTGTAACAAGCTCTACATCATCAATGGTATCTCCAATAGCTCCAACTTCATCTCTCAACTAAGAGACTCTCATAAGATAAGAGACAATAGAATCTGATCTAGACATCATGACAGTACAAAGTTGATGCCTCAAGATTAGTTTCATGCTGGTGTTGTCACTCTGGAACAATCCCACCAAAGCATCATACACTTCTTTGCGAGTCTTCAACTCAAAAACATGTGGAACCAAGTGATCCTTTATGCAATCTATCAAGGTTCTCTTAGCCTTGGCTTCATTCTTCTTATACTTGGATTTATCCTCAGCTTCCTATGCCTCTGGAAGACTTCCTTCATGTGATATTGAAGGTAATTTTCTTCCAAGAAAATAATTGTCATGGTATTCCAAGATCTGAAATTAGTAGCATTGTCCAACCTTTCTTATACTCTGAGACTTTGCACCATATTCACAAAAGATCTAAAATCCAATCAATTTGTTGATTGTTGCCTCTTATGCTTACTTCAATGGTTGAAATTTCAACAAATATCTGATACCATGTTGAAATTATATAGTAGAATACAGTTTTCTAATCTTATAATTAATTTCTAATGATTTTTTCACACGGTATTTTATGCCATTACTATCATTGAATAATTACACTAAGAAAATCTCAATAGTATATGTAGTGGAAATAATAAAGATCATAGAAATATGGTCATACACAACAGAGACAATAATGTTACCCTGGGAAACCAAACCTTAGGAGAAAACGCAAATTTTTCTTAGGAGAAATTATTCTTCAACAAGGTTTACAAATCGACAATTTTTTTAGAAATTTGTGCCAATAATCCAATTCAAATACTAGTCAAACCTAGTCAAAAAATATGTTGGTCAATGTTGGTCAAACCAGCCAAAAAATACAAATTCAACAATAATCAACTCGATTAGGTCGAGCTGGCCTGCGATCAATTGTAGACAACTACATTCAACATTCCACACATGTGGCCCTCTTGCGGTCAAATTTCAGTCAAAATAGCTCAGTCAACTTTTGGTCAAAGTTCGGTCAAAACTCCTCTACACGTGCAACCAAGAGAGAGAAATAAAATGAGGAAAAGATTATCTCCAAACCAAATTCTCCTTTTTTATTACGATTTATCTTCGTTTTATCAAAAATGAGGTGTCTTATACATATCATTTATACGCATCCAAGGGATGTGACAACCCAAGGGATATATCCCTTCACTGCATGGATGACTTGACCTTTTCTTGGGCTGACTTGTCTCAATAAAATAAAAAATTTCATAAATCATGTTGGCCCACTTGAAGACCCTCTAGTCATGAGGGAATATCTCTTTATTCTACACAAAAATCAACAATTGGAACATTTTATGAGAAGGGTTGGTCACCCTAACTTATCAAGTTTTGGTTATAATACCCTGGCATATATATATTTGTTTATTTTTATGCTTTTTCAACTCATGACAATATCGTTTAATGGATTAGGGTTATACTAATTCAATTTAACAAATTTGGGTTTTGGATATTAAATAACTAAATATTGTATTATGAATGGTCAATTCAATACAATGAAGAATATAGAGGGGAAACTACAAGTAGGTCGAGTTTTCCTAGTTAAGGATTTCCACGGTAAATCTCTATGTATTATGTTTGTGCCATTGTTGTTCTTTCTGTTTTACTTAAGAATATATATGCATTTCTTCACTTGCATATGTTTAAACTTTCAGCTAATGTTTCTTGTTATAGTTTGCGAGAATTTATCTATAGGGATAAGATGATATGTAAGATGTGATGAGCTCCATCATTAGGTATAACTGGAGGAGTTATTTATCACCTTTTTAGTCTTATTAAGTCTCTCTTTCTCAAATTTAAATTATATTATGGTCTTATGTTGCTAGTGTAGATGGTGATTAAGGCTTGTCACACTTTGATGCCCTATATGGGTTAAATGCGGGATAATCATGAAGATATTACAATTTTGATCAAGATTTTACAATTAAAACTTGGAGTAGACAACAAGGAGAGATTCTAGGTGGATTTTCCACCTCCTTAACTCCCAAAGGCAGCCAAGGGATCCTTGAGAATCCCTCCAACATCTTGAAATCAAAGGCAACCAAGCAAGTGGGATATCAAGTGCACCAAAGCTCCACTTCTCTTGTAGTCAAAGACGACACATCACCTACTTTTTGGGGAGTTGTTGGTAGCTACCCTCTAAGTTAAATAGGGTTGAGCAAGAGCTCATTAGGATTCAAATTTTGGAGGAAGCTAGTAGACTCTTAGCTCTTGTAATAGATTTTTGAGACTTTCATAACTATGTGATGAGACTATTTCTTGCAATAACATGAGTATTCAGATTGTCCTTCACTGATTTAGTTTCAGAGGGCTAGGCTTGTGGGTCAAGGCCCAATCCATTGGCCTTGTTCTCTCTTGTGTATTCATGCTTATTTTTATGTCATTTTAGCTAGTTTTCTTTATGTGTTTTAGCTAGTTTTCTTACATTTAAATTCACTGTTTTTAGTTTGATTCCATTTTTCTTTGTTGTAGTTAAGCTTGCATAAATTTTGATAGAATAGCTTATAAACTCATAAAGTTGTGTGTCAAGCCTCCCTCTCTCATCTCTTTCATTAGAGCTTGAGGAGGGCAGATCTTCATTACAAGCCAAATTTTCTAATAGGTTTATGATTTCTTGGAAAGAATATTTAGGTTGTTGTAGTGTCATGAACATGTCTAGAATATTGATTTAGATTTATCTTTGAATGCTTAAGTAGTTTTGATTTCCAAATTCAACACATCTTTTATATTTCCTTCATCATAGATTTTCCAATGTTTGTTGCATGAACAGGTATTTTGCTTGTAGATTCAAGTAGAAAACAAAGGAGGACTTCACCAGCACCCTTAGATTCATTTCTAACCCATAAACAACCTTATTTTCATAAAATCTCCTTTAGCATTGTTTTTAATATTTTCACCTTCACAACGTGAGCAACCCTATAAGTGAAAGACGAGATTCTAAAGAGTTTTTAAGCTTGGAAAAGGGGCTATACACCTTCCATTCATCCAATTACACCTTCACTCCACTTCCCCTATGCTTTTCTCCATCATTTTTGGCCTCATATTGCCCTCGGACTGTTCCCGTAGAAATTCAGGACTTTCTTGTAGCACTACAGGAAACCTATAGTAGAATCAGTATCAGCACCAGTGGGCCTCTCCATAAGCCCATAAACCATCATTAACCTCATATACCCCTGCCAAAACCATCAAGGCACCTCCAGCCCTGCATCCAAGAGTTCAAAACCTTCGTAATCCACCTTAGTACCTTCTCCTCCTTGTTGCAAAACAATGCATTTACAAGCATAATTAGGTCATGATTAGATGCATGAGTAAAAGCATGATAGTTAAAGCATGAAGTAGATAGATTTTGTTTAGCCATTTGGCCCAGCAATGTGTGAGTAGATTAGCCTTTTTTTTTAATTTCAATTTAGCCATTTAATTCATGAAGATACCTAGTTTTCTTCTACTTCTTGCCAAAGTTTAAATTGCATATTTATTTCCTTGCAAAATAGCTAGATGTATTTTCTTGCTTCAGAATATTCATTTGATGGTTAATAGAGTAATGGTTTTGAGTCACTGGTATTCCTAGGTCTAAATCACAAGCGTGACAGACTTCACTCAGAAACCCTAGAAATAGCACCCTTTCGTAGGACTCAGAAGAGGATGACATGAGTATAATACATCTGTTGTGTATATAGAACTGTCACATCCAAGTTTGTACGAACCCTAGGTTGATAAAGTAAAGTAGAGTAGCCTCTGGGATTTGTAGCATTCTTGGTGCAATACCACGGCTCACCACTATTTGGCGTAGTTGTCGGGGAGGTGTCTAATAGATGCTCTAATTTTGTTTAGCATTCTTGTATGCTTTACTTTTACATATTGTTTTGAAAAAAAATACAAAAAATACAAAAAAAAATTGATTTTCATGCCTTGTAGGAGTAGGGATACTCAAGGAATATTTTTACCCAAAATCCCCACATACCCACATAGTCACCCTTCACTCTTCTTCAGTGATTGTGAAGTTGAACACACCATAGGTGAGCCTTTTCAAAATTTTGAAGAACCTATTGGAGAAGAAGAAGAACTTGCTTCACCAGAGGAACCTGCTTTGCCTATTCAAGCCATGGCTGAGACTAAAGCCCAGGGAGTCTTTCCCATTAGAGAGACATATGGGGAAACTAAAATGAATAGCATCAGCCCCTCATCCCTTCCACATTTCCATGGAATTACCTCTGAGGACCCTGACACATTCATGTTTGAATTTTTTGTTGTCTATGGGACCTATGATTATACCTAAAATGATCAAAATTTGAAGTTATTCCCATCTAACCTTAAGGATGCAGCCTTGTGTTGGTTCATGGGTATACCTAGGAACAACATCACTACCTAGGCACAAATAGAAGAGGCCTTCCACTACAAGTACAGGGACTACTATAGGTCCAAGGAAACTAAAGAGGAAATATTCAAGGTGACTCTAGGGCCTGATCAATCCCTAGAGGACTATGAAGAGAGGTTCCAGTTAAATTATAAAAGAACCAACTGCACCCTTGATCCCGAATCACTTAAACTAGTACTTCTCCGAGGAATCGGGGAGGAGGTGATAGAAACCCTTAATATGTTATGAGGAGGAGATATCTACCAGCTTCCTTATGAGACAATCAAAACTGTCTTCAGGAACCATTCTACTGCAGCTAGGAAGAAAGGTAGAGCTAGCCAAATTATGACCAATATCCCTTCCTCTTCCACCTCCATCAAGTATGAGATTACAAATATGTTGGAGGACTTCAAGAGTGAGATGTTGCACACCTTTGTGTTGCAAATGGACACAATGCAGATCAAGATGAAGCAAGAGGAAGCAGAAAGAGCCTTGGATATATTATGCCCTAGATGTACTAGAAAACGCCCTCGAAATGAATGCCCATTAAATGTCATAGAGGTTTTCTTAGTCTGTGAGGAGAACCATGCCATATAAGTGTCCCTCCTTACCCGGACTCAAAGTTGTATATCAAGGTGGGGAAGTAGGACTAGAGAAACTCTGTTTCATCAACCAGAGAAGGCCTCAAGGCCCTCGGTCATATCAAAAAAGTATGCAAGGTGCACCTTATTCCTATTATCACAACAATCAGAATGCACCTATGCAATCTTGGTACACCCCCACTCCTCCATCCTAGCCTACACCTCCTACTTGGCTTTACAACCCTCCATATCATCCTCAACTAGTGAACCAACAATTCTAGTAGTATGTTCCTCAACCACCTCAGTGGAACAACCCATCATAAGGGTGGAGGCCTCGACATAATCAACCACCTTCTCTAATGCATCCACCCCAACCTAAACCTTATCTTACTCGTTCTGCTCCACCCAAATTTCCCCAAATGCCTACACAACCCAATCTGAACCCGAACAACAAACAGGCACAGCAGGTTTACAATGGAGAGACATCCTATCGAGCTTATTATGTGGAGATACAGGAGATTAATCTCAGGTCGGGAAGATTACTCCTATACAACCATCAACCATTTCCACCTGTAGAGGTTGAGGAGGAAAAGGAAGAAAGTAACACTCAAATCCAACAACTTCCTTTTCCTAAGCACTTGATCCACTCTAGTCAGCACACCCCATAGGAGACTGAACTTCTGGGAGAACTGAAATTTTTATGTAAAAATACCCTTTCTCCAGGCCATTAAGGAAGTCCCTATATACAATAGGCTCATCAAGGAAAAGTGCTTCAAGAAACCTGGGATAAAGAAGAAATATACCCCCACCATCAATGTAGTAGGACAGTTGCCCGACTTAATATTGGGAGGGATAATCTTGCCAAAGTACCTGGACCCTAGTATTCCAGTTGTATATGTGCACATAAATGGTGTCAAAGTCCCCAATATTCTAATTATCTCGGGGTTCCCATCAATGTAATGACCAGGAAAACTATGGTTAAACTCAACCTCCAAGGGACTTTGAGGAAAACCACAACGGTTTTGCAACTTGCAGATCGGTCCACAATAACTCTGGAAAGAATTGTTGAGGATGTTATGGTTTCAATTGACTCTTGGGAGTATCCTACAAATTTCCTAGTTCTCCAGCCAAAAACCAAGTTTAATGGATATCCTCTCATTCTAGGGAGACCTTGGTTAGCCACTGTGGATGCTTATATCAGTTGTCGGGCCGAAAACATGATTATTAAGAATGGTCCATTGTCTAAACAGCTGGTATTATATCCTCTAGCCCAGCCTTCCATTTACCATGACCTACCTATATGGTTGGAGGATGAAGAAGAATAAGATGAAGTATACAACACTACACCCTACCCCATTTGTACCATAGATATTGTTCCTAGATTGGGGTAGCTTGATGAAGATGAATTCATCAACCAAATCATTCAAAACCAGTCCCCCACTGGCAACCCGCTTGAAAACCTAATAAAATAGTCTAAAATCCACCCTTGTATAGAACTGCACTCAGTTGATTCAACCTCTAAAACCACCAAGGTTTTGGAATTTGGCCCATCCAAATCTATGATAATTAACTCAAACATCTCATATAGAGAACAAGAGCAGCTATGACATCTTTTGAAAGAAAACTCAGATGCATTTGCTTGGGACAACAAGGACATGAAAGGGGTGCATCAATCAGTGTGAAGACATCGTATTTACATTAAATAAGGATGCAATCCTGTGCACCAACCCCAAAGGCGGATGAACCCAGCTCTAAAAGACACAGTCAAGGAATAACTGCAGAAATTGTTGGATGCAAGTCTCATTTATCTTATATCAGAAAGTGAATGGGTATCTCCTCTTGTCCTAGTCCTGAAGAAGAATGGAAAATGACGAATCTGTGTTGATTATCAGGAACTCAACAAAGCCACCAAGAAGGACCATTTCCTTTTTCCCTTTATACATCAAGTCCTAGATGGCCTTTCAAGAAAGAATTTGTTTTCTTTCTTAGATGGGTTTAGTGGGTATAAAAATATCCAAATTAGCCCTAAATACTAGGACAAGACTACTTTCACATGTCCTTGAGGTACCTTCGCTTGCAGAGTCCTGCCCTTTGGGTTGTGCAATGCCCCAGCTACCTTCCAAAGAGTTGTCTTGAGTATTTTCTCTGAGTTAATCCATGACTCGGTTGAAATCTACATGGACGACTTCACACCCTATGAGGTTGACTTCCAAGCAGCTCTCTCCAATTTGGGAAAAGTGTTGAGAATGTGCATTGAGATGCATCTCTCCCTGAATCAGCCCAGAAAAGTGTGAATTCTTGAAAAGAGCAGGAGTAGTATTGGGCCACTCAATCTCCCAAGAAGGAATACAGGTGGAACCGAACAAAATCACCATCATCAAAAAGGTACCTGCTCCTCAAAATCAAAGAGATGTCAGGAGTTTCTTAGGTTTAGCTGGATACTATAGAAGTTTATCAAAGATTTCAGCAAGTTGGATTCGCCACTATTTTGTTTGTTGGCCAAAGACTCTGAGTTTACCTAGTCAAGTCTTTGTCAAGAAGATTTCCAGCTCATTAAGGGAAAGTTAATTACTACTCCCATTCTTTGAGGTCCAGATTGGACTCTGCCTTTCCACATCCACACAGATGCATCAAACAAAGTTGTGGGGGCAACCTTGGGACAGTTAGAAGACAAATTAACTGATGTAATCTATTTCATTACTAAGAAATTGTCCAAGGCCGAACTCAACTATATTGTCACAGATACTGAAATTTTAGCCATTGTCCATGCTTTAAACAAATTCAGACATTATATCACTAGTTATCAGACCTTTGTACACACTAACCATGCAACCATAAAATATTTAATGAACAAACCTGATGTTAATTCTAAAATAATTAGATGGTTGTTACTATTACAGCAGTTTGACCTAACCATTATCGATAAACCTGGAAAGGATAATGTTGTTGCAGATTTTTTATCTAGTCTAGCTCTACCTACATATCAAGAAGGAATGGTGGATAACCAGCTCCTGTTGATCAGCGATTGCCATTTTTGTCAACCCAAGATCCACTAGGGGCTACCCCAATATTGCATGGGAAGTTTTACCTACCAAATTACTATATTCTGGGTCAAGAATTTTTTTGATGGTTTCTACTTTTCGAGATGTTTCCATTGATATATGGCATGCCATGTAATTCTTCACGATTTGAGAGATATTCATGTTTGAAGTTTGTAACCACAGTTAGTGGGATAAAACCCCATCGGGTTGTGGCATGGATCATTGAAAAGTCAATAATTAATAATTTTTAAGCTCCTAAAATCCCTCCCACGTTAACTTGTTGAAGCCACTCTCAACCTAAGCATTTATATAATTGTGATCCTCATATCCTCCTCATGTAGGAATTTCGTTATCTGAAACAGTTCATCGTGGCATTTTCACTCTAACTTTTTTTCTACAAAGGTTCAGAAGCTGAAATGTTTATGAGGCGAAGCTGAAATCCTAAGGAAGCTCCTATAAAAATTTCAGATCAAGGTGCGTAATATTTTCAAAGATATGATCTGTGGAAGTCAGTGTTTTTGCAGGCTCCTGAAATTCATCTCAAAGAAGTGACCTTGGGAAAATCGTCATAACTCTCTCTCTGAGTATCGGATTGGAATTCTGAAAAAATTAGCAGTTATTGCACGGGCTATAGTTTTTGGTGTATCAATTTCAAAGCCTAATGAAGAAACAATGACATGTGGCATGCCGTACAAGCTCGCTCTACTAAAATAGTCCATAATTAGGGCATTGTGAGAGTTTGGGCATAACTCTCTTGAAGAATCCAAATCGGGTCAGAACTGTGGCATTGGAAAGAATATTCAAAGGAATACTATAGGGCTAAAAATCATATATTGGGGATATGAAATAACGGAGATACACCAGATTCAATATTGAGCTCCTAGAAGGCAAGAAAAAGCTACATCATGTGTTGTCAAGGGCTGCAAACGACCAGACTTTCTAGGGCAGCAAACCAAAGAAAGGTGCAGCAAATGGTAGCATGACAAGAGCAGCAACCAAGGTGAAAAAAAGCAGCAAGAAGTTCACCACATGAAGTCTTCAAGTGGGCAGCACTGCATACAGTCATTGTAAAGGTATCGTTGTACTAAGTCATTGTAAATGATTCATTGTAAAAATTGTACAAGTGTCTATCTGCCAAGAGTTGAAGAGGCAGTTTCAGGAGGTCTAGGATCATCATTAGGTGGTTGTGTCATAGTTGGGGTTATGGTATAGTCTTTCTTCTTCTTTTACATCATTCTATATCATTGTAAAGTGGACCATTTTCCCTAGTACGGGAGTCCATTCTTGTTTTATTCTTCTATAAGGTGGTAGGGTGGTGCTAGGGTGAGTTGTAGCTCATTGGGTGTTGGGGAATCCATTCAGTTGACTACTGAAGAATCTCGGGTTGTGGAGCGTCTATCCAGTGGGAGCTAGAGAAGAATGCTTTTCTAGATTCTAGGAAGTTGGAGCTTTATTTTCAATTGGAGTTGAATATTAAAGAATTATTAGAAAAGCATTAGGTGGTTTTTGTCCCGAAGTGGGTTTCCACCTTAAAAACTATGTGCATTTCTGTTCCTTTTGTTTACTGCTATCATTGTACAAACACTGATAATCATTGAAGATTAACTAATGCTCTAATTGAAAGGAATATTGATTCACCCCCCTCTCAGTATTTCCAACAGCTCCCAGATGAACACCTCTTTGCTATTTCAGCACTTTCTCCATGGTTTGTTTACATAGCTAACTACTTGGTCATTGAAAATTTCCCTCATAACCTCTCATCTAGGGAGAAGATCAATATCATCATAAAAATCACCCCTTTCACCTAGATCAGAGGAAATCTCTTCAAGCTAGGCCCTGACCAAATTCTCAGGAGATGTGTGAGGGAGGAAGAATTTTCTAACATCCTCTCTGCATGTCATGATATCCCTTGTGGAGGCCACTTTGCTGCAAAAAGGACAACCTTCAAAGCTTTGGAGGCAGGTTACTATTGGCCTACCCTTCACTAGGATGCCAGAAGATACACTAGCAGGTGTGACCAGTACGAAAGGATGGGGAAACCTACATAGAGGGATGAGATGCCTTTGCACCCTCAAGTGGCTCTAGAGCCATTTGAAAAGTGGGGCATGGACTTCATTGGACCCATTGATCCACCATCTAGCCAAAAAAAGTGTATCATAGTCTGCTCTGACTACCTAACAAAGTGGGCTAAAACAAAAGCTGTAAAGGTAGCAACTGAGGAGAAGGTAGTAGAATTTCTAAGAGATAATGTGTTCTACAAGTTTGGATACCCCAGAGAGGTAGTCACTAATCTGGGGGCACAATTCACATCTCATCTCATTGAGAATATTCTGAGGAGGCACAAGATAAAGCATAAGACTTCCGCTGCCTACCACCCTCAAGCAAATGGCCAAGTGGAAGTGACCAACAGAGCCTTGGAGAATATCCTCAACAAGGTTGTGAGCAGCAGCAGAAAATATTGTGCAGATAGATTGGTATTAGCTACTTGGGCCTACAACACTACTTGGAAAACAAGAACAAGGTTCACTCCTTATGAATTGTTCTATGGGAAGAAATCTCTGCTTTCAATTGAGTTTTAGTTCAACACCTTAAGGATGGCAGCTGAATTATACCTGGATATAAAAAAGGTCCAACAAGAAATGTTGTTGCAATTAACTGGGTTGGATGAGTTCAGGATGCAAGCACTCCTTCACATAGAAGTGATTCAGCTACAAAGGAAGGTCTGGCATGACAAGCACATTGAGGAGAAGACCTTTCAAGTAGAATATTGGGCATTTTTGTATGATTCAAGGCTCAAGGATTTCAAAGGCAAACTGATGACCAGATGGTTGGGACCCTACAAAGTGGACAAATGTTATGATAATGGTGCAGTTTAGATCATGACCATACATGAGGAGGGGATTCCCCTGCTTGTTAATGGTTACAGGCTCAAAGGTTACAAAAACCCATTGTTTAGGGCTGAATTTATAAATTCCATAAACGGGGAGGTGTATGTCATTGGAGGCTCCATAGTTTCCATTGCCTCCCCCTCCTAGAAAAAAAGATAAAAATAATAAAACTAAAGAGGCATGGGTGAAAACCTCTCTAAGGTTCCCAAGGCCAACTCCAGGGTTGAAAACATCCATGAGGAAATCCTGGAGCAATAAAAAAAGGAAAATAATAAATAATAAAATATCCTTGGGTGAAAACCTCTTAGAGGCGCTCAAGGAAGGCTTGTGGGTTGAAAACCTTTGTGGAGGCAGTCCACCTGCCTTAAAAAAAGTAATAATAATAAGAAAAGAGAAATATGATACCTATGTACTCACTTTTTTTTTTTTTGCAGGTTATTGGTCAAAGATGGTTTTTGGATCCAGAGGAGCAGTTTTTCCTCGCTTCTCCCTCTCCTATGCTTACACACTCCATGAACCACTCTAACATGTACCCATTCATTCATTTCACCTCACAGTTAGGTAGAAAATTCCTGTTGAGATTGCAACAAGATGATGAGCTTAGTGGAAAGAAGTCGCCTTCACTAAGTGGGCCCGCAGGCTATTTTGGCACAAAGTCTATTTTTAGACATGTCGATCATGATTCTATGAGTTGCGGGATGCTATTTGTGGATGGTTGGTCAAGTTGGAAAAATAGATGGACTTCTATTTTTAGACATATTGGGCGGAATCTATTTTTAGATTGCCAGTCTAAAAATAGATATGTCGAATATTATTAGCTCTTAATAATATTTGGACTCTAAACATTATCTTATTCTCTTGGAGCACTTTAGTTAAGTGCACAGATGTGGCACAGAAGCTGACAGAAGGAATTACGCTATTCCTAAGGGTTAAGTGGAGCTATTGCATGGATACTTCAGTTAGAACTCATGTGACAGAGTTTGGTGGAGTTGATTGAGGAAGTTAGTGGAGTTGTATTCAGTTTAACTAATCTAAATATAGTTGAGCTATTTGTATCTAGTTTAACTGATTGATACAATTAGTGAGAGTGGTGTGAATTAATTATTAATTAATTCAATAATTATAAACTCATTAATCAACTAAAGAATACATCAGTTAACTTCAGTGCATGGACAGTTTCAGTGGAGACCAGTGAAGAGATAGGTGAAAGAGCAGTGTGACTATCAGTTGTGACTATATTGTTGCATGATTTGCAACAACCAGTGACTGGAGAAGCCAATGAGGATTGCGCAGTACAAGCCAGGTGGTTCAAAGTTATTTATGAGCCATTCTACAGCATTGATTACGAAATAGAGGCAGGCTATCAGGTGGCAGAGATTGGAGCATGTGTTTTTCTAGATCTAGCTTGATTAGTGTGTAGCAATTGTGAGGAGCTTTGTATAATGATTGTTACATGATTTCTATGACATATAATATACATATAGTTGGGGTTTTTAGCTTTAAGCTTTCCCATGAAATACTGTGTTCATATGTGTGATTGTTTATGATTCTAATGTGCGCATGCGATTGTTTTTATTTCCGCAATTAATGATCAATGGTAGAAGAGATTTTTTATTGTGCATGAAGATAAAATAGTGTGTGATTAGGAGAATCTCGGTGAATAATATATCAATTATTCGAATTTCTACAATTCCATTTTTTTTCCTTGACTGTAATTGCTATAGAAAAATCTAGCAACTACATGATTCCTATAGCACTACAAGAAAACATGTAAATGCTACAAGAAACTTATTTATGAGGAAATAATCTCTCTCAAAGGTTTCTAAACTTCAAAAATAGCATGATAATTTATTTTTTACCTATGCCTACCACTCCTAACCCTCACTTCACTCCATGCACAAGGATTCACTCTTTAAACACTATGTTGCGCCACTAGCAGCTAAATCATTTATACCTTGGCATGGGACCTCTCCCCTTACTTCTCCATCACTCCACTCATTCCATCACTCCATCCTTCACCTCCATAAACCATTTCACTTCATCCCTAAGCAATCTGGAGCCCCAAGAAGCAGAAATAATGTTGCTACATGAAGTTGGAAAGTTTCTTGTGGCAATTATGTGTATGGCACATCAAGGAAAAAATCTAAAGATAAGTTGAAGAAGATGGCTTCAGAGGACCACCAGCATACTATAGGAAAGTGAACACACCAACCAAGGCACCTGAGGACCTCCATGCAGCACCTGCAAGAATAAAATACAAATAAAAGGTTAAGCAGCTCACTCAGAAAACAAACAACTCACTCAGAAAAGAAGCTGCTCACTCAGAAGAAATAAAATAAAAAAAACAAGAGAAAGATCATGTCTGCAACACCAAACTCCAGCTCCATGCACCAGATCACGTCTGCAACACACCAGCACTAGGTAGGCTTAGGTATGGCCCTTCATCTCTCACTATGCACTCATAATGATCAAAATAATTTAATGTCGAGGTTTAGAGACTTAAAAGGAAAAAAGGTGGCCAATTAACTTGGCCACCTTTGTAAAGTTAAACTGAATGAAAAATTTAAGTGTACATGCCACCTAGAAAAGTCAAATAATTAAAAGAGGAGTGAAAAAGGACAAGGAGGTGATTTGAGACTTGGGCAATGATTAACTGAAGTGGGACCAACGATCCCAAAGAGGAAAACTCATGCCAAGTACAATTCATCACCCCACTCCAAATTTGGTTAAAAATAGCATAAAGGTAAGATCTGGCTCATTATACCCACTCCATTGAGCATTTTGAGAGTAGTAGGAGCATAAGAATTCAGAGGAGCCATCAAAGAGAAGAGCATTTTTGAAGGCTAATTCAGAGCTTGCATGCACCCTCGTGCTACAGGAAACTACACAGGAAGAGCAGCAGGGATAAGGAGAGAAAAACAAAGTCACCTTTGCGTGAAATTACTTCCTAAGTCCACCATATCCCAAGAAAAAACACCATAGGACAGAGGTAAGTAGTTACCACCCTTAGAAATGGAAATTTATCCATGAAATTTACGCAGAATCAGTTATAATTTTGGAATTAAATGGTGAAATCTGAATTTGTTTCAAACCATAATCTCCAAGACCTCTTCACAAGTAACTCTTAAACAAAAACCATCTTACCATCTTCCTATCATAGCCATAAAAATGGGAGGGATATTTAACAGAAGGGGGCCCATTGATATTAAAAAAATAATATTACATCCTCATTTAATGGATATTTTCAGGAACCACCAATGGTTAGGTTTATTCAAGCTTCTGAAGGGTTTTTATGAGGAGATGTCTCGAGAGTTTGCAGTGGCTCTGCAATCACACTCAAAGGAGAGAGCCACCACTATAGTTAGGTTATCCATCACACTTTCACCTGAATTAATTAGCATAATCGCCACTTTTCCCTTAAGAGTCAAGTGGGTTAAGGAAAGGATGCCAAGCACTGCAGCCAAGAAAAGCTTCTTTCTGTCAGGAGAAGAGTTCATTGAGGAAAAGAATGGAGTGAGATAAATCCTTCCATACCCCTGGGATGAAGTAGCCTTCCATATCATGAAATTCATTTCCTATGAAGGAAAAATTAGTGTGGTCTATGGATACCATTTCAGGTTGTTGAGTGAACTTAGATTTCAAGGAGAACTCCCTCTAGAACAAATATAGAGCATCCCTCATTTCTTCTTGAACTCAATAACAGACATGAGAAAAAAGGTGAGGGAAAGGAAATACCAACATTTGGCTCATCATGGCCTTATCAAACTAATAGTGAGTAATGCTTTGAGCAGATTAAACCTCCCTGTGTCTTGTTCCTCATTCATAGACATGGATAGGAAAGCCTAAATAGCTACCCAAATAGGAAAAACCTCTGCCTCTAGTCTTAGAGAGAGGGAGGTAAAAGAAGAAGAAGAGGAGGCTGAAGATGAGGAAGAAGAAGAAGATATGGAGGTTGAAACAGAAAACATAGAGATATTAGAACTAGTGAAAGAAAAATAAAAAGAGGGAAAACAAACAGAGAAGGAAGAGACTGAGGGGAAGAAGGAAGAGAATGCGGAGGAGAAGGAAATATTGGACCCTATGCTAGGCACTGATACCTATCCTCAACACACCATCATATCACCATAGATACAGATCACGAAGTGGCTGCTACACTAGCCACTTTGAGCACACCAGTGAAATCAAAGGGGAAGAGACAAACACCCATGTATTTTAGGACTAGGAAGATCCAAAGGGTGAGGTAGGGGAAACCACAGACTCCAACTAAAATCCCTATTACCATTGAGGAGTCACCTAAGAAGGATTACGAAATAAGGATAGAAGAAGGAAAGTTTCAAGAGGTAACCTCACCTGTGAGGACCCTTGTGACCAACATAAGAATACATTCAGCAAGGTTGGCATCCCCTACACATCTACCAACCCCCACATACCCTCAAAAGACAAAAAAAAAATGGAAAAAAAAAACAAGAGAGAGTTTGCCACAGGAAAAACAGAGTTTTCTACAAGAAACTTTTTCTTTGCTACAGGAAACTCCAACATGCCCAGAATCAAAGAAATAAGCCTTGGATGAGGGAGAAAAGACACCCATGGATGGGAAAGAGGCCCAAGAATTTGAGGAAAAATCACAAGATGAAGGGCAAGATTCCAAAGGGGAGGAACAAAAAGATGAAAAGGAGTAATCTACCTCACCAAAACATGTCCCCAAAGATGTATCAATAATGTCACACCCTATCTCTCAGCCAAATCTCAACTCCTACTATACATTTATTGAAGTGGGTAGATTGATTCCTCAAAAGTTTACAGTACCTTTATTCTATCAGTTGGAAGAGGAGAGGGCACGCACTCATCATTTGATGAAGATTGCTACAACCAAAGGTGTGCATGACATAATGGTCATGGAGGAAAAGGTGACTAAGTTGGGAAGGGATTTGTCTGATGTTAGGCTCAAAGAATCCATGTTGAAAGAGCAGATTCAAGAAGCCCAAGTAGAGAATTCAAGATTGCAAGATCAACTTCAGAAAAAAGACAAACAAATGGCCACCATAGAATATTTTTGCATGGAGGCCATTCAACACAGATACCCATCAGAAACCTATGTAGTCTACCTCAGAGAACAGTGACTCCTATTTCAAATCAGGACACTAGCCTCTCATAGATCCTTACCTTTTCGGAACTGTAGACAATT
Organism: Pinus albicaulis; assembly: GCA_034641835.2. Taxonomy (NCBI): domain Eukaryota; kingdom Viridiplantae; phylum Streptophyta; class Pinopsida; order Pinales; family Pinaceae; genus Pinus; species Pinus albicaulis. Next base: position 618,078,022 of record CM076571.1, on the reverse strand, counting down.
CATTAAATTTTGCATTTACTCAAGTATGGCAAATAAGGAAAAGATGGTATAATTATACATGCACAATCTTGTGTTGACAGACTTGAACATTTGGGACCATAATCCTAGAATGGAAGACATGCAGTTAAAGGCATTAGCCTCTTGGATGGTTAATGAGGAAGCTACAGCACAAGAAGGAGGGTCACAAGGAGAGAAACAGGGAGCCTCTACACATTAGGGCAGAACTCTTTAGCCCTAGGGGAGACATCGACAACCATATCAAGATAGAAAAGGATGATGCACTTGCAGAAAAGTACCTCATCACACAAGCACAAGCCATGGGCCATTTTGATGATGTTTCTAGGTTGTTGGGAGATGAATGCACAATGGCTGGTCAAAGGAGATGGAATAGCCTCCCTCACAATCTCAAAAACATGGAATACCACACACTAGAAATATTGAGAAGTGCTTAAGAAATGGCACCACTATACAAGAGGGCCAAGCAGGCTAGGAAGATTTAGTGGCTTGGTTTGAAACTCAGTCCACCCTTGTTGTTGGGACTAAGTGATGGGAAAAAGAAAGATGAGTAGAACAGGGAATGGAAGGAAGTAGAAAATAATGATGGATTTTACCCTCCTGAAGGGACTCCCACACTTCTTCCTTGGGAAGTCAGAGGGTCCATTAAAGCTTTGAAAGAGATGCAGAAGGAGGACTAAGTTTCTCAAAGGATGAGCAACCATTTGGTAGGGGGGTCATCATGAGCTCCATCATTAGGTATAATTGGAGGGGTTAATTGTCACATTTTTAGCCTTATTAAGTCTCTCTTTCTCAAATTTAAATTATATTATGGTCTTATGTTGCTAATGTAGATGGTGATTAAGGATTGTCATACTTCGAATGCCTAATATGGGTCAAATGCGGGATAATCACGAAGATATTGCAATTAAATATTGGAGTAGATAGCAAGAAGATATTCTAGGGGGATTTTCCACCTCCTTAACTCCCAAAGGCAGCCAAGGGATCCTCAAGATTCCCTCCAACGGCTCAAAATAAAAGGGAGCCAAGCAAGTGGGATATCAATTGCACCAAATCTCTGCTTCTCTTGTAGTCAAAGAGGACACATCACCTAATTTTTGGGGATTTGTTGGTAGCTACCCTAAAGGTTAAATAGGGTTGAGAAAGAGCTCATTAGTATTCAAATTTTGGAGGAAACTAGTAGACTCTTAGCTCTTGTAATAGGTTTTGAGACTTCCATGACTATGTAATGAAACTATTTTCTGTAATAAGATGAGTATTCAGATTTTCCTTCCCTAATTTAGTTTCAGAGGGCTAGGCTTGTGGGTTAGGGCCCAATCCATTGGCCTTAGTCTCTCTTGTTTATTCATGCTTATTTTTATGACATTGTAGCTAGTTTGCTTTATGAGTTTTAACTAGTTTGCTTACATTTCAATTCAAAGTTTTTAGTTTCCTTCCATTTTTCTTTATTGTATTTAAGCTTGCATAAATGTTGGTAGAATAGCTTAGAAACTCAAAAATTTGTGTGTCAAGCCTCCCTCTCTCGTCTCTTTCATTGGAGCTTAAGGAGGGCAGATCTTCACAACAAGCCAAATTCTCTTTGGTTTATGATTTCTTGGAAAGAATAGTTAGGTTTTTTAGTGTCATGAACATGTCTAGAATAATGAGTTAGATTTCTCTTTGAATGCTTAAATAGGTTTGTTTTCCAAATTCAACTCATCTTTTCCATTTCCTTCATCATAGATTCGACAATGTTTGTTTCATGAACAGGTAGTTTGTTTGCAGATTCAAGTAGCATAACAAAGGAGGACTTCACCAACACCCTTAGCTTCATTTCTCACCCATCAAAAACCTTTTTTTCATCAAATCGCCTTCAACCCTGTTTTTAAGATTTTCATCACCTTCACACCATGAGCAACCCTAGAAGTGTAAGACGGGCTTCTCAAGAGGTTCTTATCTTGGCAAAGGGTTTGGTCACCTTCCATTCATCCAATTACACCTTCACTCCACCTCCCCTATGCTTTTCTCCGTCATTTTAGGCCTCAAATTTCCCTCAGACTGTTTCCTGTAGTAATTCAGGAATTTCCTATAGCACTACAAGAAACCTGTAGCAGAACCAGTAGCAGCACCAATGGGACTCTCCTTCAAACCAGAAACTGTCATCAACCTCATATAGACCTACCAAAACCATCAAGACACCTTCATCCTTGCAACCATGAGTTCAAATCCTTCTTAAGCCACCTTAGCACCTTCTCCTCCTTGTTGCAAAACAGTGCATTCACAAGCATAATTAGTTCATGATTAGATGCATGAGTAAAAGCCTGATAGTGAAAGCATGAAGTAGATAGAGTTTTTTTAGCCATTTGACCCATAAATGTGTGAGTAGATTAGCCTTATTTCTGCAATTTCAATTCATCCATTTACTTCTACCAAGTTTGCTTCTATTTCTTGCCAGAGTTTAAATTGTAGATTTCTTTCCTTGCAAAATAGCTAGATGTATTTTCTTGCTTCAGAATAGTCATTTGATGGTTAATAGAGTAATGGTTTTGAGTCACTGGTGGGTATAAGTCTAAATCATAAGTGTGATAGACTTCACTCAGAAACCCTAGAAATATCCCCCTTTCGTATGACTCAGAAGAGGATGACATGTGTAGAATGCATCTGTTGTGCATATAGCACTGTCACCTCCAAGTTTGTACGAACCTTGGGTTGATAAAGTAAAGTAGAGTAGCCTCTAGGAGTTGCAACATTCTTGGTGAAATACCAGGGCTAACCAAGATGTATGAAGTATTTTACACAATATAAGAACATTCACTTTTGGAAGTTCCCCCTTTGAAGTAGCATGAAAAGTTCTATCGGCTTCACTATCAATATTAAATTTTCCATCTGACATGTTTGATTGATAGTATACCTTCCTGTTAGCTATTGAAGATTTTTTTTTTTGCTTCCATTTTGCTTATAACCATTCATAGGAAATCCCTAGAGACTTCATCATCACTGATAGGCAACCAAGGTAAACCATGAATTCCTAAGTTTCAATCACCTAACCCAAAGGGGATCAATAGAGTCAAACCTATTTCATCACCAACCTATAGCTCATGATTGCTTGAGCTAACCCTTAGGACTTATTATTGTAGATTTTATTTTAAATAAATTATCATTTTGGATAATAATATTCTTGTGTGATGTGCAAAATTGGAGAGCATATTGAATGGGAAGAGAACATCAATCACATGCAATATACAAAATGAGAAGAAGAGTGATTCCCATGATGTTTTAAAACAATTGGCTTCCTCCCAAGTCGTTAATAGATTGAATTTTTCACCATTTCAATCACCCCAATCATAAATTTCCACATATGAGACAATGATGTTATTTTACTACAAATCCTATAAGTTAATTCCTCTACAATGACGATGAAAGCGATGTTAGAGAGACCAATTAGTTGGCATTTGATGAAATTTTTGAGATAATTCAAGAGTAAGGTTTGAAGAACCCCTTTTAAAGTTTGGTCCTAGGTCATGTCAAGGAATGAGGTGGTGTGAGAGTCACTCCTAATGAATCTACTTATGCACCTCAATTTATCCTCTTATTGAGTAGTTCCCAAATTAATCATGCTATAAATATTGTGAATAAAAAATGCTTCACACCACTTAAAAATTTTGAGAAAGAGACAAAAATTGTTGCATAATCCTTACTATCCTTACAGAATGTTTCACATGGTAATACCTAGCCTATTGAAACTTTTGGGTAATAGGTCACAAATTTTGTATGAGCCTTGTTATCTTTATGGTGGAAGGATTTCATCCTTAATTAATGACTGCAAAGGATTCCTTCATTATGATCACCATGTCTCTTGTTCTTGAACTCCAAATATTTACTCCTTGGTACATAGCTAAAGCCTCTACCTCATTATTTAAGGTTATCTTTAATCCCAAAGAATATGACACTTCAATGAGTCCTTCAATATTGATATAAGTTCCTCATACCTACCACCCATGGATTTCCTTTCAATGCTCCAACAAAGAGAAGAATATACTAATAAATTTTTTCAGATCCATTATTCAAAACCTCCTTGTTCATTTCCAATAATCCTAGGTCAAATTCCTAAGATGAATATGGTTACATAGGGGTGATATTCTTCTTAATAGTTATTGCAAACAATTTCTTTCCTAAGGTGTATAATTTACAAGCTAATTAGAGCCCAACCTTCTTGGGTTCAATGCTTCCTCCATTAAATTCCTTGATATGCTATATATTTATCAACATATATTAAAAGATACATTGATTCCTTGTTAGTTAAATATTCTATAATAGGATTTTTGTAAGAGATGTCCAATTTTGTTCCACTAGAGAGACATCGATTTGTTTTTCTTGGGTACCTTCTCTTCCAACTAATATCATGTGTTTTTTAGGTTTCCCAAAGATATATTCCATATATGGATTATGGCATTGCATTCCACATATAATTATCTAGAGGTTTCTTCCATTGATTTACATAAAGAAAAAATTGAAAGGTCGCTAAATTCCTCTTTTCCTAAGGTTATATACTATCACAAGATTGTTCTTGATCATTAACCAATAGAAGAAATTTTACATAAGAATTATTCCCCCACACCATTTTCCAAATTTAATAAACTAGCATAACTCAAGAAACTTTACATCATAACTTTCAATTTTCAAATTGATGGGTGTCACCTCTAGAAAAAATGTCATTAAGTTTTGTTGTTCTTGATGGAGATCCTACAATGTACTTAAGGAGACCCAACACATCCAATTATCCCCTTCATGTTCGCATCCTAGAATATCCTCTAGATTATTCATTCTTTGCTCAACTAAACAAGGGAGAAATATATTTAGGCTCATTGTGTTGAGTCAAAGAGGGCCATTTTGATATGTTGTCGTTCCATATTGATATATCTTTTCCATTCCTAGATCTTAAATACAACAATATTCGGACAATCATAACAATATACCTTATAAGCATGCATGCATTTGATCCATATATGGAAATTGTTGTATCTATACATCATGCATGTTGAGTTTCGGGGAAGTATTTCTCGTACAACAATCATTTTTCCACCACTTTGAAATTCTTATGACCAACCACGACACCAACTTTGTTTGCAATGCTTTATTCAAAAGAAGATGATATCTAATGACTAAAATTTATCTTTTAACGGGGATTTTGACAATCTTCCAGTGTAACAAGTGGATTTTTTTATAATTGGATGCTTCCCCCCATTCCATAGGAATCCTCAAATAATATTTTCCATCAAGGGTAGTACACTTCTAAGATAAAAATATAAAACTTGAATAAATAGGAATTTATTAATGAATAGATTTTATTGCAGTTAACCTTCCATGTTAATTTATCATTTCACTTTTTTCTTTAATTTTCTATACCATACAATTCCAATTGGTTTCACAATGAATTGTAGGATAATTGGTAACCCAATTGATGGTTATCCATTACAACTCGAATGGTAATTCTAACAATGGCTCTATTCTTATAAATCTAGCATGTGCATTCAATCCATTATTTTTTATTTTTTTTATTTGTTTATCACTCCTCTAGATCCCACTAAGAAGTAATATAAGATGTTTAAAATATCCTAGGTTAGAGAAGCTCCTCCAATATGGAAGGAAACATGACCAAATTGGGCATGGTTTATGGATTTGACACCTTTATTTATTTGAGCTCTTAGGAGTTTTTATTGTTTAATTCATTATAGCACTAATTCCAATCCTTACCCCCTTGTGAGCCTTCAAAAAAATTTCAAAATCTACCATTAATTAAAGGAGCATGTTGTCCCTAGAATGTTCTCTTGAGGGAAGATGATGCCAAGACATCAATAAAGGTAAAAAAAACTCCCATATTTATGCTTTTCAAGGAATAATCCACAAGCTAGAGGGATCGACCCTTAAATTTTTACTTAGATTACTCCCCAATGTCCCTTGAATAGTATCTCCACTAACTAGAAATGAAATATTTAAGAGACAAAATATGTAAGAAAAATCAAAATTGTAATCATATAGTTTTTATCCATTTGGTGTCCTTCTCTTAGACTATGAGACACAAATTGATATTTAAATGGAAGATGGAAAGGACATTAAAGAAGAACAAATGTATGAACACTTGAGAGGGTGGCAATCTTATACATTTATACAATTGAAGAAAAACATAAATTGATAACTCTTGAGAGGATGGTAGTCTCATTCACTGATAAATTTCAAAATGGAAACCAAATGAGAATAAATAAACACAATGAAGATAAATGTAACAAAACACCTCCATTTATTGATGTGGGGTAAATAAATTAGAAAAACACATACAAAAAACAAAAATACTCTATAATATATTTAAAATACACATAAAAATGAAAAATGGGGGCAGAGCCACACAATTCCTTCAATGCACTATATCATTACAAAATGCATCGTTAAAACTTCATAGACTTAAGAACAATATGAAGTGGAATGACAAAAACAAGATTTACAAGAACCTACACTAATTGACTCAGAGCCTAGGTGAAGAATCATCTATTCTAACATATTGTGGGTAAAAAAAATATGTTTTCATCTAATTGCTCGTTCCTCTCCCTTAATCTCAAAAAAATTAATGTCATTTATCTTCAATAACATTTCTTCTTTCATGATCTCCCCCTTTCAGATGATTGAGATCATTTTCATGCTACAGTGTTATTGATTACTATGACACACTTTGTGGTTTAGATTTTGTCTCAAAAAGGGAAGATTCAATATTAATGCACACTAGTTGTAATTGGTTATTGATTATAGAGTTAATTTCTTTCAATATTTCACATTAGAATCACAATTGAAATTAGCAGCATATTAAATTAAATCTTGAAAGTGCTAAGTTACACAAGCTCCCTTGTGACCTTCATAATCTTTTTTCTCCCAACCAATCAAATAGATATAATATGGAAATAATTCCTGATGACTTCAAAAAAATCAACAATTTTTTCCCATTCACCATCTTCCTCTACTAGTTTTGTCCAAGCTAAGAAACAAGAATAGGAAACAAGATTGTTGCAACTAAAATCAACTTTCCAATCTAGGCTTCTTGTTGCAAAAAAGTGTTGCATTTTTTTTCTTTTTTTACAAAAAAATCCTTCATTGTAATGTTTATTCCAAGAACATAATTATGGAAACTCAAAAATTAAAGGTCAATAAACTTGAGGATATTCATCCTAATCCTCAAAAAATGACTCTACTTCATTGTTGCCAACACCATCTTAAAAACATCACAATCTCCAAGAAAGCAACAATTTGATTCATTTCAATTCCTTAAACTCCTTCCATAAGAAAAAAGGATGCATTCCATTATTTCATCCTCTTTAGGATTTCTTTTAAATTATTGAATCTCCTTACTGAAGAAATGAATGTGAGCAATGTTCATATCATATGATGCTTCTTATATCTTTCTTCAATCAAGAAGGGGGAAACCACCATAAACCATCCTGAAACTTCATAACCCAACAGTGTGGAGTCACTAGTTGATTGTGAACCTCCTTAGTCCAGGAATTACAGTTTTGAAAGCACATTTTGTTGTAAGTAAAACTCCTTTGGTTTAAAGGATATACCATTCATTTTTCCCTTTTCCCAAGGATAATTCTCATAGAAAAAAACGAACCTACATATATTGTTTCCACATATATTCCCTTCAAAAATCATGACGTTAAGGAACCCTACATGTTCCCTTAAAAGAGAACAATGTTAGGGCACATAGTGGAGGGACAAAACTCCTCGAAAGAATCCACAATAGTTATATGTATATAGAGCTTATTGTGCACTATCATTTCAAAAATATCTCCATTAATTAAAGAAATGTTATAAAGAGAAATTATGCAAGAAAATTCGAGAGCATAATCCCACAAAGCCCTTATCCATTGGCCAGATTTATCCGAGACTATGTGACACGAATGACATTCAAAAGGAAGATGCATAAGAATTTAACGAATAATAATTGTATAAACAATTGTGAATGTGGTTGTCTCTTACATTCATAAAATTGGAGGAAAACATAAACCTTCAACTCTTCAGAGGATGGAGTCTCAACCCCCTTAGCATACTAGCATATTTTATAAAAGGCGACATTAGATTATGATCAAGAACCTATTATGAATAATTTTCAATCATGATTAGGTATTCTCTAAAAGGAATAACTAGGAGTTAAGAACCAATCCAATCGTTCTATGTATGCATCAAAACCTTACAGGTAATACATGTAATCCTATGAATCTCTTCCCGTGTATAATTAATAAAAATGGAGTGTGACAACATACAATTGTAGGTTGATCATTATTCCATCCAACATGTGCCCAACTTTGTCAAAGCCTAGTACTAAAAAAAAATTATTAAAAATGTAGTTTTATTTACAGGAAAATCATTTCAATCATCTTCCAATCCTAAAGTGTAACAATGCCTTCAAAGATGCTACAAGCACTATTGTGAACACAATAATAGTATTTTTGAAGCCTACTTGTTAGTGCCAAAAAGTAAGTTTCCAATAGGTTGGTTCCCTATAATAACAATATTGTTCGTTGATCACCCCTTACAAATTTCATAATACAATATATCTTTTTTTTCCTTAAAATTTCTCTACCATTTCAAGAGATGCATTTCATTTTCATTTGTTTTTAGTTTTAATCCACTTCCAAAAAATATTAGCAAGGTATTCAATGCACCCAATGTGTTGCCTATACTTGCTTCGTCTTAGTGTTTCTCTTTCTTCAATTTCATCCATTTGGTACGTTGAATTTTTCGATATACCCCTTCATCCTCTTCTTATGTAGAGGGATACTTTCTTCAAATTCGAAGCCTTTTTGGTACCCCGTAACATCATGTGTTTGTAAAATCCTTATCTCCCTTCCTTCCTCTTGCATAACTAGGATAATGATTTCATTTTCCATTGCATTTGTCAATGGTCCCTAACCTATGGTGGCTAGAATAAGAGTGGGTTCCTCTACTTGTAGAATGGTATAACCATATAAATTCATCAAGGGGGTTTTCAAGGGGGATACACCCTTTCATAGGAAAATCTATGAATAGCATATCATTTGTTACTAGACATTGAGCTTGCTTCAACTCTCCTTCCTTCTCTTGTAACACATTGTTAGGAGACCTTCCAACTTCAAATTGTTCATCAAGATTAAAAGAACTTTTTTATTTAGTTTTTTTGCCCTAATCATCCACTCTCAATGCCATGAATCTATTCCTTCTTGATGGTTGGTGCCAATATTTTTATGAAATCTTATCAAGTTCTTGTTGCTAAAGGAGCTTAGAAATTCCTCATTTCTTTCCTCAGCTTGGGTTGGGGGGTTATTATTTTTAGTTGTTTGAGCATAGAGTATTTTGTTTGAGAGTTGATATTATCCTTGCAACATTGACAAATTTCCCATTATTAGATGTGTTCTTGACAGGAAAGGTCCATACATCCCAACAACTTTTTTGTGGATCCCAAATCCTACAATTAAAATCCGCTATTAATTTTGGAAGGCAAGACCTTGTAGCACGAGAATAACAAAGTTAACTAGCCATGCAGTTTTACCTTTTCACTATGGCATTATTTGTTCATTGAGGGTTTTTTTTTTAGCAAAACAACTTTCATTAGATTTTTAAAAGTTTACAAAGGGATTTTCTAGAGGTCATTTCTCTTTCGGACTCACTCTGACCATATTTTTTGGCCATAATATGGTCCAGAAACCATAAACTTTCACAAAAACACAGTAGTTTAGGCACCAAAAAATAGACAAAATTTTAACACCATAAGCATTAGAGATTGTCAGGAGGGACTCTGAAATGACCAGCTTCAAGAATACCAGAGGGAGGAGGTTTCCCATGCACATGGAACTCAAGGTGCTCGATTCTAGCCTCAAGCCTATTCAGTCAAGCATGAAGACGTCGTTGATGTCTCTGCAAGGAGGCAAGACGATCAAGCTGATCCCATTGGGCTTGTTGAATGTCATCCATGAGGCTCGAGCACTTAGCCTGTTGCCCCTGCATTTGCCTGCCCGTATCCACTTTCATGGTCATAATTCGATTGACCTGGCAGACTATAAATTCCAGGCTAGGGGGTTTCACTGTAGACGAAGGAGTTGGTGGCACCTCTTGAGAAATTTCCCCTTCTTGCATTGCATCATCATTTTCCTCCTCAACTAATCCCCGAGAACGACCACCCTACGCTACCAAACCTCCCTAGAGAGCCCCAGCGCGTTGCGCACATCAACGTTGCATAATTCTCCAAGACTCCACTAGAACAGACCAGCTAGGCTGCAAGAGACACACGCTTCTGAATTTTCACCCAAGGTGCTTTCCCAACTACACAAAAAAAGTCACCAAAAGGATCCCCACCCCATAGGATCGACGCTCGCTTACTTTGTTGGCTCCTTGACCCCCCACAAACTAGCCACAGGGAAAATACCTATCTCCCACCTCACGCTTACAACCCTGAGACAATGCCATGAACCCGTTAACCCCAGATACCTGCAAAGTCCCAAGCATCCACCCAACACAGCTCGACAGGTCCTCACAAGGAAATTTTACCTTCAACCACAAGGCTACAGAGGCCCCATTTACACCCATAGAACAAGACACCTAGCTACCACAATGCACGAACAATCCAAAGAACAACAACCCAACTCTTCTCCCGCCTATCCTAGTGCCAAAATAAGAACTGAACAACAAGGGAGATGAGCTCACCTCAAGGGCACAGGGGAAATTTTCCCTCCACGTCGACGCGACAGAAACACCACACACGCCCACAAAATTAAACATCTGGGTATTTCAAAGCACTAACGATAGAAAAATAAAGACCGCAACACTTCCCCCACCAAGCCCGGGACCAAAAAGAGAGCAAAATGACGAGGGAAATGAACTTACCCAAACAACAGACGAAAGAGCCACACCAATTGAGAAACTTTTCCCAGACGACTTCACTGTTGCTGGTCTAGGGTCCCAAATATATACCTACAGAGAGTACCTAAGGAGCCCAGAGACGCATTTTCACCAAACAAATTCAAGTTCAACAAAATTTTGCTTCTACTCCAGAGCATCCTAGATACCAGACTGAGCCCACACAATGGCCCATTGTAGCTTGCATGCACCTCCCATCAGCCGATTGAAGAAAACCAACACCACTCGCACCTCAGTAAAAATCCAAAGGATTTTCTCCTCTAAGTTTCCAAAGACACAGGCCAAAAACAAATAGCATCCATGCTCATTGAGAGCACTCCACATTTAAGTTTGGGAACTGATCCCCAACCCCCATCCCATCATTTGAATTGAGCTTTATCACCCAAAGCGGGGATGTGCATTGAGGATTTAAATGAGGAGCTATTTGTGAATTTTATTTGTGTTCATCAATATGTTCCTTTGGAAAGGCATTGTGTTGGACATCCATTAGATGCTTAAAACCTCCATGTTTTAATTTTAGATGGAAAATCCAAAAGCCATAGTAACCCTTGATGAAAAAACATTTTTTTTGTAAAACCTTGTTGTGACTAAATATCATTAATTATTTGAATTTTTTTGTGACCTTATAGGATTTTCTTTTTCTTTTTCTTTGTTCCTTATTTTTTGATAGTCATTATAAGATCGTTTATATATTTTTTTTCTTTGTTTGTTTTAGGCCATGAATTTTTACTCGTTGTGATTTAATACCACTTGGAGAATTAGAATTAAATAATGTTGCAAGATATTTAAATATTGTTTTGTGAATGATTAAGTTAATATAATGAAGAAAATATGAAATTCTAAGTTTATTCATTTTCTTGGATAATGGTTTCAATTGTAAATTTTTGTGCCATTATGTATGTGAGTTATTTTTATTTTTTTTGTAAGCTATTGTTAACATTGTCTTTCTTGAATAGTTTTATCAAACCCTTCATTTGGTATTGAAGTGGTGATATTGGATTCTAGGGGATGCATTTGTTGCTAGGGTTTATATTTTTTTAAAGAGGAAGACTACCTTGGATTTATGAGAAACATGTTCTAGAATGGGATCTTCGTGGCGATGAATATTGTGTGAAGTAATGAAAAACAATTCAAGAATAGACATAGAGAAATTCAACAATCAAAGCTTAAAGTTATGGAACTTGTAGAAATTAGATCACATTTTAGACAAAGATAAACAAGATGTTGTGATTGAAAACAAACCAATGGGTATGGCATAAGAACACTAGGAAAAGTTAGATAAGAAAGTCAACTATAATATTTAACCATGAGTTTCAGATTTAGTGTTGTTAAATATTTGGAGAAGCCAATACTAAGGAGCTATGGGAGAAGATAAGAGCTTTGTATTAGTTAAAGTCCCTGGTAAACAAAATCTTTCTTAGGAATAAACCAAACCCCCCTAGGATTAATGATGGTTCCTCTATAAGGCACTTTAATGATGGTACCTCGACCTGTTGTGCCTTATAGATTAGGTTTTCTTAGATATTAGGTCTACCTAGATTTCGTTATGCTACTCAAAATGAATATGTCCAGAATTCAACCTTTTGCCCTAATTCGGTCTATTGCCCAAGATTACCTAAATCGGTTTGCTGAAAGGAAACTTTGATCTCCTTGTAAACTTGGCCTGCTTCAAAAATAATAGGTCTGCTCATGTATTTACTCTTCCTTGGAGAATTTGGTCTCCTAAACTCTCTCTCTCAAACTTGTTTTTCCTCTGAAGAAACTTCATATGAACAGAAGAGAAGGTGATCTGAATTACTTACTTGAAAAAGGAGGACGAAATTGCTTTATATAGTCATCCAAGGAGCCTAAATTTGTGCCACTAAAGGGATGGGTCGTCTTCATTCTTTTGGACAACTGACTTTACATTTTAGAGCCAAAAATTCAATTTTGAAAATTCAAAATTCTTCTTTTGAAAATGACATGAAAAACATGTCTTACATTTTTCATTATATATATTTTCAAGGGAAAAAAATATGAATTATGAAGACTGACCATAGCTACAAAATTCAACATTTCCTTCAACAAAAATATGAAGCTTTTGATCAATTCAAATCATTTAATGATTTGGTGGGAAACCTAACCAAAAAAAGAGGAAGGTTTTCATGACAAATAAAGAGTTTTTTGGAAATGCAATCAAGGAATTTTGCCACTGGTAAGGAAAAGTACCATTCCATACATCCTTCATAGAATAATCGCAAAAATGATGAAGAGGATATTGATTGAAAAAATAAAAAAGTGAGCATGATTTGTGGTGTGGGCTTAGTGCAAAATTTATGTGTCGTGAAATTGGACATTGTTTGTTACTAGGAAAGTCGACCACTTACATTAGTGTTGACTAATAAAACTCCACAAGTGGCATATACAAATCAAAAAACCTCTATTGAACCTTTCAAAGTTTTTGGTTGTGATACTTATGTGTCTCAAATGTGAAAAGTGCATTAGATAGTAACAAAGAAAATGTATCTTTACTAGTTATAAAGATGGTGTGAAAAGCTAAAAGATTTGGAACCTAGTGACACGGAACATTGTTTATATTCGAGATGTGACTTTTACAGAGGTTAAAAATGGTGCCAAATAGGAGGAATAACTACAAAAGGAAGAACCACAAAAAATGAACCATGTGTTAGCAATGAAAAATCGTACTTGAGCACCCCAATCGGGGTGCAATCGAGTTAGGAGTCCCATCCAGGACAGAGATCATGGCAAGGAATATGAATTATGAAGGAATGAGGCCCTGTGAGACCAGTGGCAAGTGGAGCGGGAGTGAGGGTATAGTTGGCCGTGTGTGCATGGTGTGGAAGAACGGAAACTCGTGCTAACAAAGTAATACAGAGAAGGTAGCGTTGAATCTCTGGTTAATTGTTAGTGTGTGGTGGTTCAATGTCTCTCTGCGCAGTAGCAAAATTGAGGATAGAGTTCCAGAGGCATGGTCTGCAATCAGTTACGACCAGAAGGAAGGATCCGACATCGACAACCAGGCGAAGGGTAAGGGGTATGTGTTGTTTCCTTTCTCCTATCGAAGTTCTGAAAATATGGAGATTTCCTGTAGGTCTATGGTCTATGTAATTCGAAGGATTCGTTTGCTTTTTACTGTTGTTGTTTTTGCATAACGAGAATGTCAGGCGGCATACATTCTATTATGAATTATTGTTTTGGAGTTGGTCTATGTCTTGTATGGTATCCTGCTCCAGAGAATGGGAATCTTATGCTTTTGTTTGGGTGGTTTGGCAAGAAACTATACTGGGTATTAATGGATTTATGTAAAGCCCTCACAGTTAATGCATATGTTATGTCTCATTGTTAATCTAGTTTCATATATATTTGTTCTACCCCAAATAGGAGAGTAGCTTATAGTGGGGGTTGGGGATTCTTCCTTTGGGAGCACTATGACTTGTCTCCAAACGTCGTTACTTTGGGTAATGGTTTGGGAGAGGGTGGTCAACAAGGAAGGAAACGCGACAAAGGTTGGATGGTCCATTTGATGTTATTTTTCATTACCCATGGACTAATGTTCTATCGATCATGTTTTTGCTATTGAATATTGTCTCAAGTGCCAATTATGTATGAGGCGACCCATTCTCAAAGGTGTGGGTGGTTGCTTGGACATGGTTTTGGCTCAGAGACTCCTTTGTTTTCCAGGTGACTGTGCAAGATATGGCTCAAGCGAAAACCATGAAAGGAGAACAGGAAGTGGATGGCCACATGCGGAATGGGAAAAGGGCCTCTCAGGTCACGAGAGGGGAATCGTTCTCTCAACAGCCCAAGAAAGCTGGTCTAAAACCCCAAGCTCATCATAACAGAGACGTTGCGTATGCATATGTGAGGGAAATTATGAAACAGGTCCAACAGGTTATTACAGGATGGGAGGCCGATCTTACCCGCCAAGCTGAGGAGGAGGCATAGGAAGCTGATTGTGAGTTACTAGTTCCCGACCCTAGCAATTCCCATGGCAGGGTCGCCCTATATAAACAGAAAATCCACCTGTATTGGATGATGAAAACTTCAGTAGCCAAGGCCATCATGCACACCTTTGAATACATGCAGATTGATCCTACCTTGCAGGAGATCCAGAAATACTTTCAACTTGTCCAGTTCCAGGTACAACAGCAGAATGTCTGACTGGGATGAATCAAACAACACCTCTGGTGCCCTCATTACTCTGAAATTCAAGGGTCTAGCACAAAATATATAGCACCTATTGAGTCCTTTGAGGGCTAGTTAGTGTTTTTTGATTATGTCAGTTTTCTGAATAATTTTTTATGTTTTCCATATCGATAAGTAGCTCTAGAGTTAGTATGAAAAACATCTTGTGGATTTCAGACATTAAGGCTTACCATGCCAAATTTGATAGACTCAAAGACTTCTGATTTTGGTTAGCTTATAACGCCTTCTGATGGCCAACAAACCTGGTTTCCTAATGGGCATGTTGAGGCCATGGAAGATGCATCATGATGTAACCTACTTGAATTATGAAAGAATGAAAGAAAGGTCCTACATAGCTTACAAAAAAAAATCAAACTCAAGCAAAAAAGATGAACTAGAAAGGAAGAACCTCAAACCCATCAAGGAGATCGTGTTGGGGAGAAGGCAAACATAAAGGTATGCTACCCCTAATATTTGTTCTTCCTTTGGTTTATTAGCAACTAGTTATAATCCTTACACCATTGAGGAGGCATTTAATTCAAAAGAACACAAACTTTCGAAGAAGGCCATGTTTAAAAAAAATGAACGCCCTGGACAAAAACGAGGCATGAAATTTGGTCAAGTTACCTTTTAGTAAAAAATAGGTGTTATAGAAGAAGTTCAATGTTGAAGGTAAAGTAGATGAGAATAAATCTCTCTTTAGTGGAAAAGGGTCCCAAGTGGAATGAATTGGTTTTGGTGAATGTTTTCCCCTATTTTTTTTTAACAAAGTCAGTTAGTGTGATATCTATTCCAAAAAGAAAAGGAGCAAGCTCCCATTACAGGGAGGGTTTAAAGAGAAGCAAGCTTAAGGAGATAAGAGCGGGAGTGCAATCTCGATTACCTAAATCCTTGTTTCCAAAATTTTCGGAATTTCCTACTACATTTTTGGCATACTACCTTACAAATTGAAAAAGCAAAGAGACACATTTACATAACATAATGGAAAAGGATTATTATATGCCAACTGAAGATACTTCTTTGTATTATGAGGTCTACTAGATATTGATCACAGCATTTGTTGTTGTGTTGTGCCCTTGTTGTTCCCTTGTTGTACCCCTGTTGTTCCTTTGTTGTGCCCTTGTTGTGCCCTTGATATTCCTTTGTTGTGCCCTTGTTGTGCAATCGGGGATTTCCATTGAAATGAGAAGGAAGTCACAATGGATATTATTTAAAGACAATGAGCCTATCAATTGGAGAGTCATGGGAAGGAGGAGAGTTGAGATAAGAATCCAAGAAATATTGGTTTGGATCTTATTGGTGCAAGAAAATATTCGGTATCCAAGCTTGTTAAGGGTGTCGCTGATTTTGGGAGAGATTCCTTCTTGCATGCTTGATTTCTGATAGATTTTCTTAATCATGGGATTGGTATTTTGACAATATCTTTGTTTATACTGGCCTGTCCCATTGTTCTATCAACTACCTTGTTTGCCTAACTGTATGCACTTTTATTGTTATTCCTTAAGATGTGATAATAGGTAATTTTCCCTATCTACTTTGCAAACTGATTTATTCTTTCTATAATATGGCACAGGGCTGTGTTTTTTAAAATATTGCCATTGACCATTGCGTGTATAATGATCGATGAGTCTCCAAAGATTATTGAGTTCATTATCCTTCTTTATTTTAGTATTTTGACCCAAGGAGAGTCCCATAAGCTTCTGCTATGTTGTTAGACATAGTGCATAATCCCCAATCAGTTTCTATTATCACTGGGGAGTATAATTCCTCCGGCCCCTGCTTTTCCTGGATTCTTTTTCAAGGCCCCTCGAAGAAAAGACAGGGTCTATTGATTGAGCTAATCCATTTATGGAATTCTTCTTCTATCAACCTTATTTTCCACTTAGGTTTTCCCTTTCTGGGCATGGCCATTTTTGCAAATTTGGGCCTGCTACTTGCAAACCTTGCCCACTCTCTCTCTTATACTTGAAGCTGCACCCAATCAATTCCTTTTGTTCCTTTAGAAAAATAGAATTCAGATTCTTGCCCCCGTGTTTTGGATATTACCCTTTCCATTGTTGGCTTTTTACTCTTGAAAATATTGTTGTTTCTGGATAACCAGATCTACCAGCATAAAAACGAGGGAATGTTGGCCCAATACCTTTGCACAGTACTTTTACACTTGAGAGAGTAAGGATAATTATTTTTCCAGTTAGCTAGAAACTCATTGAGTGGGATGGTGTAATTTATATTTGCTTCTAATGGAGAGACCACACCCTTCCA
Organism: Pinus albicaulis; assembly: GCA_034641835.2. NCBI lineage: Eukaryota > Viridiplantae > Streptophyta > Pinopsida > Pinales > Pinaceae > Pinus > Pinus albicaulis. Next base: position 618,060,643 of record CM076571.1, on the reverse strand, counting down.
ACATTCTTTGGTGAAGATACATTCTATGAACAGATGCTGAATGTTTTCCTCCTCCTGTAGACACAATGGGCATTGAGAGGGCCGAGAAATTCCTCTTTTTTTCAAGTTCTCTGCAGTGAGGATTTTGCTATTTAGAAGGGTCCATATCAATATTTTAATTTTAGGTAAGCTTTCAACTTTCCAAGCAAGTTTCCAGAGGTGCCAATCTTGTTGCCCTTGTTGTTCTTGAAGCACTACATATCTCGATTTGACGATATATTCCCCTCCTATAGGAGTCCAAATGTGTGCATCATGTTTCCTTCGCTCTAGTGGGGTTGTGCCTTTTAGTGTGGAAGTCAGAGTATCCCATTGCTTATTTAATTTTGGTGGTAGATTAGGGGTTTTCCATTGTTTCCAGATTCCCTCAGAGTCACACTGTGATATTTTCCCCAAGTTGGAGAGGCCCTTTGAAGTCATCCAGTTCCTCGGTCTTAAAATTTCTTAGTTGTTACATAATGGCTCACTTCCCATTATTTTTTCCTTCCATAAATTAATGTTTTTTCCATTACTCGGCATTCTTAAGATGTTGTTTTTTATCAGCAGTAGCACCTTGATAATGAGCTTCCAAATTTGAGTACAAGGTCTAAGAGGAGCATTCATGTCCAGGATGGAGTTCCTTGGAGCGCTTAAGTATTTTGAATCTAAAGCATTGTTCCACCAACTTCTGTCCCCAGTAATGAATCGCTAAGCAATCTTGGATCCAAGTGCCATATTCATCATATCAGGTATTCTGACAGAGAGACCTCCATTCTTATATTGCGTCGTTACTTGACTACATTTGATTAAACCGAATTTCTTGGTTTCTATTTTGCCTCCTTGCCATAGAAATCCTATGATTATAATTTCTATTTGCTTATGTATGCTTGCAGGGGCAGAGATCATGGCAAACTGATATAGGGGAAGGGAAGAGAGAATGGATCTAATGAGGATGACTCTGCTTGATTGATTCAACCAAATCATTCCCCAAGAATGGATCTTCTTTTTCAACTTCTCAATGTATTTGTTCCAGATCTCAGTTTTCAGATTTTTCTTAGTAATTGGCAGCCCAAGATATTGGAAGTTGTTCGAGTTGGCTTGGAAAATAATTTCTAAGATTTGAGACATTCTTTGAAGTATTTGGTGAGAAGTGTTCCAGCCAAAGATGCAGCTTTTGTCATTGTTCACTAGTCCTCCAAAGACATCCATAAAATTGTCAACAATTGTTTTGAATCTTCTTGCAACTACACAAGATGCTCCTCCCATAAGAAGGGTATCATCCGCAAATAGCAAGTGATTTATACTTTTAACCCCTTTGCTTATTGGCAGACCAATCAAGGTATGGTTTCTTCTGTAGTGCTATAACTTTATGCTCAGAGAATTAGCCATCAAGATATAAAGGAAAGGGGACAAGGGGCAGCCTTGTCTTAGTCCCCTTGAACTTTGGAAAAATTTACATGGTCTTCCATTAACTAGAGGAGTGATCCAAGGGCCATTAGTGCAGGCTTTTACGATGTTAATGAACTCAGCTGAAAAGCCAAATTTTTGTAACACTGCTAATAGAAAGGACAAATTTACTCTATCAAATGCATTTTCCATATCCATTATGAAAATGAATCCCTATTCTTTGCGCGTAATGCTGGAGTGTAAAGCCTCTTGTACTAGAATTATGTTATCTACTATCTGTCTGCAAGGGATGAAGCCACCTTGGTTTTCTGTGATTAGGGAGTGAAGAAGGGGTTTAATGCGACTTGCTAGGATTTTTGATATTATTTTGTAAGAGGCGTTACAAAGGGATATTGGTCGAAATCTGCTTAGAGAGGAGGGTCGGGCGTCTTTTGGAATAAGGGCTAGGTAGGTAGAGTTTGTGAATCCTCCGATCTTTTTTTTAAAACATATTTGATCATTTTTAGCATGTCTTTTTTTATCAATTTCCAATAGGAGCGGTAGAATGAGATGGGGAAACCATCGGGTCTTGGAGCTTTATCCGAATGGAGACTCCAAATGGCTGCCATTACCTCTGCTTCTGTGACTTCTTTGGTTATCTCATTATTATTATCCTCATTTATTGTATGTGGGATGTGTTTTAAGAATTCTTCCGCCTCTACTTGCCCATTTTTTGTTGTTAGCAAAGATTTGTAGTGATTGTGCATCTCCTTCTTTATATCTTCATGTCCTCTAATCTCGGTGCCTCCCTCTCCTATGATTTTTTCAATGTTATTTTTTATCAATTTGGGTTTTGTTGAATTATGGAAGAATGTTGTGTTCTTGTCCCCTACTTGGATCCACAATTGTCTGGACTTTAACCTCCAAACCTCCTCTTCTTTCCTATTATTTTTGTATATCTCCCAATGCAGCGCTTTCTCCCTTATCTGATTTTCTTTTTTGTCCTCCATATTTTCCAATTTCTCTTGAGTTTTTGCCAATTCTTTTTGCAGCTCCTTTTCTGTTTGTGGTTCCTTGTAACTTATTTTTGCCCACTGCTTAAGGCTTGTTTTGACACTCTTCAATTTAGTTTCCCATATGAAGTTAGGTGAGCCATTTATTTTTTGCTTCCAAGATTTAATGATTAACTGCTTTTCCTCTTCATTGTTGTTCCATAATTGATTATATTTGAATGGGAGAGGCCTAAAGTTTTCAGAGGAGCCTAAATCTAGAACCACTGGTTTATGATCTAAGGCTGCTGAGGGAATGATCTTGGATGCTACCAAACTGTAGTTAGATACTATGTTGTCCTTAATTAAAATTACCTCTGGCGTTTCCTTTATATTATCCTTGCCTACCCTCTTATTATCCCAAGTGTACTTTCCATTTCTAGGAGGGATATCAAGTAAATTGCAACTCTCAATGAGCTCTTCAAGAGTGTCATGAGAGGGATCTGGACGGAAATAGATTTTTCATCAGCATTTAGGACTAGATTTAGATCTCCTCCAAGAATGAGATTTTCTTCTTTTTCAAGTAGCATATTTTATTTCAGTGATCTCCAGCATATTTCCTTATATTTATAATGGTTTGGGGCATAGACATTATAAAGGTTGATTTCGCTTTTCGTAATTTTACTTTTTAACTCGGTCTTTATCCAGTGTGAATCCATTCTATGGTTCTGTAATTCCCACTTATCTTTATGCCATATTGTATTGATTACTCCTGAAGCCCCAATGACGGACAAGGTTGTTCCTTCATAGTTTTTCATTTTTTGAATGATGTTTTCCATTTCTTGACTATTGTTTTTGGTCTCCTAGATCATCAGAATATCTAGTTTTTCCCCTGTTATAAGATCCTTTATTATGTTTGGAGGGTTGTCCTAAACCTCTGCAATTCCAAGAGATCAAGATCATTATTTTTTTTTATTTGTTACGAAGGGACCTTTCCCTCGATGGTTCTGTTGGCCTTTCTCTTTGCTTCTAGTTCCTTTTTCGAGATAGCTTTCCATGGGTTGTTGAGTGCCAAGGGTAAGCTCTTTTGTTGTTGCTTCGTCTCTTAGTTCCTTGTTTGATTTTCTTCCTTGTTTCTTGGTGTTATCAGATGATGCCAATGATTCCTTTGATTGATTTCTGGTGAGGATCCTTTCCAAGGAAGGGCGGGGGGACTAGGAAGGAAGAGAGGGGCAACCAAAAGTGGAAAATATTAGGGAGGCAATTAATTTAAATATAAGTAAAATATGGAAAAATGATATGGTTAAAAAAATAAATGTCTCATGAAATCTTAAATTCAAATGGTTTCCTGAGCCCCGGCGTTTGAATATCTGGTTGTGCGCATGTTTAACCTAGCAGAGGTTCCCTCCCAGCCGCCATGGCTTCAGGAGGGGGATCTGATCCCCTTCCTCCACCTATGGAAGTGGCAGCGTTCAAGAAACTAGTAGCTTCAAGTAACAAATGACCTTTATCATATTTGCAGCAGAAATTTGTGAAGAAATTGGACAGCATCCCTTCGGTGGCTCTTTCAGTCGAAGAAACTTGCAGGTTTGCATTGAATCTTGCTGGAAGAGAGCTTATTATGTAGTTTACTGGCCTTTGGCCATCTCCCAAAGTCGTGGAAGACTGGGTGCAGAGAAACTGGACTCCATTAGTTTCGAAAGGCATCAAAAGCCACTTCGTTGGTAAAGGATTCTTCGTTTTTGTGTTTGAAAGCGTGGAAGACAAAAGCCTCATATTCAGAAATAGGCCATACTTTATGGGTCCTCAAGGTCTATATTTAAATAAATGGACGTCTGATTGTGATCCTGCTCAAGATGTGCCTTCAGCGATCCCAGTGTGGGTGTGCCTCACTCACCTCCCACTGCATTGTTGGAATCAAAAGTTTCTTCAAACCATTGGCAATACTCTTAGAAAATATATTGACCAAGCAGTGAGACAAGATCAATACTCATGCGCACGCATATGTTTAGAGGTAGACTTGGAAGTTGGGTTGTTGGAAGCTATTAAACTAACAGTTGCAGATTGGACCCATATCCAGGAGTTGGATTACGAACAGCTTCCGTTCAAATGCAGGCATTGTCATGGTTATGGCCATTTCGCAAGGCATTGTAAAAAGAAGGTTGAATAAGAGGGTGAGAAATCGAAAGGAGAGCAAAGGACCCTAGTCCAGAACGCAGCCCCGACAAAAGCTCGAGGAAAAGGGGCCACAAAAGGGATCAATGCCCCAACAGCAGGACAAGCACTTAGGGTAGGGAGCTTCGTCCCCTCATTGGTAGAAGCCAAAAATCCTATTGAAGAGGATAACATTCCAACAGATCCTCCAGAAACAATTTTGGACAGCAAGTAACAGCCCACTTTCCCCTCTTCTGAAAACTACAACGAAGAAGCAGCTCTCCCCGGAGCAACCCCAGACAATTCCACCTCTCCCTCATATGTAGAAATAACCAAAAAGAAGTCAACAGGCACCTCCTGCTCCTCAGAGGACGAGACCTTTAAGAGGCCCTCGAAAAGAGTTGGAAGAAAATCACATAAAGAAGCTAGGGAAGAAGAGGCAGAAAGGAAAAAAATGCAAGGAAGTCAATCCACAATCGAGATGTCCATTGGGAGAAACACCAGAACAAGGCCTCCCAAGGGAGGAGTTCCCAACCACTCCATCAGTGAATAATGCATCTAGTCTCTTGGAATTGCAGAGGCTTGGGGAATCCAACGAACGTTGAAGCCGTCAAAGACCTCTTGAAAATGGACCCTCCAGAAACCCTCATGCTCCGAGAGACTAAAATTGAAGGGGACACCCTTCTCGACATCAGCTAGTCGAAATGGAAGAAAAATGCAGGAAAGGCAGTGAGTTCAAGGGGCTCCTCAGGTGGAATTTCTACTCAGTGGTCGGAGGACCAATTTCAACTGGAAAACTCCTTCAATACCCCGCACTGGGTATTTACTGAGCTAAGGCATTACACAAGTAAGTTAACCTCTGCCCTTTTCAATCTTTATGTTCCGGTGCTCTATGTTGAAAAGAGAGTGTTGGCAATCTCTTTCTGCCTTTTTAGACCTCCACTCTCCCAAGAATATCATTTTAGCCGAAGACTTAAATATTGTTCTGGATACGAAAGAAGAGGAGGCAGCTGTAGCAGGGACCAAATTCTCCCCTCGGTTGAAGACCTTGGTCACCAATGGGATCTGCTAGACTTCAAACCTATGAGAGGACTCTATACTTGGTCCAATAACAGAGTAGGGGAAGAGCATATTTTTTCCCGTTTGGACAGGTTTCTTGTCCAAAGTTCGTTGTTGCTGGAAAAGAGGCTCATCTCCTCCAAAATCCTCCCTAAGTTGACCTCGGATCACAAGCCTATTCTACTCCTCTTGGAAGAGGAAGAAAACTTGGGCCCAATTCCATTCTGGTTCAGTCATCTTTGGATTAACAGAGAAGGGTTCTTTGACACTATCTGCTTGCCTTGGTCCAAACCTGTCATGGGATCCCCAAGTTATGTGTGGGAGCAAAAACTTAAGGCCACAAAGCATGCTTTGAAAGAGTGGATCAGAAAGCCCACTAAAACCCCAAACAGTGAAAGAAAAGAAGTAGTCCAGCTACTAAAGGACCCGCAAATGGAATTGGAAAGAAAAGAAATCACCATTGCGGAGCTTGATAAGGAATAGAGCACCCAAAGCAACTCCTACCGTTCCTTCTGAATTGAAGAGGAATACTGGGGAATTAAGTCTCGCAGCCTGTGGCTTAAGGCAAGAGATCGAAATACTTCTTTCTTCCACCGCCAATTTAGAGCTCATCTCTCTTGCAACCACATCTTGGAAATAACATCTTCTGAAGGGCTGGTCTGCAAAGGTTTCGATCAAATCAAAGCTGTTGTCGAGTCTCATTTCCAGAACATCTATAGTAAAGGGAGCATTGGCAAAGAAGAGGACATAATTGATTTCCTCTCCCATGTTCCCTCTCTTGTTAGCAGAGATGACAACTCAATCCTCATGAAGCCTTTTTCTAACGATGAAATCTGCGAAGTCATCTGGTCAATGGAACCCGACAAGGCCCCTGGCCCCGACAGTTTCTCAATCCACTTCTACAGAATCTGTTAGGACATTATCAAAGTTGATTTGCTGAGAATGATAAAAGGCTTCCTGAAAAAAGCTAAGGTGGGGGGAGGCATTAACTCTACCTTCTTAGCTTTAATCCCGAAAGAGGTGAATCTTGGATCCTTTGGAAGATTCAAGCCCATCTCCCTCTGCAATGCTTCATACAAAATCATTGCCAAGCTCCTAGCCTATAGAATCAAATCGTTGCTTGGGAACCTCATCTCCATCTCTCAAGGAGGGTTTGTCAAAGGCACACACATCCTAGACAATGTCATACAAGTGCAAGAAGCAATGCATTCCAGCCATCAATGAAAGGAGAAAGGGATGATGATCAAGCTTGATATGGCAAATGCCTTTGATAGGGTCAACCTATCCTTCCTCTACAGGGTCCTTCTCTCCTTTGGTTTCTCCCTTGAGTTTGTCAATTTGATCAAAGCATGCACAGACAAACCATGGATAGCACCGCTGTTAAAATTGGACAACTAGGTCCAAACTCCGGGTTGTGCTGCTCAGATGACGATCGCAATATTTTTATTGGATTCCTCTTTCGGAGAGGTGTAAGATTGATCTAAAGATCATCTCGATCAGATGAGCAGAACATGTACTTTGAATTTATTCCACTTATGTGCTGGGTCGGCCTGGAATAAAATATTGACTTAAATGTCTTAAAGGACGTGTCACACACCCCCAAAGATTCCTATATATTGGAGAGACTTGGAGTTCATTTGACACATTTTTTGGTGTGGAGGATTTCTCTCTCTCTTGATGGCGTTGGAGCTGCGTATTCTTTGTTTGGGTTGTTCCGGGGTTATGTGTGACACGCTTCGCTGAATGACCTATTGGAGACTTTGCTGGTAGAAGCATCCTGCTGATCGCCGTAACGTTACCATTTCCTATCTCTGTTTTGGCTTGTCTTCTATCGATCTATTAGTATGTTCTATCTTCTTCAGTGTTGTGCCCTAATCTGAAATGGCATAGAACATCTGTAAAAATTAACATGGTATCAGAGCACTGAGGTGAAGACAAAGTTCAACTTGTGTTGAAAGCAATCACTCACACTTCAGAAAGACTCGTTGGAGAGGTGAAATTATTTGCCCTAGCCGCATCAAGGAAAGATAATTTTTTTAAGATCTATTTTAAGGTTATCTTGACGACCGAATCATTATGAGGGAAGGCCGAGGCAGCAAAAGTTGTTTCAGCCTACAGAAATGTGTCTTGGGTGCGGTGAATACCGGCGTATGCTGTTGTAGCCTGTAGGTGAGCCGCAGTGCTTTCCTCATTCTTAGACAGCGTGGGCAATATTTTTACCGGCAGCTAATCTTCAGCGTGGACAAATTTGTTCACCAAACTGATTGTGCGGCATTTAACGTTGCAAGCGACCAGGATATGGAACATACGACTCATGGTGGCCGGCTAAGCCGTTACCGTTAAATCAAAACTCTGACAGAATAGGCGAGCAGGTTTCTGTTAGCCGTTATATCTGTCTTATTTAATACGACTCTATTGATGAGATAAGTTTGGACACACAGAAATTCACATGTCTGAACTTCATTCAAGAATTGGAACTAACTGCGGACAGACATAAATTCACGTGTCTGAACTTCATTCAAGAATTGGAACTAACTGCAGAAGAGATTTTGCGATAAAATTTTGAGGTCGGCAGTGGAAATTTGTAGCAACAAATACGGCAATGTATGTTGGAAACATGAAAATCGACATTGCAGTTGATCTGAGCAACGAGAGCGCGTTTGCCGTAAAATGGGCGGTGGTGAACTATCTCCGACCGGGTGACAACGTAATTCTCTTGCATGCACGCCGTCCAGTGTCCTCTACGGGGTCGATTGTGGCGCCATTGATCTTTCCGTCAACATCTGTGACGAGGAATCCCACCAAAAGCTCGAAGACCACTTCGACGACTTCCTAACTGACCCGTCGTGAGCCTGCTTGATGGCTATCATTTGCTACAGAAGTCTTCGATCCGAAACATAAGGCCACGTAAGCAATTCGGGTCACTCCAGGTAGGGTTGGTGGAAACCATGTAGTTATATACCATTTAAAGAAGTATCGATCTGGGGGCATATTTCACCCTGCACGCTCACTCCAAAACATTGAAATGACGACTAAGGCCGCAGATGGAAACCATGCTGTTATATATCAAGCAGTGCATAGCTTCTCTGGTCATCATGTTTATAACTGCACAAACCCTCAGATTGTACGTCTGTAACAGTGAGTTAATGAGATGCTGAGTTGGTGTATATATCGCAGATTTCTTGTGCCTGTAGTAGCTTGTAATGTGCATGTTGCCATGTAGCTGTCTATCAAAGAGGGTCGAGTGATTTTATTTGTAGCAGTCCAATCCGATCTAAAACATGACATCAGTGGTTGCAGTTCTATTTCTTTGATGCCTATATTGCAACATGGCTTCTCCAATGGCTAGATGAATTGTCTCCTTTCAACAGAGATGGAGTAATGGCGGATGATCTGATTCACCTCTCATCAGGGTTGTATCTTACCATTAAGCTGACATCAATTGTGGAGAAGGTGCAATCATTCTTTGCAGCATTGAAGGCACTATCCTGCAAAATAATTCCAGTATGGGCCATATGCTACTATAGAGGAGGTTCTTGCTGCTGAAGACTTGTGTGCAATCTGCCAGGAGAATATGCACGCCCAGCAAATTCTTTTAGGATGGTGTTTGTGAGCTATACATAGGTGTCTTCAAATCATTTGAAACTCTATATACTTGGAAAGTGATCAAATCCTGATAAGAATTTTTTGGGTCTGATATCGGGTGGCAGTAGTGAATCAAATCATTCTGAGAAAATTGTCTGGAAGAAGTCATCTATATGTACAAAGACTTGGAATAATTCACTACAATTCATGAAAGTCTCGTACTTGCTGTGACAGTTGTGTTTGTTTGCGTGATTCTGAATTGTTGTCCCTGGTTTGAGTTTTGTTATCTTGAGTTCGAGCTCCTTGGAGGCTCATATGTGGGTAAGGATGGTAAAAGATCCTACTGGTGGTGAATAAGAACAACGTTGTAGATTGCAGCTGAAGTTGGTCACAAACACAATAATTCCCAGATCTGTGCACATGGCATAGACAGGATTTCAAGTGAAAACAAAGAAATTGTTTCGATGTACTTGGCAGAATCTTTAAAATCTCTACATTCAAGAGCAGTAAAGTACCTCATCTGAGAGTATTATGATACTGGCACAGCTGACCTGTAACAGTGGTTGTGAATCTGAACTCAACCTAGTGGCAATAACCTTAGAAAGTGTCTTGACCAGATGACAAATTGCAGAACTGAGATCTGAAGCCTTAGAGCCTTAGATCAGTCAACCATTCATTGCAAACGAGCAGATCTGGAAGAAAAATGCAATGCCACATGTAATAGATGATCAGCTCAAGTGCAGGATAAAAGGCAGATGTAGTCTTAGAAGGTTGCTTGAGGAAGCTACAGCAGATCTCCTCAGAATAACAGGTAGTTGCTATAAGGACGTCTAACACAAGCTAAGGCTTGTTGATATATTCTCCTCTCGTTGGATGCTGACATAAATAGACACCTATGTAGTGTGTGTGTGTGCCAGCATGGATCGTATCACCACATTGGAGCGTAATGGTAAAATGTAACCGAGAAGTTTTCAGCCTTTCATACTTATACAAGAGTTGGAGTCTTCAACTAAACCAATGGTCTTGGATGGTATTTGACTGTGGGAGAATAAGACCCCTTTTGAAGTTGGTGTCTGAGTTTCCCTCATTTAAAATAGATTTCTTCTCTCGAGAGAGACGCTGACATTAAGAGGGAGATATATCTGTATATGCTCATGAGCGGATACCTTTGTTCAACGAAAGAAGATCTCATGGCTCAGGGACATATGGCTTCAGAGGGGGAAATTCCGAAGGAAAACCAAGAAGCCATATAAATACCAGGGTATCTAGCAGCCATGAGTACTATTGAAGCTTGGATCCTATGAGGAAGTCGTAAAGCATCAAAGGATGCTATGCACGAAGAGTATGAGTCCATTATGAAGAATGATGTCTGGGATGTGGTTCCAAGACCATAAGACAAAGCAGTTGTCACCTTGAAATGGCTCTACAAGATCAAGCATGGATCTGATGGAAGAGCTGAAAAGTTCAAGGCAAGATTCGTTGCCCGTGGCTTCTCTCAAAAGGAAGGCATAGATTATGATGACATATTTGCACCTGTGGCTCGAGATACCACCATTCGATCTATTATAGTCCTTGCTGCTACGCAAGGATGGAGTCTTCATCAGATGATGTGAAGACCGCATTTTTCTGCATGGTGTGATAAAGGAAGAGATATATGTGGAGCAACCTCTGGGGTTGGAAGTCCAGGATCGGGACAACCATGTCTGCAGGATGAACCCTCTATGGGCTGAAACAAGCACCCCAAGATTGGTACAAGAGGATAGATAGCTACTTGATGAAGCTGGGCTTCACTCGAAGTAATGCTGATCCGAACCCTTACTTCAAGATTGTCAAGGGAAAACCTCTCATTCTGGTGCTGTATGTGGATGACCTCTTCTGACAGGTGCTGACCCTCTCATTCATCAGTGCAAGAGGGAGCTCGTTGCTGAGTTCAAGATGAAGGACCTAGGACTGATGTCTACGCTTGAAGGTCTAGCAGAGACTTGGCGAGATTTTCCTTTCTCAAGGAAAATACATTATGAAGTTTCTGGTATGATGGACTGTAAGTCCATGGAACTCAAATTTAAGAAGTTGAGTAGCAGCGTTGCTGGGCCCATCCTACTGAGTATCATCAACTCATAGGGACCCTGATGTTCTTAATGAACACCTGTTCGGACGTATGTTGTGCAGTGAACACTTTGAGTCAACACATGGTTGATCATAACATTCACTAGGTTGGTGCCAAGAAACTCTTGAGATATCTCTGAGGCACGATAGACCATGGGTTGAGATACACTGCCGGGAGTATGACACTCCGTGGATATACTGATGCCGATTGGGCTGGCAGTGTGGTGGATCGTAAGAGCACATCGGGATGCTGCTTCAATCTTGGTTCTGCTTCGATCTCATGGATGAGCAGGTAGCAGAAGTCGGTGGCTTTGAGCACCGCCGAGGCCGAATACATTGCAGCAAGTATGGCCTGTTGTGAAGCAGTTTGGTTGCGAAAGCTCTTTAGTGAGCTGTTTGGACATGTGCTAGATACCACTGTGATACTCTGTGATAACCAGAGTGGGATTCGTATGACTGAGAATCCTGTGTTCCACGATTGATCCAAGCATGTTGATGGTTGGTACCACTTTATCTGGGATATGGTACAGCGAGGCGCCGTAAGGCTCGATCATATAGGAACTGATGAGCAGGTCGTGGATATTCTCACAATGCCCTTGGGGAAGGTCATGTTCCTAACCTTCTGTGAGAATCTTGGAATCATGGAACGACCCTATTCTGAGGGTCCTGTTGAACGATGAGCTCCGGGAGCTCAAAGGGGGTTTTTGGGGATAGTTTCTCGGAGCTATAAGCACTTATGGTGCTTCTGCCCTACCGTTGTGATTATTGAGTTGGTTCGCCACTCATTTATCTGTGCCCCGTATGCATCCTACCCATTGAGTTCAGCGCTCATGGGAAGTACCTCTCATTTGGCCAATGAGGTGGGAAAAGCTAGAGACTATTAGCAAAGACTGATGGACGCATCAGAGATTGCCGTACTCTCTATCTAGGATGGCACGGTCCAACCACTTGATCTGGGATCAAGTTTAGTGAGGTCTGGGACCTCTGCCTGACTTCGGGTCAGACGAACCAACTTCGGGTTGGTTGGAGACTCTTTGTGAGTCTGATGGTGAGTGTTTCTGACCTCTACCGACTTCGGGTCGATGAACCAACTGGTTGGTTCGAGACTCTTTTCAGAGTCCGATGGTGAGGCTTCGAACCTCTACCGACTTCGGGTCAGATGAACCAACTTCGGGTTGGTTGGAGACTATTTGTGAGTCTGATAGAGGTTTCGGACCTTTAGGCTGAATTGGTCAGCCGGGGGATGATGTCTTTGTGACTGACCCACTTCTATTTTGAAATAAAGAGGCCAGCAAAGCAAGTTACGGCGGGATGACGCACGATGTTTGGATTGCACTAGTGGACGGAGTTCTCCCTAGTTGAGAGGGAGTGTTAAAATTGGACAACTAGTTCCAAACTCCGGTTGTGCCGCTTCTCGATGACGATCGCAATTAAGGCATGAGGTAGGTCGGAGAGGTAACATTGATCTAAAGATCATCTCGACTCTGATGAGTTAACATGTACTTTGAATTTATTCCACTTATGTGGCCGGGTCGGTTCGGAATAAAATATTGACTTAAATGTCTTAAAGGACGGTGTGTCACACACCCCCAAAGATTCCTATATATTGGAGAGACTTGGAGTTCATTTGACACATTTTTTGTGTGGAGGAATTCTCTCTCTCTTGATGGCGTTGGAGCTGCATATTCTTTGTTTGGGTTGTTCTGGGGTTATGTGTGACACGCTTGGTTGAATGACCTATTGGAGACTTTCTTTGGTAGAAACATCCTGGCGATCGTAGTAACGTTACCAATCCTATCTGTTTTGGCTTGTCTTCTATCGATCTATTAGTATGTTCTATCTTCTTCAGTGTTGTGCCCTAATCTGAAATGGCATAGAACATCTGTAAAAATTAACATGGTATCAGAGCACTGAGGTGAAGACAAAGTTCAACTTGTGTTGAAAGCAATCACTCACACTTCAGAAAGACTCGTTGGAGAGGTGAAATTATTTGCCTTAGCCGCATCAAGGAAAGATAATTTTTTTAAGAACTGTTTTAAGGTTATCTTGACGACCGAATCATTATGAGGGAAGGCCGAGGCAGCAAAAGCTGTTTCAACCTACAGAAATGTGTCTTGGGTGCGGTGAATACCGACGTATGCTGCTGTAGCCTGTAGGTGAGCCGCAGTGCCTTCCTCATTCTTAGACAGCGTGGGCAATATTTTTACCGGCAGCTAATCTTCAGCGTGGACAAATTTGTTCACCAAACTGATTGTGCGGCATTTAACGTTGCAAGCGACCAGGATATGGAACATACGACTCATGGTGGCCGGCTAAGCCGTTACCGTTAAATCAAAACTCTGACAGAATAGACGAGCAGGTTTCTGTTCGCCGTTATATCTGTCTTATTTAATACGACTCTATTGATGGGATAAGTTCGGACACACAGAAATTCACGTGTCTGAACTTCATTCAAGAATTGGAACTAACTGCGGACAGACAGAAATTCACGTGTCTGAACTTCATTCAAGAATTGGAACTAACTGCAGAAGAGATTTTGCGATAAAATTTTGAGGTGGGCAGTGGAAATTTGTGGCAACAAATACGGCAATGGATGTTGGAAACATGAAAATCGACATTGCAGTTGATCTGAGCAACGAGAGCGCGTTTGCCGTAAAATGGGCGGTGGCGAACTATCTCCGACCGGGTGACAACGTAATTCTCTTGCATGCACGCCGTCCAATGTCCTCTACGGGGTCGATTGTGGCGCCATTGATCTTTCCGTCAACATCTATGACGAGGAATCCCACCAAAAGCTCGAAGACCACTTCGACGACTTCCTAACTGACCCGTCGTGAGCCTGCTTGATGGCTATCACTTGCTACAGAAGTCTTCGATCCGAAACATAAGGCCACGTAAGCAATTCGGGTCGCTCCAGGTAGGGTTGGTGGAAACCATGTAGTTATATACCATTTAAAGAAGTATCGATCTGGGGGCATATTTCACCCTGCACGCTCACTCCAAAACATTGAAATGACGACTAAGGCCGCAGATGGAAACCATGTTGTTATATATCGAGCAGTCCATAGCTTCTCTGGTCATCATGTTTATAACTGCACAAACCCTCAGATTGTACGTCTGTAACAGTGAGTTTATGAGATGCTGAGTTGGTGTATATATCGCAGATTTCTTGTGCCTGTAGTAGCTTGTAATGTGCATGTTGCCATGTAGCTGTCTATCAAAGAGGGCCGAGTGATTTTATTTGTAGCAGTCCAATCTGATCTAAAACATGACATCAGTGGCTGCAGTTCTATTTCTTTGATGCCTATATTGCAACATGGCTTCTCCAATGGCTAGATGAATTGTCTCCTTTCAACAGAGATGGAGTAATGGCAGATGATCTGATTCACCTCTCATCGGGGCTGTATCTTACCATTAAGCTGACATCAATTGTGGAGAAGGTGCAATCATTCTTTGCAGCATTGAAGGCACTATCCTGCAAAAGAATTCTAGTATGGGCCATATGCTACTATAGAGGAGGTTCTTGCTGCTGAAGACTTGTGTGCGGTCACTTGGGGAGAAATATACACTTAGTAATTCTTTTAGGATGGTGTTTGTGGGCTATATCTAGGTGTCTTCAATCATTTGTTACTCTATATACTTGGAAAGTGATCGATACGATAAGAATTTTTTGGGTGCGATATCAGTGCTTGATAGTGAATCAAATCATTACGAGAAAATTGTACGAAAGAAGTCATCTATATGTACAAAGACTTGGAATAATTCACTACAATTCATGAAAGTCTCGTACTTCTTTCGCCCAACTTGATTGTGTTTGTTTGCGTGATTCTGAATTGTTGTCCCTGGTTTGAGTTTTGTTATCTTGAGTTCGAGCTCCTTGGAGGCTCATACGTGGGTAAGGATGGTAAAAGATCCTACTGGTGGTGAATAAGAAGAACGTTGTAGATTGCAGCTGAAGTTGGTCACAAACACAATAATTCCCAGATCTGTGCACATGCCATAGACAGGATTTCAAGTGAAAACAAAGAAATTGTTTTGATGTACTTGGCAGAATCTTTAAAATCTCTACATTCACGAGCAGTAAAGTACCTCATCTGAGAGTATTATGATACTGGCACAGCTGATCTGTAACAGTGGTTGTGAATCTGAACTCAACCTAATGGCAATAACCTTAGAAAGTGTCTTGACCAGATGACAAATTGCAGAACTGAGATCTGAAGCCTTAGAGCCTTAGATCAGTCAACCATTCACTGCAAATGGGCAGATCTGGAAGAAAAATGCAATGCCACATGTAATAGATGATCAGCTCAAGTGCAGGATAAAAGGCAGATGTAGTCTTAGAAGGCTGCTTGAGGAAGCTACAGCAGATCTCCTCAGAATAACAGGTAGTTGCTGTAAGGACGTCTAACACAAGCTGAGGCTTGTTGATATATTCTCCCTGTTGGACAGTGACATAAATAGACACCTATGTAGCAGCAAGCATGTGACTGTATCAGCTCACATTGGAGCGTAATGATAAAATGTAAACTGAGAAGTTTTTGCAACTTTCAGTCACGTTGTTGGAGTCTTCAACTAAAACCAGTGGTCTTGGATGGTTTTGACTGTGGGAGAATAAGACTCCTTTCCAAGCTGGTGTCTGGGATGCCCTCATTTAAAAAAAAAATAGATGTTTTTTTTCTCTCGAGAGAGAAGCTGACATTAAGAGGGAGATATATCTGTATATGCTCCTGAGTGGATACTTTTGTTCAACGCTCAGGGGCATATGGCTTCAGAGGGGGAAATTCTGAAGGAAAATCAAGAAGCCATATAAATACCAAGGTATCTAGCAGCCATGAGTACTATTGAAGCTTGGATCCTTTGAGGAAGTCGTAAAGCATCAAAGGATGCTATGCACGAAGAGTATGAGTCCACTATGAAGAATGATGTCTGGAATGTGGTTCCAAGACCATAGGACAAAGCAGTTGTCACCTCGAATGGCTCTACAAGATCAAGCATGGATTTGATGGAGGTGATGAAAAGTTCAAGGCAAGATTCGTTGCCTGTGAAGAAGGTATAGACTATGATGACATATTTGCACCTGTAGCCCGATTTACCACCATTCGATCTATTATAGCCCTTGCTGCTACGCAAGGATGGAGTCTTCATCAGATGATGTGAAGACCACATTTTTTCCTGCATGGTGTGATAAAGGAAGAGATATATGTGGAGCAACCTCTGGGGTTGAAAGTCCAGGATTGGGACACCCATTGTCTGCAGGTTGAAGAAAGCCCTCTATGGGCTGAAACAAGCACCCTGAGCTTGGTACGAGAGGATAGATAGCTACTTAATGAAGCTGGGCTTCACTCATAGTATTGTTGATCTGAACCTTCACTGCAAGGTCTCTCACTCTGGTGTTGTTTGTGGATGACCTCTTCCTGACAGGTGCTGACCCTCTCATTCATCAGTGCAAGAGGGAGCTCGCTGCTGAGTTCGAGATGAAGGACCTAGGACTGATGTCTAGGCCTGAAGGTCTAGCAGAGACCTGGCAAGATTTTTCTTTCTCAAGGAAAATACATTATGAATTTTCTGGTATGATGGACTGTAAGTCCATGGAACTCAACTTTAAGAAGTTGAGTAGCAGCGTTGCTGGGCCTGTCCTACTGAGTATCGTTAACTCATAGGGACCCTGATGTTCTTAATGAACACTTGTTCGAACATATGCTGTGCAGTGAACACTTTGAGTCAACACATGGTTGATCATAACATTCACTGGGTTGGTGCCAAGAAACTCTTGAGATATCTCCGAGGCACGATAGACCATGGGCTGAGATACACTGCCGAGAGTATGACACTCCGTGGATATACTGATGCCGATTGGGCTGGCAGTGTGGTGGATCGTAAGAGCACATCGGGATGCTGCTTCAATCTTGGTTCTGCTTCGATCTCATGGATGAGCAGGAAGCAGAAGTCGGTGGCTTTGAGCACCGCTGAGGCCGAATACATTGCAGCAAGTATGGCTTGTTGTGAAGCAGTTTGGTTGCGAAAGCTCTTTAGTGAGCTGTTTGGACATGTGCTAGATACCACTGTGATACTCTGTGATAACCAGAGTGGGATTCGTATGACTGAGAATCCTGTGTTCCACGATTGATCCAAGCATGTTGATGGTTGGTACCACTTTATCTGGGATATGGTACAGCGAGGCGCCGTAAGGCTCGATCATATAGGAACTGATGAGCAGGTCGCGGATATTCTCACGATGCCCTTGGGGAAGGTCATGTTCCTAACCTTCCGTGAGAATCTTGGAATCATGGAACGACCCTATTCTGAGGGTCCTGTTGGACGATGAGCTCTGGGAGCTCAAAGGGGGTTTTGGGGATAGCTTCTCAGAGCTATAAGCACTTATGGTGCTTCTGCCCCACCGTTGTGATTATTGAGTTGGTTCGCCTCTCATTTGTCTGTGCCCCATATGCATCCTACCCATTGAGTTCAGCGCTCATGGGAAGTACCTCTCATTTGGCCAATGAGACGGGAAAGGCTAGAGACTAGTAGCAAACACTGATGGACGCATCAGAACTTGCCGTACTCTCTATCTAGGATGGCACGGTCCAACCACTTGATCTGGGATCAAGTTTAGTGAGGTCTGGGACCTCTACCTGACTTCGGGTCAGATGAACCAACTTCGGGTTGGTTGGAGACTCTTTGTGAGTCTGATGGTGAGGTTTCGGACCTCTACCTGACTTCGGGTCAGATGAACCAACTTCGAGTTGGTTGGAGACTCTTTGTGAGTCTGATGGTGAGGTTTCGGACCTCTACTTGACTTCGGGTCAGATGAACCAACTTCGGGTTGGTTGGAGACTATTTGTGAGTCTGATAGAGGTTTCGGACCTTTAGGCTGAATTGGTCAGCCGGGGGATGATGTCTTTGTGACTGACCCACTTCTATTTTGAAATAAAGAGGCCAGCAAAGCAAGTTACGGCGGGATGACGCACGATGTTTGGATTGCACTAGTGGACGAAGTTCTCCCTAGTTGAGAGGGAGTGTTAAAATTGGACAACTAGGTCCAAACTCCGAGTTGTGCTGCTCAGATGACGATCGCAATATTTTTATTGGATTCCTCTTTCAGAGACGTGTAAGATTGATCTAAAGATCATCTCGATCGGATGAGCAGAACATGTACTTTGAATTTATTCCACTTATGTGATGGGTCGGCCTGGAATAAAATATTGACTTAAATGTCTTAAGGGACGTGTCACACACCCCCAAAGATTCCTATATATTCGAGAGACTTGGAGTTCATTTGACACACATTTTTTGGTGTGGAGGATTTCTCTCTCTCTTGATGGCGTTGGAGCTGCGTATTCTTTGTTTGGGTTGTTCTGGGGTTATGTGTGACACGCTTGGCTGAATGACCTATTGGAGACTTTGCTGGTAGAAGCATCCTGCTGATCGCCGTAACGTTACCATTTCCTATCTCTGTTTTGGCTTGTCTTCTATCGATCTATTAGTATGTTCTATCTTCTTCAGTGTTGTGCCCTAATCTGAAATGGCATAGAACATCTGTAAAAATTAACAACCGCTCGTCAATGAAAGACTTGCCACTTATTCTCAAGCCTTGAGGGGATTAAGGCAAGGTTGCCCCCTCTCCCCAACCCTGTATATTCTCATGGCAGACACGCTCAGTAGGAAATTGACAGTCGAAAAGTTTGCAGGGGTTGTTCCAGGCATAAGAAATTTGAATGGATTGGATCCCATAAACCACGCCCTCTTCGTTGACGACTCCCTCCTGCTAGGCGGTTTATCCATCTGGATTGCAAACGCCTTCAAAACTATCCTCCTAGATATTGCAATGTCTCTGGCGCCCTCATCAACGACAGCAAGAGCGTTGTGTATAGGTGGAACGTTGAGCAGCAGGACATCCACCAAATTGTGCAACACATGGGCTTCGTTGGCTATGCACACTGGGATAAAATTAAATATATGGGGCTTCCATTAACACTTGGATTTCCTGGGGAGGCCAATGGCTCACCAATGGTGGAAAATGAATTCTCATAAAATCAGTGCTATCTGCCTTACCTATTTACCAAGCCTCCTTTCTGTTGGCACCAAAGTCCATCATAGAGCAGATCTTTAAACTAATCCGAGATTTTCTTTGGCGAGGAGGGAAAGGCAACCAGAGGAAGTTTCACTTAGTTAATTGGGAATTGGTGAAACGCCCAATCCTGGAAGGTGGTCTACAGATCTCCCACGCTAATATTTCATTGGGTTGTAAAATTCTATGGAAAATATATGCAAACCCAAATCACCCAGTTGGTCAAATTTTCAGGAAAAAGTACATCAAAGGCATCCACCTAAGACATCTGCAGACCGATAGCACACCGAAAGGCTCGCTGATTTGGAACCTTTGCGGAGAGGTATCGATTTTTTCCAGAATCACCTCTACTGCATACCTGGAAACGGAAAGAAAATAATGTTGTGGAAAGACAGCATTATGTGTCATTCACCTCTTGCCAACTCTAAAAATCTTAAAGAGATCAGCGAATGGTTGTCTCAGCATGACATTCATAGACTTGAAGACATCTTCGCCTAGGATGACACTGGAAACTAGCATTCTTGGGCCTTTCCCGGAATTCTGGAGCATCTACAATTGCAACAAAATATACTCAGATTGGCGTTAATAGACTCTGTGTCGATTCATAAGCATGCTTCAGATTCTTGGGGCTGGGGTAACTCAGGAACCTACACTGCTGCACAAGGATTTCTGCTTCTACAAACTCAGAGAGAGATGAATCAACCTGAAAACTTTTGGAAACAAGTGTGGGACTCCTTTCGCCTCCCCAAAATCAATTTTTTCTTCTGGGTTCTAATGCACAAGAAGATATTGACAGATGAAAACCTGATAAAAAGAAGTACTGTAGGTCCTCACAGATGCGTGCTTTGCAGGAATGCCCTCGAAACTACGGATCACCTCTTTGTGGGCTGCTCCTTCGCTAAAGATGTGCGGAATTTTATCCTTCAAGGCCTCAATGTCTCAATTCCAATCCAAATCTATGTGATTGAATTATTTTCCACTTGGAAGGAGCGCCATCCACATGCTATTTCCAGCAAGTCACTTTGGTTCCGTGTTGGGCACTCCATCCCCAAATACGCCTGCTGGAAAATCTGGCTTGCGAGAAACGAGCAGATTTTCAATAATACTTCTTGGTCCCCTTCGACAGTTGCAGCCAAAGCCAAAACTCTCCTCCTTGAAACCGTGACTCATCAATCCCATAAGCCCAATAGCTCTCTCCTTCCTGAAGAAAAGAAATGGATGGGAACATTTGTTTTTCGAGACAGAAAACAAATCTCAATTAGTCCCTTCACCAATCTAGGATAGCGCTTAAGGGACTCGGACGAAATATTTCAAGTATGGTGGAGAAAGCAGGGTAAAGCAACGATTTTCTTCGACGGAGCCTCCAAAGGAAATCCTGGGACAGCAAGTGCTAGTGGTGTGCTCTACTCCTCGGATGGCATAAGAAGAGATAGTTTCAGTTGGGGCCTTGGGCAGCAAACAAATAACCAGGCAGAAATACTTGGTATGTTAAAACCCTACCAAATTGCTCGTGAGAAAGGCATTAGAGAATTTTAAGCCTTCGGTGACTCAGAAATTTTGATTAAGATGCTAAACTCGAAAGATCAGTTCAACAATTCAGTCCTAAACAAGATCCTTCGAAGGCTGAAGTTCATGCTGCTTGATTTTTCTTCTTACCAATTCTTCCACATCCTCAGAGGCTCGAACAAGGAAGCTGATATCAATGCAAACAAAGGATGCCTTCTGCCACAAAGTGATCTCAGCATAAATGATGAAAACCCTTCTCAAATCTGCATTCCATGAAATGTTGTCTATCATGTAACGAGAAGCTGCCTTGATGCCTTGTAACGATGGTTGATTTGGCCCAGGCCTAACCAGATTTTACCAATAAATAAAATATAACCGTTTTAGTTATTAAAACCAAAAAAATAAAGCCTCAAACCAAAATGACAGATGGGGTTTGGTGAAGTTGCCTATTGGTGGAAAATCGATGTTCTAGATGAAGTTCAATGTCAAAGGTAAAGTGGAGAAGTATAAAGCTCCCCTAGCAGAAATGGATCTTAGGTGGAGGGAATTGATTATGGTGAAACTTTTTCTTATTGCTAAGTTAAATTTCATTAGATTTATTTTTTCTATCAATCCTGCATTTGATTTTGAAGTAGAACAAATGGATATGAAGAAAGCATTCCTACATAAGGATATTGAAGAAAAAATCTATATAAAACAACCAAAAGTTTTCGCAATGAAGAAAAGGAAAGCACTGGTTTACATGTTGAAAACAAAAACCCCCTGCCATGGCTTCAAACAATTTCCAAGTATGTGGTATCAAAAGCTTGATACTTGTATGCTGGGATCTGGGTTCTCAATAAGGAAAGCTGTTCACTGTCATGTGTACTCCACACAGGTTGGTGATCCTTTTGTTTGTGCCATATATATATATATAGAGAGAGAGAGAGAGTTGCTAACTGGAATGAAATTAAGTAAGTCATCAAGGATGTTAAATTTACAGCTGTGCTGTAAATTTTATTTTGAGCAAAGAAATTGAAAACGATCGTGTAAACAAGAAACTCTAATTAACTTAGATGAAATGTGTTGTGACAATTTCATATAGATTTGATATATAAAAATGTAAACCATTCAATGTTCCTATCCTTGTAGGTATAATGTCATTTACAGAACACTTGTCCCAAGGCACAGGGAAAACTAGAGGAGGACAGCATCCCACCCATTCCTCAGCAATAAGAACAAATCATTTGTTTCTTCCTTCATATCTGAATGTGTTTATCAAAAATTGACAAACTTGTACTCTTTACAAAACAAGTTTGGAAAAGTTCCTAAGTATAGCATTCAATTATTTACAATTTTGACGTAACAGTTCTGAATGTCTGCAAAATCACCCTGCCAACTGAAAACAATTAACTTGTGATGAAAATCATCGCTGATTTTTTCTGTGTTTCAAAATCATAATTGCCTGTGTGAATTCATAAATGCAAATAATAACAATACATTTCATGTGGATATTATTAAATGCAACATCAATTAAAAAAGGCCAACACTTGTGCAAGGGACCTTGAAAACGTGAAGAGGAGAAAGGTAAGAAGTTAGAACCAGTGCAGCTGTTACCCATTTGATAACATCAGAAACACGGAGAATAGGAGAGAGAGCTAAGAACTTTTGATCGTAGTACCAAACACAGTCACCCGAACCAGAATTCTGGCCAAAATTCTCAAACCTGACCCTGTCTGGATTCCAAATAAAAACTGAGATTGTTTACCACTGGCAGTCCATCAATTGATGATTATTGACCGCTGTCAATTCCATTCAGAGGGCACTGAACATTGGTCAACGACTGCTAACCACACCACTCATCCAAAATAAAAAGGAAAAAAATAATAAAAGAACTAAAAAGACGAAAGATGAAAAATAAGCATGTCCTAAACTTTGGACCTATTCTTTACTGGCAGGAGATATTTTCATAGACCTCCTGGGTGGCTGCTTTACTTCATTTTTGCCTGAATCTCTTGTAGAAATTTAGATTCTTTTACCAAACATTTTCCGAATTTTGTGCCAAGAATAAATATCACGGATTCTGAATGCAAAAAGGTTTTTTTAATTTTCCCATTTTGGTAAACTATACTTTCCCAAGTTATATGTTTTCAAAAATTTTGAGATCATTGTTTAACATTTTCTCTAGAAACATATCATTCAAAATACTGTTATTTCATCTGTATGCACTTTTCTGTGCCTTGCAAGCCATTACAGTTGATGCTTTGCAATCAAGGTAACACGATTCAGCAGAATCGCTAGTGGGTCCATCTCCAAACAATTACGATGATTACAACTGTTAGGAACATGCCAATGTAAGATATCCATTTATCTAACCGATGTCTTCTTTCGATTATTTTCAATACAGAATTAGACAAACCAACAGTATTGAGAATGTCTAGAGCTTTGCGCTGTGCTTGCTGCAACCATCAGAAGAAAGAATTGAGTTAATTATAAGGCCACTGAGCAAACTTGAAAATTACATAGGTTGAGGACCAATCTGGTAATTGCAAGTCTTCAGAAACCTAAAATCTGAAAGCAAAGCTGAAGGCACGAGAAATGAAGACTAGTATAAACACCACTGAACAATAAAAAATAATCTGCTGCTTTAGGTGCATGAACGGGAGGAGGTATTTGCATCTTGGATATACATGACCAACTTCTGCAGTGATTTATCTTATAATTTCAAAACATATTAGCATTTGGATAACTCAATAAAACATTCATTCGAACATTACCATACTACGATTTATATGCTCTTATGACCAAAGAATTACGTTGATCTTTGTGCTCCAACAATTTGAAATTCTAATTTGTGGACTTCTCCAGAAAACAGGTGTAGAAGATGAACTCTAGTAGTCACATTAATAAGGAACGAAATCCTCAACCAGGGAGATGTGCCAAAATGTTTTATGGTAAGCCTGCAAACAATAGTTAAGGCATCACAAATTCAACACAAGCAATGAGAACCCACAAAATACACACGCACTTTGAGTGATTTTAGTAATGGAATGAGGGAGGACGTTCACACATCAACCTGGGAACTTACACCCCAAAGCCAGCTTCCAGATTGCCAAAGCTTTTGGTGCATGCAGTGTTTCATCAAAAAACCTATATCTCAAAACCGTGTCAATTAGAGGTCACTCAATTAGAGGTCACTACACATATTCAACACTATTTCTATTTTTATTTTTCTGTTCATTTTTCAAACAATCGATAGTGGTCATATTGACATGGAATTAAAACCTCAATAGACGATATGCCCCTGTGGTTTAGTAAGCTTGGATATAATAAGGCATCACAAGAGAAAGCAATCACAAAGAAATGTGAGCACACAATGCACACAGACATCTTCAAGGGATGCTAGTACTGAAGTGAGGGATAGTAAAGATCACATCAATCCAAGGACCTATGCACCAAGGACAGCTGCCATGTTGGCAAATCCTTCCATTCAGATGTAACATTCCCGTGTCTTCAATCGAGGACAATAGAGTTTAGATATTGGCCAAAATAACATGAAATTTTTCATTTAATTCTTGCAGTAAAGATTGTTTAAATTTCCTTCAGAAAATGGACTGCTACACTGACAAGACTCTAAACAGCTTTTCTATATGTAACTTAAAGAGAAATGTCAAATTGGAGATCCGCTTAAAATTAATAAGAATGTAATGGTCGTACATCAGTTTGTGCTTTTATTAAATTCAGTGGGACCATCGGCTGGCATCATTTAACATATAAGCAAAAGCCTGTTGAAAATGTAAATGACCATACCATAATTAGGCCTTCTGTACTTGATAAATTATCAGTGTCGATTATAGGAATGGGTTGCTTCTTTTGATAAAAAACATATCATCTGGGGATTTGGCATCCACAGTCAACTAGAGTTATTTTTCCCCTTAGCATCTAATAGTTTCATAACAGCTACTACAATAATTGAGTGTCTTATAAATACCAAGCTATCTATATAAAATATAGAAGAAACAGTGATTTTTGAATCGGCCAACTTGGACTCAGATTCAGCTGAGTTGACCAGTTTAGGGTCTTTAACTCTTGACTCGGCCTTCAAACCAGACAATTCAGTACAAAACTGGTCGGAATTGGCAAGTTTGGTTGAGTCTGTAAACACTCGGTCACCTCCTGGGCCTTACTATGCATGACCTAAGGGGATCTCTTTACAATAGGACATTATTGATTGACACACAAACCAAGCTGCCGCCTGGAATGATAATACAAAAAAATAATTTCATTTTCTCCATATTTACCTTTTTACCATTTTCTTTATATTTCCCTTTCTACCATTTTACTTAAATTTTTTCTATTATCATTAATTGTTTCAAGACGTATGGAAGGGGTTCCACTTCCAACTTCATCGGACCTCATGATGAAAATAGGATTTCACATCCCATCCAAAATTTGATATTCAATAGACTTGGCAGTATTCAAAATGTGAAATTTTTAATCTACTGCAGCAACTGGAAATTATTCTTCTAACTGATTAAAAATTAAGTGCAGTTTATTTGCTATGGCAAATAACGAATAAAATCACAAGTTACAACTACAATTTTCACCATTAAAACTCTGCGGAAAATAAAATGCTGGAAACTGAGAAATATAGAGCACACAAAAAAATATGACACCGTTATTTTTGGACAATTGTCCGCAGAAAAACCCATTGTGGGAAAACCAGTGCAGCAGCTGAGGGTTTTATTATTATACAGCAGCAAAATTCTGAGTACAATAAAATGGATGCCAAAGTGGCGGTCCTCTCAAAATACTGGCAAAATTACTGAGGGAATTTTACCCTCCTCCACAAGCAATCCTGACTCAATCTGGCCACTCAAATTGGCTAACTCAGACCCCTTTGTGCAGCTTCTGCGTAAACCTTGCGCAGTCACTCACACGCATTGCCAGGATCTGCCTCGAATCTGCCTCTGACTGCCTGCCACTCCTCTGGAAATGATCCTCCGGCTCCTCTGGAAATGATCCTCCGGCCATCTGGAAAATTATCCCGGCTCCAAGCAACTGAATCCAACTCCTCCTAAGCAAAATTAAACTACCTCTATGAAGCCCTACGCAAGCCCCTGTGCAGCCCCCTGAAGAATAAACTCAGTGTCCTCTCACTGCCTCTCCGAAATAGGAAAACTTCCTTCGGACTCACTGTCTCTACCCCTCACTGACTCTGTGTCCTCTTTGGTTCGAACTCTCCTCCATTGAATCACTGCAACTAGGAAGCTTGATCTCTGCCAAGGAACTCGACCTCCACTGTGTTTAGCTCTAACTCCATTGACCTCCTCTTATAATCTCTTGTTGGTTCACCAACGACCATGATCAATGGCTAAGATCATTTCTGAGTTTATCCATGTGAGTTTCTAGAGAAATCTCACTTATTAATTAATTATTGTTAATTAATCATTTTCCCCAAGTTTGAATTAGGAAAATTTTAATTACTAATTAATTAACTTAACTAAGTCGTCTCTAAGTATTTTCTCCTAAAACTTTTTCTGGGTTTTGGAGCTCTAGTGTTTCTAAGCCTCTCTGACCAAAGTCGAGACTAGAACACCTATCCAATGCTACAAAACTCAACACTTCCTTTTATCGAGGAAGGTGTTCTACAACTGTCTCATAACATCTCCTCCCATTCACACTGCTGATGTCTGACAACTGTGACAATCTGCCACTATCCACCAACCACTGCGCAACTCTGATTCATCTGCTACTCTGAGTTGAACCATCCTGCATAGGCGCTACTATGCAACTCTGATTCATCTACTACTCTGAGTTGAACCATCCTGCATAGGCGCTACTGCTAACGCTGCATTGTACCACTGTACTACTGCCAACTCTATACTGCGCTGCAACTATCTCATGTTGTTGTTGTTGTTGCAACTATTGCAATTGAGAACAAATCTTTGAATCATCTGTGTCTTACGAACTGCAACTATCTCCTAAGAATCTGACTACTACCAGCCTCTACATTGTCCATTGAGAATGCCTGTGTTGCAACTACTTTGCGCTCCTCAGCATCTGAATGCAACTAGTACTGCAACTGTCCCTCGAGAATCGACTGTGTCATCTTGAACACTGATCCAACTGCTACTGAATATTGTGGGCCCATGTAGCAAGGGTATTGATCCAAGAGCAAACACTTGCCAGATGCTCAACACCCATCCGATGCTCTTCCTCAAAAAATCTTGCCCAACTCTACGCAACTCTGCAGTCTAGAGCTCAATTTCTCCCCACCTCTCTCCTAGAGGTATAGTTGCATACAAAGCAAAGTCTTCCTCCAACCTAGAGGACAACTGATCAATATTTTCCGAAGTTGTTGTCTGCTCTTGCCTCTCCTTCTTGTCCTTCTTCCTCTGAGGACACTGAATACTGTAGTGACCGAACTCACCACGCCTGAAGAACTTGATCTTCAACAAATCATTTTTCTTCTTTTCTCCTCCCTATGAGCCTTGTCCTTAACTGAGACCTTTCTTTGCTTTTCCCTTTGATGCAAGGGTTGCGTTCTCCTCCTCCTTCACATTCTTCGAGCCTTTATTGCTGCCATCAAGGCTACTCTTGACTAGAGCAAGTCGCATTTCCTCCCGCGTGAGATTTTCCCACAATCGATCCCATCCAGGTAGTTGATCTCGTCCAGTGATGCCTTGGACGAAAGTAGCCCACTCCTTACTGAAACCATTGATGGCTACATGCACAAGTTCAGCTTCTTATGGCATCTCTCCTACTATGGCAAGCTCATTACGGATATCCTGAATCTGGTAAGGTATGGAGAAACTCCTTCCCCCTTCTGCATCTTGGTGGTTCTCAGCTTCTCCTTCAAGAACAACTTCTGATTCTCAGAAGGATTCTGGTATAGTTCTGCAAGAGCATCCACATTTCTTTGGCCGTATTCTTGGCCGCTAAGTGTGAGACTAAATGATCCCTAACTCCTCAAGGATCAAAAGCTTCGCCTTGGCCATCTCCTTATTGTAGTTTTCTAGTTGTTGTGGATCTGTAGGTACGACTATAGCACATTCTTTGCACATCTTCAGACCAAACTCATCCAGTAGAAAATCCATCCTAGCCTTCCAGTTACAATAGTCGCATGAACAATCTAACCTATCCTGATCACAAAGCTCTGTTGAGGCCATTTTCTACAAAACTTCACAAACTGGGAAATAAACAAGAATCTCCTCCTCTCCTACTTGGCTACCTGCTCTGCAATTCGCACTCAATTCTCATATGTCCAGTCCTACCTGATGGTTCTACCTCTGCAACTGGAAATTTCAGATTTCCTTGATCTAGAAACCCTCTAAGAAAAATCCCTCTATGCGTTATTTTTCTTCCACCCGGCATTGATCTGCAACTACAATCACTGCCGCAAATCAACTATCCCCAGATCAAGAATCTACTCAACGAATTATCTGCTCTACTTCACTGGAACTGCTTCCCAACTTCACCACTGCCTGCTATAAATGCTTCTGGACAAATCGAACTCTTCCTACCACCTACAACTGGAAAATCAAACCCCTATCCAACAATTCGACCTGTCTGGCCAGCTTCTGCGCAAACCCTGAAGAAATTGTGTTGTTGCCCCCTCTAAGCTATGAATTTCTCCCTCTTCATCTCTGAGCCTCTAATCTATCAAGCTCCCTCTAATACCATGTGAAATTTTTAATCTATTGCAGCAACTGGAAATTATTCTTCTAACTGATTAAAAATTAAGTGCAATTTATTTGCTACGGAAATAACAAATAAAATCACAACTAAAATTTTCAACACAAAAACGCTGTAGAAAATAAAATGCTGGAAACTGAGAAATATAGAGCACACACAAAATTATGACACCGTTATTTTGGATAATTGTCTCCGGAAAAACCCAATGTGGGAAAACTAGTGCAACAGTTGAGGGTTTTATTATTATGCAGCGATGAAATTCTGAGTACAATAAAATAGGTACCGAACTGGTAATCCTCTCTAGGAGAAATACTGGCAAAATTATTGATGGAAGTTCACCGTCCTCCACAAGCAATCTTGACTCAATCTGGCCACTAGAACTAGCTAACTCGGACCCCTCTGCGCAGCTTTTGCGTAAGCCTTGTGCAGTCACTGACACGCACTGCCCGGATCTACCTCGAATCTACCTCTGACTGACTTTTGTTAGTCTGGAAATTATCCTCCGACCCTGTGGAAAATTATAAGGACTCCCGACAACTGAATCCACCCCCCTCTGGGTAGCTTATGCATAGGCCCTACACAGTCATTAACACACACTGCCCGGATCTACCTCGAATCTACCTCTGACTAACATTTGTTGCTCTGGAAATGATCCTCCAACCCTCTAGAAAATTATCCTGACTCCCAACAACTTAATCCACCCCCCTTTGCGCAGCTTCTGCGTAAGCCTTACGCAGTCACTCACACGCACTGCCTGGATCTACCTCTGACTGACTTTTGGTGCTCTGGAAATGATCCTCCAATCCTCTAGAAAATTATCCAGACTCACGACAATTGATTCCACCCCCTGCTCAGCAAAATTGCACTACTTCTATGAGGCTCTACGCAAGCCCCTGTGCAGCCTCCTGAAGAATAAACTTAGCCTCCTCTCACTGCCTCTCCGAAACTGGAAAACTTCCTTCAGACTCACAGTCTCTATCCCTCACTGTATCTACGTCCCCTCTCTGGCTCAAACTCTCCTCTGTTGAATCACTGCAACTGAGAAGCTTAATCTTTGCCAAGGAACTCGACCTCTAGAGTGTTTAGCTCCAACCCCATCAACCTCCTCTTATAATCTCTCGTCGGTTCACCAACGGTTATGATCAACGGCTAAGATCATTTCTGAGTGGATCCATGTGAGTTTTTAGAAAAAACTCACCTTTCTTAATTAATTCCTATTAATTAATTATTTTCCCTAAGTTAGACTTGAGAAAAAATTAATTAATGATTAATTAACTTAATTAAATCATCTCTAGGTGTTCTCCTAAAACTTTTTATGGGTTATGGAGCTCTAGTGTTTCTAAGCCTCTCTGACCAAAGTCTAGACTAGAACACCTGTTAGATGCTAAAAAACTCAACATAAAATTCCAGAAAACTGAATTGCACCAAACCAAAGAAAAATCCACTAAACCATCAAAAGATGCCAAATGTCACTCTACTCTTTTACGAAACCACCTACAAAATATAGATCTGCCAAAAATAGACATGTCAAAAATTTAGATAACCATGGTATTCTATGCTTGATGCACTTTTACTTCAATCTTTCTTAGGCCCAACACAAAATAGCAATCACAAAAACTTGAAAGTAAAATGCTGATAGAACACAATAATAGATTAATAGAAGACAAGCCAAATATAGATCAGATTTACAATTTCTTTTGTCTAGCAAAGATATGAGATATTGTGGCATGACGGCGGTCAGCAGGATGCTTCAACCAACAAAATCTTTCTCATTCAGCCAGCGCTTTCAAGTGTCACACCCACAACCCTCAAAGACAGCTCATCATAAGTCAACCCAAGTCAAACCAAGGACAGCGCAGAAAAGTCAACACATGCAGCTTCAAAAAAGTCAATGCAGCAAACTAGGGCTTTGGTCAAACAACCCAAAATTCCTCAATTTTAGTGCCCAACTGTACGGCCTCCTAAAATCGGAATTTCTACAGAAGATTGAGGTCAAACAACCAAGGGTTGATCATGGTCAACGTTAGTCAACGCTACAGCAGGAAAGCCCTAAACAGATCAGTGCAGAAAACAGAAAGCCCTAAACAGATCAGCGCAGAAAACAGCAACTTCACTCCACACGTGTGAGAGAAAAAGGACTTCAAAGGCTATCGAACCAATCAGATCACAATCAGAATGTGTGATGAGATGATGAAAAAATGACCTCCAAGTCTCTCCACTTTATATTCATCAATGGGGGTGTGTGACACATCTCTTAGGCATGTGGGATAAATCTAGCCGACCTTGCACATGTGGAAAATAAATTCAAAATCAATGTTCTGCTCATCCGATCAAGATGATCTTTAGATCAATCTTGCACCTCTCCGAAAGAAGAATCCAACAAAAATATGACCATCGACATATGAGCAGTGCAACATGGAGTTTGGACCTAGTTGCCCAAAATTAACAATTGCACACAGCCATTTTCATATATTCAACTTTACATGGTATATACATGAGCAGACATTGCATATTTAATATTTATTACTTTGTCTCTAATGGTTTGGAATCTTTACAATATATTTTTTTCCATCAAAATTAATATTTATGTATTTTTTAGTAAACTGAGTCATAAACTTTAAACCAGTCCATTTCCTAACTGAGTCTGAGCAGACCTTCAGCCACTTCCAAGTCCGAATCCAACTTTTAAAATATTGACAACAATAAGCTCTGGCCCTTTTTTCACAATGTAGGTACCAGCCATTCTCTCCTCCTAGTCACATGCTTTATCCACAATTGGGTCTACACTAGTTCATCTTGGCTATTTCTTCTTAGAGATTTGATTTAGTTTGATTTTTTTTCTTGGACAACCAATAGTAGGTGCAATACAATTTTTCATTCATGTACTTTGTAGGGAACATTTTCCTATAGATAAAACTAAGCACAAATGCAGAATGCTATGTTTAGTGTCTGGACTCTGTATCATTCTTGTACAGAACAAAGAATTCTCAAACAACTGTGTAATGCATGTAGTCAGGACTCAGTAGAAAAACAACTCTCGTGTATGTGCATAAATCACTGGAAAACATGAAAAATTATTTAGAGAATTCAATTTACCTTCAAACGATCTCTTTGTTCTGCATACTTTGAAAGAACGGCCACTCCAGTAGCATAAGCCTCATCAAGCATGTTTGACGAATTACGTGCTGACTGCCTGGCTCGGGTTTCATCATCAAAAATTTGCATTACATGAGCAGAGTCCCCATTCTACAACATGTACAAATCAGAAGATTAGATATTTAGAATTATAATCTAAGAGGTGAAAAAAGACAAGGTCATTCCCAATACCAAAGAAACTGCTCTGTCAGTGTGATCCCTAAAGCAGGTACATGTTCAAAACATCTAGCATCTAGACTTGGATGTCAGTTAAATATAACACGTGAAAGAAAATGCATGGAAACAAAAAAAAGGTGGTTAGAAACACAATGTCAGGCTTTGGCTCTAGCAATTAACATATCACCAGAGGGTACTTTTTTAGAAGTCCTCTTCTACCACAATAAAAGTCAACAAAGGACACCAAATTACTTTGGCAAAGTAGCATTACGTAGATCTATCACAAGTTTCGTGCAAGATCTATCATTAGTTCTTGAGCTCAATAATAAAAGAAATAGCATAAAAGTATATATATATATATAAAATTACAATCTGCATTGTAGATCAATATAAAATTTAGCAGGATTGTCCCAAGCAGACTGAAAGAGGGGTCAAAAAAGATCTCCCTTCCTACATAAGAAGAGCTAGCATATCCACTTTCACTAGGATATAGTTTCAGTTCCCATATTTTCGGTAGAATGGAGTTCAGACTGCACCATGGTTTTAAATTCCAATTTTCATAAAACAGATTGATATGAAAAAAGAAAGATATACAAAGAGTATAAATGCTGGATGGACATATGGTCACAAATTCATACATTTGTAGTCACCTTCAGAAAAATCATGACCTGGCACCAATAAAAAATGACAGAAAGTCTATGATGTCCTTTCAATCACAACGATGGAATACTGACTGAGGATATCAAACAGAAAAGTGCAGAAAACAAACAGACTGAGTCCTGTTCCACACATTTTGCGTGTAGCTTACTTGTTGTATTGATACATATTCTACTACCAGTGTTTTCCCAGTTTATATTATTTCATGATAATCCAAGTTTCACATTCCTCACAGAGCTCTAGATAGTAGAAACCTCAACTGTCTAGAGGGTGAACCAAGTGTGTTAGCTAAGGACCTAAAGATAGCCTTACCTTGTTGCTTTGAAGGTGATTCTTCTTCAGTCATGGCACACTCAGCAAATCTGTACAGCAGAGATGGCAGCATGGATGAGAGCACAGCAGTGAAGTGGTCTCTAGGAGAAGCACAGCTGCTGCTGTTATAGGCACTTCTGCAATTGAGGGTGCATGGATGCTGTCTTCAGCCGTATTTAGATGCATGCCTTTTTTTCAGATTTAGAAGCACTAGTTTAGCATTAGCATCAGTTAGGTGCAGTTCTAACTTCTAATTTAGGCAATTACATGCATACCTCAGATTTAGATAGGGGCATATCTCTAGGAGAGAAGGCGCTGCATGCTATACTTTGTCTTCTTCCAGTGAAAGTGCAGTCAACTAGGAGTTATAGCACATGCAATCATACAAGGTTGGACACTCTGTCCTAGGTGCTAGGGTTAAGGTTTTGCCTCCTCAAAGGAAGCACAACATTGGAGGAGAATCCATATATTGTAAACCATTATCTCTTAGTCTATAAAAGAGAGATAGAGCGACTTCACTAGAGACAGATTCAATTGAGAGATCATAGAAGGTTTTGAGCAGTCCGTTTTTTTTCCATCTTTCATATTAATAGATAATTATGTGATTGAATTGCTGCAGATTCTAAACTTGCTATTGCAATTTACAGAAGTCTTTTTTGTGCAGATTAACACATAACAGCCTGCTGCTCTGAACCCAAGGGGTTAGCTCAAACAATTGTCGCCAATGTTGCTGGGATTTGACTATTTCCATTCCATCAGGTGCCCAGTTCAAATCCCCCTAATTGAGGTCTAAGGCACGCTAGTCTATGCTGATGGATTTGCCAGGGATGCCATCCAAAAAATGGGGAAGCATCCCTTGGGTTTCCCTGCGAGGTTTTCCTTGGAGAAATAATCAGTCCATTGTCCCAAGTGCTTCCGCAATATACAATGTCTGCACTTTTGACTATACATTTCAGAATTTTAGTATTAACACAGTCTGATGTTTTGAGAGTAGTTTATTCAACTTTAAACAGTTTTAGTTATTTTTTTCCTAAGTGCAGATCTGTTGACCATGAATTAAATTTCAACATGGTATCAGAACATGTTTTCTCAAATCTTATTCTCTGTAAGAGGAAGCTGTCGAAGGATCTCAGTGAGTGTGATGCCTTAGCTTTAGTGATTGAGTCTGATCTAAGCCTGAGTTGGGCACTTGGGCCTATGAGAGGTTTGTGGGTAAGATGCCTACAATACTCCAATGATTGGAGTCTTGTTATGCCCATAATAATCGAATTGCACCTATGATAGGTCTGATTTGTTTTCCTGCTATCTGTTTGGTTGATGTGCATTCCAGGAGTTGCAGATATGACTTGTCCCAATCTCAAAGAATGTGACCATCTAGAGGGTGCTTCCAACTTAACACCTTGGAATTGCAGACTGCAGATGCCACTAGAGAAGGTTGATCTGTGGTGGTTTACGGAGGCTACAGTACCTGCCGATCATGTGCAGTTGACTGAACACAATAAGAAGAGGTTAAAGCGAAGAGAATCATCCTTGATTCTGTGAAGGATCATTTGATCCCTTGCATTGTGGAGAACAAAACGACAAAGATGTATGTGCCTTGATCACTTTGTATTAAAGTGTGTATCTATCTCAAAATATATTGTTGAAGAATAAGCTTACCAATGCTCACATGAGT
The DNA here is from genome assembly GCA_034641835.2 of Pinus albicaulis. Taxonomy (NCBI): domain Eukaryota; kingdom Viridiplantae; phylum Streptophyta; class Pinopsida; order Pinales; family Pinaceae; genus Pinus; species Pinus albicaulis. The sequence goes on along the minus strand of CM076571.1, from coordinate 618,026,142 downwards.
AACACAAACATGATGGCTAGCTACTTGATGAACATCACTGAGTTGAGAGATCAATGTGCTGTTGTTGGAATGAAGGCTGTTGATTAGGAGTTGGTGCCCATAGCACTAACCAGGTTCTCTTCACCAATTTGCACAAGGCATTTGTGCTTGTGACAAATACCCACCTTAGAAAAGCTTTGGGGTGATTTCATCCAAAAGGAGACAAGGCTAGAGACAATTTTAGCTAGGGTGGAGGAAATCCAGAATCTAGTCCTCGGGAAAAGGTGAGGAGAAGAGATAAAAATGGGAGGGGCCAAAAGCACGCAAAAGGGCGAGGAGGAAGAATCAGGTTCTTTGAATCAAAGGAGGAAATATTTGAGTCACATGAAGTGTTTCAAGTGCCACAAGATGGGCCACTATGCATTTCAATGTCTTATGAGGAAGACATCCGAGCAACAATAGAAGCAATTTGTAAGGAGAATAGAAGCTTCAACTGGAGTGGATAAGTTAGCATCCAAAGTTAACACAACCTTTTCCATGGTATTGTGCCTTTCCATTAACATTGATCTTGGTGTAAGGTAATATGAGGATAGTGGAGCATCAAGACACATGACCTTCAATGAAAAGTCTTTCTACAAACTTCAAGAACAAGATGTAGGCATATACGTGTAGCCTAGTGATGATGCCACGTATCCATTGACAGAGATGGATTTTATCTCAACCCACATACCTTCAAGTGATGTTCTAGAGTTGCATGATGTCGTGTTTATTCCCACTTCTAAGTTTAACAAGAAACCTTGTTTTAGTTTCTTACATGAAAAAACCACGAGGTATGGCTAGGTTTAATGATTAACAAGTGATCGATAGAAAATTCAACATTGACCTTTCAAGTTTTGTCCAAAATGCATGAAGGTGATCGATAGAAAATTCAAAATTCAACATTGACCTTTCAAGTTTTGGCCAAAGTGCATGAAGGTGGCTTTTACAAGGTGCTAACAAATTCAATGACACATGGTGCTTTAGCATATGAGTGACAATCAATGCAAATTATGGCACAAAAGATTTGATCACCTACACTATAGAGCACTACACTCGTGAAATACAGGGTGTAGAGGTTGTCGAATTTCAAGATCAAGAAGACATGAGTGTGAAAGCATTATGCACACAACAAATATGCCAAGATCACTTTCCCAAGTAGTGAGCACAGATCAAGAAAGATTCTTGATATAATTCACTCAGATGTGTATGGACCAATGTCTTCAACAACTTCTTTGACATGCAGTTTATACTATGTCTCTTTTATTGATAATTCCTCTAGGAAGACTTGGATTTTATAATTTATTTTATGAAGAATAAGGATGAAGTGTTTAGTAAGTTCAAAGAGTGAAGGGCCTTGGTTGAGAACAAGAAAGGTTGGAAGATAAAGGTGCTAAAGTCCAATAATAGAGGAGAGTGTACCTGCAAGGACTTTAATGCCTTTTGCGAAGAAGCGGGAATAAAGAGGGCGTTGACAACATCATACAACCTGCAAGAGAAAAGGGTTGAAAAGAAGAAAAGCCAATCTATCATTGAGAGACAAAGCAATGATCCACAACATGGATTTTCCAATGACTCTTTGGGCAGAAATGCAATAGAGTTGTTTACATTCTAAACAGATGTTCTCACAGCACATTAAAGGACAAGACTTTAGAGGAAGACTTCACTGGTGAGAAGCCTCAGGTGTCACACCTTCGTGTATTGGGTTGTCATGTTTATACTCATGTCCCTGGCAAAAGAGGATTACATTTGAACCCTTGAGCATCTAGAGCATATTCGTTGGCTAGTATAAGAACCCCAAGACTTGTCAAATCTATATTCCATCACCATGGAAGATAGCAGTGAGTTGAGATGTTAGATTTGATGAGGATAGATCAGTGTTTTGAAAATCGCGATTTAATCGCGATGTTTTGAAAAAATCGCAATTTTTTGAACCCAACGATTAAATCGGCGATTTTTTCCCGATTTTTTCAAAAAATCGTTAATCGCCAAAAAATCGCGATTCGATCTATAAAAATCATGGCTAATGAAAACAGCGGGTTTTAAGTGCGATTTTGATGTTTTTTTTTGTCATTTTTACATGGACGGGTTTGGTTATGAGAGCTAAGGAGTGAAGGAGGAGAGCCAAGGAGGGAGATACGTGATCTACAAGCCCAAGATTGGACAAAAGTGAAAAATTTCTTGCAAGCCAAGCAAACAAAAATCGAATTTGAACCAAGTGTCTCAGGCAAAACGTTTTTCTAGGTATGGGCATCAAATTTGACCCATTTTTTTTTGTTTTTTTCTTGTTCTTCCATGGGTTTCTATCACCCATGTATTTTTCATCATTTGTGATTGCATTTGGTTGTGTTTTTTTTTTGTTTTTTTTATTGAGAGGAGAGTGTTTATTTTGGTCAAAAATGCAAAAAATTGTTTGTTAAATTTTGTTTTTTATGTTTTTTCTTGTGCTCTTAGTTTCTTCCCATTATTTTTGCATTGAGTTGAGGGTTTTTTTTGTGAAAAAAATCAAAATATTGTATGTAAAATTGTAATTTTTTTATTTTATTTTTTAACTGGCAATTTTTCTTGTGCCCTAGGTTCAAATTTCAACTTTCAAACTTCAAAGTTTCCAACATGCCAAGGAAATTAGATCCTTTATGGGAATTTGGTGAACCTGATCAGGGGTTTGACCGAGCAAACTTGACTTGCAAATTATGTGGTCAACACATGACAGGGGGGGTATACAAGTTGAAATACCACCTGGCACAAATTCCTGGGCATGAAGTAGGCCCTTGCACAAATACCACTCCAGAAATAATCAAAAGAGCCATGAACTCATTGGAAGGAATAGAAACCACTAAACTCAGCAAGGCAACCCTGAAGAGTCAAATATCAGGGTTTAGAGCTGACCGTGAGAGTGGTAGTGGCGGTTCAGCATCAGCATCTTCTACATGCAACCCCGTAGCTGCCTCCTCATTTTTTGCTCCTAGAACCACTCACGGGGCACAACCATCTATCTCCTCCCTTATTAAAAAAAGGGAGAAGGAAGAAGCTGATAGGTTGTTGGGCAAATTGTTTCTTTGGAGTGATATTCCTTTCACTGTTGCCAGGCACAATCCATTTTATCAAGCTACGATTGATGCTATCGCTGTTGTTGGCCCAAGATACAAAGCCCCTTCATATGATGACTTTAGAGGGCGCATTCTGCAAAATGAGAAAGCTGACTGCACTAAGAGATTAGAGGAGTTAAGGGCATCATGGGAAATCACAGGATGCACTGTGATGTTAGATTATTGGACTGATCAAAGGGGTAGGACCCTTATTAAATTCTTGGTCAGTTGTCCCAAGGGGACAATGTTTATGAAATCTGTTGATGCATCTGCACATGTCAAAGATGCAAGATTATTATGTGATTTATTAGATGTGTTCATTTTGGAGGTTGGGCCCCAAAATGTTGTCCAAATCATAACGGACAATGCTGCAAACTATGTTTCTGCTGGCAAGATGCTTATGGAGAGGTATCCGAGCATGTTTTGGACACTTTGTGCTGCACATTGTCTTGATTTGATGTTGGAGGACATCAGAAAGATTGATTTTGTCAAAAATATTGTAGAATCATCAAAGAGCATCACAAAATTTATATATAATCATGCATCTGTGCTTAATTTGATGAGGAAATTCACCAACAAGAAGGAGTTGGTGCGGCCTGCTATTACACGTTTTGCCACTAGTTTCATATCTCTTCAATCCCTCTTGAATTCTAAGTGGGATTTGAAGAGAATGTTTGTTTCAGATGAGTGGCGTGCTTTGACTATTAGCTGCAAATCAGAGGGAGAGGCCATCTGCAAGTTGGTGTCATATCAGGGAAGTTTCTGGGCTGGAGTGGAAGAGGTGTGCAGCATTACTGAACCTTTGGTAAAGGTTCTTAGATTGGTGGATGGAGACAAGCCCGCAATGGGCTACTTGTATGAGGCCATGGATAGGGCCAAAGAAGTTGTTCGCAGCTATTATGATGATAAGAGTGATGAGGGGTTTCAAAGACAACTTCTTTTATGGGAAGTGATTGATGATCAATGGAACAACACACTCCATCGTCCCATTCATGCTGCAGGGGCCTTCCTGAACCCCGCATTTTCTTATTCATGTGGCTTCCTATTTGATGCCGAGGTCATGGATGGCTTTTTCACTTGTGTTCAGAAGATGGTGCCAAATCCATCAGAACGTGCAGAGATATCCAAAGAGATGGAGGTATACAGAATGGCAGGTGGCACCTTGAGCTTCGACATGGCTGTCCAGGATAGGACTACTAAAATGCCAGGTAAGATTTTCATAATTTTAAAATTTTTCTTATGTTTGTAACTTTATAAATTTATCTTATTTGTTGTAACTTGTAACTTGTAGATGCATGGTGGAGGAGCTACGGTGGCAGATTACCAAAACTCCAAAAACTTGCCATTAGAATACTCAGCCAAACATATAGCTCTTCAGGATGCGAACGCAACTGGAGTGTATTTGAAAAAATACACACCAAAAGGCGCAACAGGTAAAAAACTTAAAATATTCCAACTGATTTTTTGAATTCATTAAATATTTTTTTAAAAAATATTTAATTTATTAATTTATGACCATTAAAAAGGTAAAAGAGAGGCCAAATGTCTCACTTGATATGTTTACGTCTACTTGCACCTTAGATTGTGGTGAGACACCAGATAAAGATAATTCCCACAGGAGGCTGACTCCCTTAGATGCTAATGACACCATCAGTCCATGATGGGAAGCGGAGTCAGAGGTCTGGCATTTGATATCTCCCATTGATACAGAGCAAAGAGGCAGGGGTAGGAGGGGGAGGCCCACGAGGGAGGGAGGAGGTGAGGAGCAGAACAAGAGAGAGGGAGGAGCAGAGGAGGAGGTCACACCACCTACCACTACAACCAGTAGAAAACGTGGTTTGCCTCCTTTAGCTCCTAGTGCTTCAGGATCCCGTTCTAGTGCTTCAGTTTCTACTTCTACAGCACAACAGAGTCCATTGCCAGTCTCACCAACTTCTTCATCTAGAGGGAAAGGCAAAGCTGTTGTATTTTCTGGCAAGAGGGGCAGAGGAAATCAATAGTATAGGACCATAGGTTATATGGTGCAATGACATTCCTTTGTATATGACATTATGACTCATGATATGAGATACATTATTATATTTTTTGTTGATATTTTGACGCTAAGTTGACTCTTGAGACTCTGGACTTAGTATTCAGGACAGGATTCAGTTTTATGTGTGATGTAGCACTAGACATGATATTACACATCTTATATATTAGTTTTTTTTTTCATATTTATGTGTCAACTGTATTTATTATTATAAGTTGTAGATGCTTTAGATATTAAAAAAATTGAAAAAAATAAATATTTTTGTATAAATACTTTTTCCCCGATTTACGATTTTTTTCCGATTTTTTCCCCTCGTCGATTTAATCCCGATTTTTTCCCGATTTTTACGATTTTTTCCGATTTTTTCCCCTCGTCGATTTAATCCCGATCGCAATTTTCAAAACATTGGAATAGATGACACTCTCAGTTTTGAAAGCCTCTAGTAGAGGTTGAGGAGAGAGATAAGCTTGTTGTCCAAAGCACTATTTAGAAAAAGAAAGAAACATCAGATCAAATCAACAAGGTTTCAATGAAGGAACAAGTGCTTCAATATCATCAATCAGGAAGCCAAGATGGCTTAATGAGACATTGCAAGGGGCATAGAAACAAAGGGGAGCACTTAAAGCTACATTTTGAGGGAGTAATCCTCCTAAGAGTTTTCTAGCTCATGTTGCACAAATGTTTTCTATCATTGATGCAGAGATTTGTAGTGGTGAGGAAGCAATTGAAGAGCAGGTATAGCAAAATACTATGATGGAGTATGATGTCTGGGAGACAGCTCCAAAAGTCATAGTGGAAACTGAATTGGTGATTGACTCTATATGTATGTAGTCGTTGAGGAAATCTTCCTTGAACATGGTACCTATCACCGCAAAATCTAGCAGCCTAATGCAAAGCCTCACTAGGCAATCTAGGTCTTAGGGTAACAATGGGTTCCACCACCATTGTCACCTAAGTGGCTTCTCCCTTGCTTTTTTGTGGTCGGATATTATCCCCAAAAGGGAGGCAACCCTGGCAAGACTTGGAGGTGAGGTGACATATGAATCCAAGCCAAATGGCTGTCTAACGAGCTTCAAAACAAAACACCCTCTAAATAGCTTCAATAAAGAGAGGCATGGGGTGTAAGAGAGCTGATGGAATAGAGGAAAGTGCTAGAAAAGCCTTGGAGGCTAACATAAGGTCTATAGACGTTCAAGTAAACTTTTCTACTAACCACCATCAACTCACGAAATGTTGTTATAAGTTAGGGTTTCAAGAGAATGCAGATTTACCACATTCAGAACAGTACAACAGCAATCAAAACAGCCTATTAACGGTAAGATCAACAAAGAGTTGAGGCAATTAGAGGAGGTAAACAAGGGATAGGTCAAGGCTCAAGCGTATTTTTTTAATGGCTGAAAATGCACAAAAAAAGAAAATAATGACCTACATGTCAGCTCTAGAAATGGGAGTAAAAAATGCACAAAATGATAGATTTTTCTTTTTAAACATTAATAGATGCAATACCTACATAAAATACCATAACATATAGGTGCAATTATGCTATAAAATGCGTATTTAACGAAGCCCTAATCTTAGCTCACCATAAAACAAATAAAGATGAAAAAAACAAATTGATCAACACACAAAGATTAGTGACTTCAGTCAATTGGGCAATGGAGTCAATAGGACAAGGTCTATGCAAGAGGACCTTGGACAGGGAGGGTGGAAGGAAAGTTCACTTCACTTCCAAAATCCTAATGACTTTCTCCTTTAGGAGATTTAAGGTCAAAGAATGCAAATCTAGTCCCCTTGATGGATACTTGAAGACAATTTTTGCATAAATGATTAAGAAACAAGAGTTCATAAAAAATGTTGCACTTTTTAATATGACATATTAAAAACCCTAATTTCAACAATTTCATGCAAAACGGAAGAAAATAATATTAAACTTACACTATTCAAGCAAATATCACTCCATAGAAAGCCTTCTCCATGCAAAACACATCCCTCCCGAAGACAATTCACAGTCCTACTTAGCCATTGCATCCAAGATAAAAGAAGATAATTAGTGTGCACTTTTTGCAAGAGAGAAAAATAGTGTGTAGCAATGATCCAAGGGCAACCAAGTCGAATTTCCCTTAATTTAAAATCAAAAGCCCTAAAAAATCACTTTTAAATAAAAGGCTAATAGGTCACAAGCCTATTGATTTTTGTAGCATCAAGAGGTATTCTCGCATGCCAAAAGGCCTCCCAAGTCGGCCTAGAAAAATTAGGAAAATTAAAATAAAATAAATTTTATTTTTTGGGTTTCATTTAAGCTCAAAAGGGACAATTTGGCCCCACCATGATAGAGTATGTCCCTTGTGGTAAATACACCCATTTGAATTATGTGTATATATATATATATATATATATATATATATATATATATATATATATGATGTGACACTTCATTTGACACACACTCAATCATCATCTCTCTTATATAGAAGACACTCATGGAAGCGGAAAAAGGATGAAATGGTTGAAGTTTGGATTTGGTTTTTGGCACAAATTTCTAGAATTTTATTGTAATTAAAGTTGAAGAACAATTTCCCCTAAAAAGAAAAGTTGGGTTCTTCCCAAGGTTGCGTTTTCCTAGGGTAAATTTGTTGTCTCCATTGTCCATGGCTGTCTCTATTTGATCCTACTGTTTTTATTACATTACTGTTGAAATCTTCTATGTATAATCGCTTAATAATGTCACTGGCATAAGATAAATTGTATGGAGATTATTACGTAGTAATTATCAAATCAGAAGATTGGTTTCTACTGTGCATCTATTATAGAAAAATCAACATGGTGCTCTTTGAATGGGTGCAAGAAACTGATTTTTGTACAAAAAATAAATAAATGGAGACAAAGGACAGCCTATCGTAAACCCTAGGGGTTGAAGGATAAAACCCTAGAGCAAAACTTGGAGTACTAATTGCTAATGCAATAACTAGGGGACTCTAGCCCTTATAGGAAAGAAAGACGTAGAATTAATGAGAAAGACTAAAATGAGATTGCAAATGGAAGGATGCAAATATCAAGAAGGTTTCCCTCTTCTTTAAAAGATGAGTACTTTGTATCCCTCTCTCCTTGATTGTTATCTTGTGTTATTTCTTTCCATTAGCTTGATTATTATTATTCTTTAATTTTCAGCCTCTTGTCATTATATCTGCTTGGTTATAATTATTTCTTTCATAACCTCGTCCATTATTCAAACAACATCGAGAAAGGACGAAGTAAATTTTTCAAGATGAGAGGAAGCAGCAGTGGCAGGACTTGCCTACGTAACAAAGAGAATAACTCATGAAAGGGGATAGAAGGATTGTTGACATGATAGACGGAACAACCAAGATCACCACATGAAAGACCTGCTTCAGCTTCAAGAAGAGTTAATTAAGATGAAGGATTTTAACCCTATTTCTTGTAAGTACATGGATGGACCAGATATTTGCTCTACAAATGGACACCTCAAGCTAATATTGTTGATTTTCTAGTGCAATCAAGTCTAGTATAGTTTTTCAACATTGATAACTATTTCCAATGATATAATTAGACTTCTAGCGTTCCAATCATTAAGCAGTTAGACAAGAAAAACTTCAACCTTTCAATTACATCAATAGAGCAATAGAGATCGCAATGAACAGTAAACAAGAGACAACAGACACTAGAAATAAGGCTCACAGCTAGGGAAAACCCCACAAGGAGAAACCCCAACTAATCTTTCCTTACGAGAGAGAAAATTATGTTCATCAAAAGTACATTAAAATTATTCCAACAAGATTCCAAATCTGACCTCAATTTAACCAAGTCAAAACCAGTCAACGATGAGAGAGAAAGTCAATTCTGGTAAAAGTACATATCTGCAACAATAGGGCCGAATTTCGGACTGGGAAAGCTCTGAACAGGAGGCCGAAATTCGGTCAACACTTCAGTGAACAAACCTATGAAACAGTTTGGTCAAGGACTACAGTCAACCCAGGTCAACGAGCTCAGAAACAGGTCAGAATCTCAGTCAAGTCTAGTCAACAATCCTCTGCAATCTTCGGCGTTCCAAGACAGTCAAACAGATGCCAATTAGCCCAAGTAAGCGCTGGTCAAACATTGGAAACGAGGTTGCTCGACACAGACAGAAAAAGACACCTTTTGATTCCTTCACACATGTGAATGAATCTTTGTGATTTTAGATCGATGTGATGATGAGAAGTGTGCCAAATGAAGTCCAACGATACCTTATTTATATGTGTTTGAAGAGGTGCATTTTCACACATGTGGGACCAACTTGACCTTCTTGAGACCAACTTAGTCAAAGTTGAAAATATAAATTGTCTTCATTCTTTGCCAACGAAAATACTGACTGTAGCTACCAAATTTTTCAACAAATATGGTACATTGGTACCTATGATGTTCACTGGATATATCGTAGGAGATGAAGTGAGTCTTTACAAAGCAATGATGAGATCACTTCATCTGAGACATGATGAAAAGAGGAGCAATAGAGCTCTTGTACATATTCATAAATAAGTAGATTGTGGTCAAAGATGAGCTCAGTATGATGCTGAATATCTCCCTCATTGAAAGGAATAATGAGGTATCCAGAAGGATTTGGCTAGGTCATAAAGGACCTTGACCAAGATGGGATGTATACATTCACCTTCCAACCAAAAGGATTTGGCTAGGTCGACCAAAAGTGAATGTTTTAGGGACACTATAAGATTGGACAGATCTTCTCCTTAAAAGCCAAAAGGACTTGCCTATGTCAACCAAAGGAGATAGATGAAATTCACCTTTAAATACTTGAAGGACTTGGATAGGTCACAAAGGAATCTGACCAGAAAGGTGAATAGTCCAAAGGCAAATCTTCTTGAAAAGTTAGTAAAATTTGATGCCTAGGCTAAGGTCATGACCAAAGAAATTTGATATATTTGCCTAAGGAGCCATAAAGGAACTTGGCCCAACCTAGATATTTATGTCAATGTGGAAAAAGTCAAAGTCGGGATTAAATCGGCAAGGGTCCAAAAGTTGAAAAACTCGATAAAGTCTGGAGTTTTTTGAAAAAGTCGCAAACCAAAAAAAATACAAAAATATTCATTTTTGGAAAAAATCCCGACTTTTTAGAAAAATCCCTATTTTTTCAAAAAAAAATTAAAAAATTATTAAATAAACTACCTCAATCACGATTTTTTGGAAAAAGTTGGCAAAAAGTCGGGACTTCGAGGATAAAATCGCGACTTTTTTAGGGATGAAAAAGTTGGCAAAAGTCGGCCAATAAAGTCGGCTCAGGGAAAAATTCGGAATTTTTTCAAAAAGTCAGGACTTTTTGCCAACTTTTTCCACACTGATTTATGTCATTCAAAATTCTAGATAAGATTATGTAGAAGACATGCATCAATATGACAAGCTCATAAAAATTTTCTTAAGGAAGGATAATTCCCAGATAAGGGAAATCTGTTGCAGAAGAATACCTCCCTCTCTAAGAGGGAGTGTTGGTTTTTGCAGCATTGGGAGGTATTCTGCATGCCAAAAGGCCTCCCAAGTCAGCCTAGAAAACTTTTCTTAAAGAAGGAGAATTCCCAGCTAAGGGAAATCTGTTGCAGAAGAATACCTCCCTCACTAAGAGGGAGTGTTGATTTTTGCAGCATCAAGAGGTATTTCCGCATGCCAAAAGGCCTCCCAAGTCGGCCTAGAAAAATTATGGAAATTAAAATAAAATAATTTGTATTTTTGGTTTTCATGTAGGCTCAAAAGGGACAAGTTGGCCCCACCATGAAAGGGTGTGTACCTTTGATTTGTGTGTGTGTAAATGATGTGACACTTCATTTGACACACCCTCAAACATCATCTTTCTTATATAGAAGACACCTGTGGGAGCAGAAAAAGGATGAAATGGTTTTTGGCACAAATTTCTAGATTTTATTGGAAATATTGTTGGAGAACAATTTTTCGTAAGAAGAAAAGTTGCTAGGTTTTTCCAAGATTGGGTTTTCCCAGGGTAAATTTGTTGTCTCCATTGTGCATGGTTGTCTCTATTTGATCCTACTGTTTTTATTACATTACTGTTGAAATCTTTTGTGTATAATTGCTCAATAATATCACTGGCATAAGATAAATTGTATGGAGATTATTAGGTAGTAATTATCAGATCTGAGGATTGGTTTCTACTGTGCATCTATTGTAGAAAAATCACAACCTAAAGATAAGTTCACATAATGATAAAACATAATAGAATGACATCCTTTGTCCACGCTTGTGGGAGAAATAGCTCTCCAACATGACATCATCCTCACTTAATGAGCATTTGCATCAAGCAATCTAGCAAAACGGTCCAAGAGTGCTCCTCATTCCAAGACACCTCATTAAAGTGAATGGGTGCAACTCCAACCCACAACCCATCATCCAAGACATCATCATTAAAAAGCCATGCATCATCATCCTAGAGTTTGCATTGGTGACGTGGCAACCCTAGATCATGTCATCATCATTAAGAAGAGGTGTGTCAGCCCTCCCAAAGTCTCTCAAGTGATCATCATCCTCATTTAGGTTCTGGAACAAGGAAACACCCATCAAGTAGATACAAAGCCAACCTAGGGGTGTCTTGGGTCCTGTAGGGCACAACATCATGAATCCTACCAACGATTCAACTTCTTGGCTCAGTGTTTCATAATCTGGATGTGTGAAAGGGGCCATACATCCATGTAAAGGCTCCTCAAGAGCCCACGCTCATCTTTGAGGGGGAAATGTTGAGGTTGTAATGGTCACAAGTTCTCTCATGTTGGGCTAGATGTCCTCTTTATGGTGTTGCAGGAGGGCCAAGCCATCCCTCAAGTGATATCCAATGCATATTTGAGAAACCACCTAAAGCATACCCTCAAGATCAAGTGAGGTCAACATCATTTGGTAAAGAAATCATTCAAGTATCATAGTGGACCAAGTTCAATGCTAGGGGCACAAAAATACTTCACAGAAGCCTTGCAATCAAATGTCTTTCTAGTTGATGATTTGTGAGCAAGTTATCACACTTGTGTTAAGGATGATTATATAATTATCCCTAGTAGGTGCTTCCATCCCCAAAGGGAATGACAGTTCCTAGGTAGGCCCATCAATCCATAGGTATGATAAGTGTGTACATGAAATGGGAAAGACTTCAAGGAAGATGCCACTCCCTTGGTGCTAGCTGAAAGAGGTCCAACATTTTGATTTTAATGATGAGAAATTGTGGAGGCATGAATTACCCCTTTCCTCGGCCTATTTTTACGACCCCTGTGGTGCACCTTTTACTTCAATGATCTTTCTTTTGTTTCTTGCATAGCTTGGGTGACCAGCTTGCTTAATGCATTTTCAATACATGTCAAAGATGTAGCAGTTTACTGCTCATCAGGGTTGGGACACTTACGAGTTCCTTTGATTTGGATAGAGCATGATATGCTTAGGAATTGGGTGATAGCTAATGAGGTGGGTAGAACTCAAGCTAGGCTTTTTCCCACATGCTTATTTTAGTCCCACCCATCTTTTGCATTTTTCATTTTTTTTCATTTGTGGCTATATATGCTTTTTTATTTTCTTTCAGCTGCATCAACTTCTTAGAGAAATTTTCCAAGCCCTGACTCATAGATATGGATAAAAGGTGCTAGTACTAGTGACAAATGACAATCAACCCAAAGAATGAAAATTCATATGAAGGACAGACGGAAATTGACAAGTATGGGTTACCTTCCGCAAGCTACATCAATCAGTGTCTCCTATTCATGTCTCTCCTGAATAGTGGAAAGAAAAGGCTAGACTAGGGGTCAAAGATAACCTCCCAGGTGAAGTATGAGAACAAGGCTACAATCACGAGTTGTCAATCATCCAACTCAACCTATGACCCACATTAGAATGGTTAGTGTATCTTAAATGTAACCTATGACCTAAACATTAAATGTAAGCACCTGATTACAAGGATGGTTAGTGTATCTTTTGATAAATTACCCACCTTCCTTCAAAAAGTATGCTAGATGGAGAGAGCACTGACCGGAGCACAAGTGGACAGCTCTTAATCAAAGCTATCCGTGGATAATCGTACGGCTGCTGGCTGGCTGGCTGACCAAAGAGGATAATTTTTTTCTCCTAGGGGGTTACCCACTCAGGAGGGTAAAGTAACTACACCTTGAAGATTATGAACGATCAAGGTGAAACTTGTTCTGGTGGAGAACACCTTCCTCACAAAATGGGTGTTAGCTTACCTTGTTGCTCTGAAGGTGATTCTTCCTCAGCCTTGGCACACTCAGCAATTCTGTACAGCAGTGACGGCAGCATGGATGAGACCACAGGCCCACAGCAGTGACAAAGCCTCTCGCAGAAGCACAGCAGCTGCAAATATAACCAGTTATTTGATTGAGGACGTTGCAAATTGCAGCATGGTTGTGCCAGGTTAAGATTTTCCTTATTTAGAGTTGTCTTCAGTTCAAGAAAGACACGTGCCTTTTCCAGATTTAGAAGCACTAATTTAGCTTCAGTTAGGTACAGTTCTAATTTAGGTAATCACGTGCACAGTTTGGATTTAGATAGTGTGCATATCTCCAGAAAAGGCACTGCATGCTGGGTTTTGTCTTCTTCCAGTTATAGCACAGTCAACTAAGAGTCATAAAACATGCATTCATGCACGTTGGACACCACTAGAGGGAAATTCATGCATTGTAAGCCCTGATCTATCTTAGTCTATAAAAGAGAGATAGGCTGTCTTCACTAGAGACAAATTTGGGGGTATCTTCACTAGAGACAGATTTGGGAGCAAGACAATACAAGGTTTTGAGCAGTTTCCTTTGTTTTCCATTTTTCAGATTAATAAATATTTATGTGATTGGGTTGCTGCAGATTTTATATTTGCTATCATAATTTACGGAACTCTATTTTTTTGCAGATTCATATGTAACACTCCATTGTTCTGAGTGTTTCTGCATTATACAGTGTGTTCATTTTTAAGCATACTGTAGAATTGTAGTATAAATGCAGTCTTTCGTTTTAAGAGTAGTTTAGACACTTCTAGTTAGGATTCTAGTTATAAGAAGTGCAGATCTATGTACCATGAATCAAAATTCGACACCTAGGAAGATCAGGCCCCCATTCCTCTTGAAAATGAAAAGTAACCAGGGCCTTAAATGAAAATTGTCAATAATTCAGCTTTGCAAGACAAGTATCATCATCAGCATTGTCCAACCCCATGTGGACCCAAAGTAGTGAACATCACATTCATAACTTGCTGACTCCATGAGCTAACAGCATCGAAGCATATAACAGCAAGAAGAAAAGTATCATTCTAAATCTAATGAATATATGCCCTATTGCACAGCATCTTATATTGAATCTTCAACATGGGACTTTTTCATTTATGTTTTATTGTGGGCTTCCATCGAGAGTGTCTATCGGAGTGATAATTTTGCAGCAACTCCTTTGGCGTGGGATTGTCAACAGTAGTAATTACTCATTCTTTAAATCTAAGCAGACTACATGAAGAAAAACACTCCACCAGAATGTAAGGGAACATAAAACATTTCATGACAACTACATATTGCATCTCTTTCAGAGGTGCGCTGTTGTTTTAACAGTATTTTTGGTAAAGCTATATATATTATTGTCACTTGCATGCATCATAGAAAGATTGCTCCGACTCACCTGTATTGGGCAGTGACACAGTACATGTCTGGTTCAACCAGGATAATGAAACTTGCTTGACTCTTTAATTAACTGCACTACTTATTAGGACTTGAATTTGTAGCTCAACTCAATATGATGTTCACTACTTAGAACAGTCAAACGAGGCATTCAAGTAAATGTTTGAAAAACAAAGGAATTTCCCATATGGACATTTCAACAATTACCATTTCCAATTAGTAGGATTATGCTGTCAGCTAGATGAATGACTCTTGGATCTCCAATACTTAGTAGGGTTTGGAAGAGTAAAGTACAAACAGCATTCACACAATAAAATATGTCTTGATGTTTTTGCCTACGGTTCTGAAGCTTGAAATTTATAGCATGTGATGGAAAATGTTATGAACCCTTTACCGCAGGGATATTTTCATTCTACAAAACCCTCTTTCCAGTCTTATTGATAAAATCATTGAGGCTGGAGTAGCATCCTAGCTCTTTAATAGCGGTTGAATGTGTTAATTTTAGATAACCATGGTATGTTCTATGCTTAATGCAGTTTTACTTCAATCTTTCTTATAGGCCCAATTCAGTTTAACAATCACATAAACATGAAAGTAAAATGTTGATAGAACATAATAGTAGATCAACAGAAGAGAAGCCAAATAATATATCAGAATTTGTAATTCTTTTGTCCAGCAAATATAGAGAGAAATGTTTGTTATAGCGGTCAACAGGATGCCCTAGCCAGCAAAGACTTTGGCTGGTCAAACCAACTCTTCCAACATACAAGATCAGCCTTCCTCCAAGAGTCGCACACACCTCAAAGACAGCTCCCAAACAGTCAACGCAAGTCAACAGAAATCAGTCAACGCAAAAGCCAAAGCTGGTCAACGCTGCAGTCAAAGGGGCTTCGGTCAAAGTCAACGTTCAACCTCAATTTTTGTGCCCTCCAGTACGGCCTCCAAAAATCAGAATTTTTGTGCAAGAATCGAAGTCAAACTCCAAAGTTTAACCCATGATCAACACTGGTCAATGCTTCAACAAATGCCCTAAAAACAGTCCGAAATTCTCCAGCTTCAGATTCACACATGGGAGAGAGAGAGAAACCTCCAAAGGCTGTACGAACCAATCAGATGAAGAGGAATGTGTGTGATGAAATGATGAAATGAGCTCCAATTGATATCCATCAATGAGGGTGTGTGACACATCTTTTGGGGCTTGTGAGCCTACATTACAAATCTGGCCAACCTTGACAATTTGGACATGTGTGGAAGATAAAATCAAAATATAAGTTCTGCTCATCCCAACAAAATGATCTTTAGATGAATCTTGCACCTCTCTGAAAGAGGAATCCAACAAAAATATCATCATCGCCATATGAGCAATGCAACATGGAGTTTGGACCTAGTTGCCCAAAATTAACACTCCCTCTCGACTAGGGAGAACTCCATCTGTCCACCTGTGTATTCCTTTCATACAGTACCATAGTGTACTATCATATATCATCCTGCAATCCTATGTCATCCTATTGTAACATGCTTTGCTAGCTCTCAGGGCAAACAAACGAGAGTGAGTCACAAAGACATCACACTCTGCTGACCCGAAGTCAGCTTAGAGGTTAAAACCTCAATCAAACTCAAGAGAGTCACATATTGACCCGAAGTCAGTTTAGAGGTAAGAACCTCATCAGACTTCATCCCAAATCAAGGTGTTGGACACATTCCATCCTAGACATAGAGAGTATGGCAATCCCCGATGCGTCCATCGACCATGCTATTGGTCTTTATCCACATTTCCCACCTCATTGGCAAATTAGAGGTACTTCCCATGAGTCTGAAACTCCATGGGTAGGAAGCATGCGGGGCATAGATCAAAGAAAGGGTGGACTAGCTCAATATCATAAAGGTGGGGAAGAAGCACACCAACAAGTTTCCGCGAACCTAGCCCTGTGGTTGCTTATAGCTCCAAGAAGCTTTTCCCAAGCCCCCTGGAGCTCCTAGAGCTCATAGTCCAACTTCGGCGAGATCCTCAAAATAAGGTCTATCCAAGATACCAAGCTTCTCACAGAAGGTTAAGAATTTGACCTTCCCTAAGGGCTTCGTGAAAATATTTGCGACCTCCTCATCAATCCCAATGTGATGGAGCCTTACGGTGCTTCGTTGTACCATGTCCCGATCAAAGTGGTACCTAATATCAATATGCTTAGATCGGTCGTGGAACATGGGATTCTCAGAAAAACGAATCCCACTCTAGTTATCACAAAGGATAATGGTGGTATCTAGCACATGTCCAAACAGCTCACTGAAGAGCTTTCTCAACCAAACAGCTTCACAACAGGCCATATTCACTGCAATGTATTCGGCCTCAGCGGTGCTCAAAGCAACTGATTTTTGCTTCCTGGTCATCCAAGATATCGAAGCAAAACCAAGAGTGAAGCAACATCCAGATGTGCTCTTACAATCCACCACACTGCGTGCCCAATCAGCATCGATATATCCATGGAGCCTCATACTTCCGACAATGTATCATAGCCCATGGTTGATTGTGCCCCAAAGATATCTCAAGAGATTCTTGGCACCAATCCAGTGAATGTGATGAAGGTCAACCATATATTGACTCAATGTGTTCACTGCAAAACATACGTCCGAACGTGAGTTCACTAAGAACATCAAGGTCCCCACGAGTTGACGATACTCGGTGGGATTTCCCAACTTGGGCCCAACAACACTTCCACACAACTTCTTAAAGTTGAGTTCCATCAGAGTAGTCACAGACTTGCAGTCCACCATCCCAAATCTCTCCAACAGCTTCACGACATATTTTCCTTGAGAAAGGAGAATCTCACCTGGCCTTTGCCGAACCTCCAAGCCTAGGAAATAGTGCATCAGTCCTAAGTCCTTCATCTCGAACTCGGAAGCAAGCTCCCTCTTAGATTGATGAATGAGAGGGTCAACACCTGTCAGGAAGAGATTGTCCACATAGAGAAGCAAAATGAGAGGCCTTTCTTTATCAACCTTAAAATAAAGGTTTGGATCAGCATCACTTCGAGTAAAGCCCAACTTCATCAAGTAGCTATCAATCCACTCATACCAAGCCCTGGGGGCTTGCTTCAACCCGTAGAGGGTTTTCTTCAACTTGCATACATATGTGTCTCTATCTTGGACTTCGAACCCCAAAGGTTGCTCCATATAAAACCTCTTCCTTAATTGAACAATGTAAAAAGTCAATCTTCACATCCATCTGATGGAGACTCCATCCTTGCATTGCAACAAGAGAAATGATCGATTGGATTGTGGTATAGTGGGCAACAGGTACAAATATATCATCATACTCTATGCCTTCCTTTTGAGAGAAGTCTCAAGCAACAAATCTTGTCTTGTGCTTTTTAGCACTTCCATCGACTCCACGCTTGATCTTGTAGATCCATTTCGAGGTGACAACAGATTTTTCCTCCGATCTCGGGACCACATCCCAGACATCATTCTTCATAATAGACTCATATTCCTTGTGCATAGCATCCTTCCAAACTTGATGCTTTACGGCTTCTTCAAAAGTTCCAGGCTCAGATTGTACAATATTACTCATGGCTCTAGATACCCTTGGTACCTATTCGGCTTCTTACTTTCACGGAATGTTCCCCTTGGAGCAATATGTCTCTCAACATCTTCGAGAGTGTCTCTTAGCCATGAAGGTCTTCTTTTATTTGAAGAGGGTAGATCTATAGGATCCATCAGACCTTTAACATCGAGCATCGATTCATCCTTCGAATCTTCCAGCTTCCCTGCTTCTTCTTCTTCTTCTTTGTCCTCCTTTGAGCTAGGAAGATTCCTAACTTCCTTGAGCACAGCATCTTCATCGAAGGTGACATCATGGCATATCTCCACTTCTCTTTGACCAGGCACATAGATTCTATATGCCTTCGAGGTTTCACTGTAGCCAACAAACATTCCTTTCTTCCCAGAAGCATCCAACTTGCTTCTCTTTTCTTTTGGCACATGAAAATAAACGGGGCTTCCAAAAACTCTAAAATGAAAGACATCGGGCTTCTTAACAGAGAAGACTTCTTCGAGAGTTTTGGAGTCCAATGCGGAATGTGGGCATCTATTTTGAACCTACACAACGGTGTTGGCAGCTTCTCCCCATAGAAACTTCGGAAGACCTTGGTCATAAAGCATGGTACGGGCAACTTCCAAAATGGTTCTATTCTTCCTTTCAACAACACCATTTTGCTCGAGAGTATACACAGTGGTGGTCTCCCTCTTAATGCCAGCTTCCCTGCAATAGTCATTGAATTCATTTGACTCAATACTCGGACCCATTATCGGTCCTCAAAATTTTGATCTTCTTCCCTGTTTGATTTTCAACCAAGGCCTTGAAGGTACAAAACCATTTGAATGCTTCGTCCTTCTTCTTCAAAAAGTATATCCAAGTCTTAAGGGAGAATTTTTCTATAAAAGTGATATAATATAAGCATCTTCCCAAGGATGTTACGAGCAGCATACCAGATAGATCAGAATGTATCAATTGCAAAATATCAGATGTCTTCGTGACACTTGAGGGGAATGGTCCCCTTGTATGCTTTCCTTCGCCGCAACCCTGACATACACCTTCATGATCATCTTTGAAATCGGGCATCCCTGTCACCACCTTCCTTGCTTCGAGAAGGGCTTTGAAATGACGATGTGTAAACCTCCGGTGCCATAGCTCGAATTGAAGGGTCGTGTCACATGTCATGGTCCCCAACGGACTTCCTCTAACCTGATAGAGTGTATCAACTCTAAAACCAAGAGTGTACGCTTCTTTGAAGTTCCTCTTCCAAAAGCATACCTTTCCATTGATGAATGCCACCTTGAGTCCTTTGTCTTCCATTGCCAAAATAGACACTAGATTCTTCTTCAATCGGGTACGTACAACACATCTTGCAAGCAGAGGACTTGACCTTGATTTAGATGAAGGGTCACAGTCCCTGTCCCTTTCACGGGATAGGTGGCATTGTTTCCAAGGATAATTTCCAAATTAGTATCATTTTCAATCAAATCAGAGAGAGCTTCCTTATATCCAGTAAAGTGCCTTCAGGCACCAGTATCAATCAACCAATTATCCAGCATATCAGAAGGAAATGCAGCAGCGAGGGAAGATATAAGAATATATTCATTTTTCCTATCAACAACATTAGATTCATCATACCTAGAATTCCTTGACCTCTTGAAAGGTTGCCCATTTCCACTTCGATCAGAGGGAGCCTTCCTCTTCAACTTGTTGTTCCTTTGATTTCCATTCCCCTTGAAGTTGTTGTTGTCATCATCTCTAGGAGAGTCCCCTCTATTGGGGCACTCTCTTGCATAGTGACCAAACTTGTTACAAGTGCAACATTTTCCTTTTCTTCCTTTGGGACCCACTCTTCCATGGTTTTGATTTCTCGGACCACCATTGTTCCTCTTCTTTGCATGAGCTATGAAGGCAGTAGGGTCACCTCCATTCCCATTCGAGGGATGGTCTCTCTCCATCATCCTTGTTTCCTCTTGAGTGCATCTCGTCAAAAATTCATCAAAATCAAGAATCACATTGTTATTAAGAATCGTAGTATTAAATACATACTAGTCTCGAGGTAATCCACCAAGAGCAATGAGAACGAGATCTCGGTCAGCTACTTCTTCTCCAATAGCTAAGAGATTGTTGACGACTCTGTGTCAACGACCCCATAGCAGTACACCCCCATTTTTGCAAATAGGATTCATCATATTCGAGGTGTTCACGCCATTCAGATTCCATCATCAGTCGACAATTTTATAAACGATGTAAACCCATTCTCCACGTTTATGATGTAAATAATCTAAGTAAGACCATCATGTATGTAACAACTTAGGTAAGCCTAGTATTTTGGTGACGATTTCTATCCTAGGAGGTTTTTTGTCTCGCTGATTCATTTGTATTTTTTGACACAAGTGATTGGCAGAGATTTCCCCTCCAGCCTCACCCCAAAGCTAGGGTGAATTTTGTCGTCAAAATGCTAAGTGAGTCTTAGTGTTTTCTATCAAGTCTTTGTAAAAATAGTTTGGAAATAATCGTAGCTAATTGGCTAAATTATTTTATTACAAGTTGCTTGATCTACTAGATCATGTTTTGAGTCGCAGAATTGGATAGTTATTTGAGGGTCTATCACAAATGGGTTTTCTCCCTTCATGTGTCAAATGTATTTGTCTGATATAAAGAGGGTTGGAAAAATAATTAAATCCCCTCTCAGTCAATTAATTAAATTTTCTAGCCAAATTAAATTAAAAATCCTAAGCCAGAAATTTAATTAATTTTAAGTCCTAGGTGATTTAAAATTCTTCAGAGGCAAAATCGTGGGTCCCTAAAAAATAAATGTTTAAAGGTCCCAGGCCAAGGGAATATTGAGAATTTCGAGAAATTTTGGACCCTTAGGCCTTGGTGGTTAAGCCAAAGTCAAATTTATGAGGTAATTAACTCAAAAATATTATTTTTAAGTTAATTAAAAGGGAATTAAATGATAAATTTGAACTTCCTCAAAAATTTATAATTTCGATGGACGAAATTAAAAAATGATTAGATCTTTTTAAACGGTCAAGATTACTTTAACATGGATCAACTGAACTAGCCGTTGGAGATCTTTATCTTTTAAATTAGAGGTCTTCGTCAGTCTTTCAATCATCCGACCTCTTGATCGTGTACTTGCTCTTGAAGCTCTCCTGTAATATTTTTGAATAATACAAACAAAGTCTTTGGGGTTTATTTTGATGGTGGTGTTCCTCTTCAGCATTTTATAGTAAACTTGTTCTTTATATTTTGTTGGTGATTATTTACCGAATTGTTGATTAATGGCTCTTGTAGAGTAATCTATTGCACAAATATCTTGTTTAGGTTACTTGAGTTAGGGTAGCAATATTAATTGGATTGAGTTAGCAGCTATCTCTAACTCTTGTAAATTTTATTTTTTATCTTAATTCTCTATTGATTTAACGGTTTAACTTTAAGTGTGCAGAAATCTTTCGGATTTAGAATTAGGTGTTTGGAGAAGTCATCGGCAGGACCAGCTGACTCCCAAGGAAATAAAATCTGAAGAGCTCTCCGAATCTAATTCCCCAAGCTTATCTTAAGTTCTCTTCTTGCAAGGTTTTTCTAGAGCTTGTGCCTAAATAAAAAAATTATCTTAAAGTTAGATCTAGCTAGTAAGAGCCTTAGATCTTTAGATCTAGAAGCAAAGTCAGATTATGCTCCTCAGATCTGACAAATCTGCAACTCTTGTGCATATATCTGTAAATGTATTGTATAGATCTGTAAATTACATGTGTAGATCTGAAGTTTTGTAACATAATTTTGAATTCTACCATTTGGGTTTTTGGATTTTCTCTATTTTTGTACATATTGGGTATTGGGTTTTTCTCTTTTCACTTGTGCAGGATTAGATCTGAAAAATCAACCAAGGAAATCTTCAGATGTGAGCCAGATCTAGACCCTGGAGGGCAAGATCTGGACTCAAAATTTGTTTGCAAGAATAGATTTGAAAAATCAGCCAAAGAAATCTTCAGATCTAAGTCAGATCTAGACCTTGGAGAGCAAGATCTGAGCTCAATATTTGTTTGCAGGAATAGATCTCAAAAATCAAACAAGGAAATCTTCAGATCTGAGCCAGATCTAGACCCTTAAAGACTTTTTCGGTAATAATCACATTAAATCTAAATTTTCAGTTTTTCGGCAAAACTTACTATTTTTAGACATAGCGAGGATCATTTTCAGTATTTTCAGTTTACTGATCTGTTATCAATTTACTGTTGTTATAAACTTATCAGTTCTGAAAATTACTGAATCAAACTCTCTTAAAGCCTTAAAATTGAAATTTTCAAGTTTTAATATATTTTTTGTTATTTCTGGAAGTATTTGGCAGTTATTTTTGGCAGTTTTATCTTGTTGATATGTCACTGTTTCACTGCTGAAATAAAAATATCAAATCTGAAATTTCTCTTAATCAAGCCCTAAAAATTGATTTTTCTTAAAGTTCAACAATTTTTACTATTTTTAGACATTTTGAGCATTGGCGTCGGTATCATTTGTTTGCTGATCTATGGTTTAAATTACTTCTGCAATTTATATTTCAGATCTGAAATCTTGCTGAAAAATATATCCTAAGTTTGACTATAGGA
The DNA here is from genome assembly GCA_034641835.2 of Pinus albicaulis. NCBI lineage: Eukaryota > Viridiplantae > Streptophyta > Pinopsida > Pinales > Pinaceae > Pinus > Pinus albicaulis. Next base: position 618,003,202 of record CM076571.1, on the reverse strand, counting down.
GAAAATTTAATTTTTGGATTTGCATTATTTAAGAACATCATTTAATCCATAAATTGTTTGACGAAGTGGTTTCATTAGCATTAAATTTTCATGGTGTATCCGAATGAATAATTACTGAAATTTAAGTGCTAGTAAATTTCATATGCTTCAGTTGGCTTTGATGATCACTGGCATCTGAGTTTTGGAACGTTTTCTATCAATTAAAATGTGTAATTAAGTCTTGTTTCATTTACTTGAATTTGGATATTTATTGAATATTAATGTTTGGGAAATCTTTTAAAGTAATTGTGATCAATATTTTTCAAAGCTCTGTTCTGGATCTTTTAATTGAGTAAATATTTTGGCATCTTCATAATTGGCACTCTCGCTTAAGTACTTAGTGGTTAGATCAAATTATTTATAACCTAAGTGCTTTAGGCTTTTAACATAACCTTTCAGCCTCGAAGCTTGTTTCATCTCGCTCATCCAAATCATTTTCCTTGCATTTTGCATTAGCATTGCATAGTAGCAGTTATCTATCAACTACTTGATTCTAATTTCATAACGAGATAATTGACTCCATCGGGCAATGGTTTCAAACTCTTAATCTAATCGAATTTGCTAAATCTCGTTAAATCTTAAACAAGTACTTGGTCATTTCACTGTGTCTCCGGAATTGGTTGGTTTCCAACCAGTTCTCTTTCTTCCATTTCATTAGGGCCTACCCCCCTTAGTCTGCAAGGAGACAGCTTAAATAGAGATATTGGGGATTAGGGTGACAACCCCCGATCTGAGCCATTGTCGCGGTGCCTAAACACTCTGTGCGACAACAGAGATCATCCCCGATTTCTGTGAGCCTCATAAAATAGGATTGAATGGATTCATCTTTGCCCTTCTTGATATTCTTCAACTTGCTCTTGAAGAAGAAAACTTGATTAGCACTGCTAGCCCTGAACATGCTAACCAACTTATCATACATCTCTTTAGATGTGTCCAGCTCGGAGATATAAGCAACCCTAATAATCATCTTTACCTTGATTTCCCCTTTTCTATACTTCGTCTTAGTGGCAACTGGTGCATTTGATGGAAGCCCATTTATCTTCCCCTGCACATAATCCATGACATCTTGATCTTCCAATACAAATCCAAAGACATCTTCCAAACATGATAATCAGACTTATCAGTCAACTTATCATCGGACTTGAAACCTTGTAGGTTGAGGAGGCCATTGGTCATTGATAAGACAACTTCTTCGGTGATTGCTTTTCACACTAGCTTGGGCTTTGTCTTCACCTTAGCTCTAATACCATGTTAATTTTAGATAAACATGGTATGTTCTATGCTTAATGCAGTTTTACTTCAATCTTTCTAATAGGCCCAATTCAATTTAACAATCACATAAACATGAAAGTAAAGTGTTGATAGAACATAATAATAGATCAACAGAAGGCAAGCCAAATAATATATCAGAATTTGTAATTCTTTTGTCCAACAAATATAGAGAGAAATGTTTGTTACAACAATCAATAGTATGCCCTAGCCAACAAAGACTTTGGCTGGTCAAACCAACTCTTTCAACATACAAGATCAGCCTTCCTCAAGGAGTCACACACACCTCAAAGACAGCTCCCAAACAGTCAACGCAAGTCCACAGAAACCAGTCAACGCTGCAGTCAAAGGGGCTTTGGTCAAAGTCAACATTCAGCCTCGATTTTTGTGCCCTCTAGTACGGCCTCCAAAAATCGATTTTTTTGTGCAAGAATCGAAGTCAAACTCCAGAGTTTGACCCACGGTCAATGCTGGTCAACACTTCAGCAAATGCCCTAAAAACAGTCTGAAATTCTCCAGCTTCAGATTCACACGAGGAAGAGAGAGAGAGAGAGAAGCCTCCAAAGACTATTCGAACCAATCAGATGAAGAGGAATGTGTGTGATGAGATGATGATGAAATGATGAAATGAGCATCATCTCTCTCCAATTTATATCCATCAATGAGGGTGTGTGACACATCTTTTGGGCCTTGTGAGCCTACATTACAAATCTGACCGACCTTGACAATTTGCACATGTGTGGAAAATAAAATCAAAATATAAGTTCTGCTCATCCAAACAAGATGATCTTTAGATCAATCTTGCACCTCTCCGAAAGAGGAATCCAACAAAAATATAATCATCATCATATGAGCAATGCAACATGGAGTTTGGACCTAGTTGCCCAAAATTAACAGAATGTTTTTCATTTAATTCTGTGGCAGATGCATATGATACTTAGCCCTCTATGGCATATCATTCATTTGACTCATTCTCTTTATTAGGTACTATTTGTGTAATTCATTGTTCAACCTTCAAGGGTTGAATGTTGAGGCTGTGAATAAGGTCACATGTAATCTAAGTTAAATTATTCTTCCATCCAAATTTTGAGTACAGCCATCTTCTCAGTTATAATAAAATACCTCAAATATTACCTCCAAGTAATTTTTACCTATGTTCAATAATATGTCTAAAATGGCTCTCAGGACCCATCTTTGGTTTGGGACGAGCCAATTTAAAATGTTTCAGGTTGAAGCCAGCTACTTAACGTGATTGATGCCTCTTTATTATACATCCGCATTCAGGTTTATTTAGTGCAAAAAAACTGGTAACTCATGATCTTATTACTCACTGTTACCCACTAAATCAAGTCACTTTTGCATGGCTGTATGTTAACCTTTTAGCAAGTATCTCCTAGACCTTCAATTTTCAAGGTCGTCTGCAAGTTCAGTGCACATAAAGCATAATCTTTAGCTAAACATTTTGCAGCATCTTTGAGTGAATCACGAAAGCCAAAATGTAATGTCCAATGTATGATTCTAAGTTCATATTGAGAAATAACAGTAAGTGTAAGAACAAAATAAATATCCAATGGAGCATCCGGCAACTTGGAGAACAAAGAAACCAAGCAGTGCTGACTTACCACTCTCTGTAAGAGCTCTGCCCTCTCCTTGGCTTCCATCTGCCGCCTCTGACGACGTGAAAGATATTTATCCAGACCAAGCTTCAATGAGTCAACTTCTTCTGCCACTTGCTCCAACTTCCTAGACAGTAGCAATGGTTCATGTAAGAGTTCTATGTTTAGAGGCTTTCTGGATTCTATTGCCCTTCTATAAAATACATCAATGAACTCTTCTTTGAAAAATAATTTGCATTTCATTGTGGATAATAGATATTAAGATGCAATATTGACAGCATTAATGTGTTGTGGGGAAGCATTTAAGATCATTTGGGCAAGGTCCAGCATTTGCAATATTACACTACAATAGTGCCTAAACCATGCTTCTTTCACATTCCCAGTACAGTTATCTGAATGAAAAAATTAGGTAAAACTTAAACAATGATCCAAAAGAAGATCTAGAGGCTATTTAAAAAGTACATGAAATTGCTGTTTTGAACTCATTAACATTTTATTCATAAATATGTTGGCTGCAGAATATAATAGATATGGCTCCAGTGGCAATGGAAAACATGAGTTACAAGAAACCATGGAAGAAAACGAGCTTGCAGAAACAGTATTTCCTGGAATTTGAAGAGAAAATACATAGAAAAGGCATAATAATAAATTAAGAGACCAGAAAGAAAGGAGAAAGAGTGTTTGTTCCAAGGAAGAGATGAAAGTGTACTTGCAAGGCAGGTTAGAGGAAAATTGAAGCATGAAGGAAAGAAGCTAAGAGTCTAAGACAATAGCAATACAGAGATAATTCAAATACTTGCACAAATTGACCATCAGGGGTAGCCCAAGCAGTTGGACTCACAGTGATAATGCCACCCACGTCAGTTTGGATCCTGGCTAGCCTTGTTTGGTATAGATTGCTGGCTATGATATCAGGCCAGGGGGGGTTCCTAGCAGCAGCGCTATGTGATCCTTGGTGGTAGCAATGATTGCATGTTCTAGTTACTGGTATTCTCCTAATACAAAAAATAATATAAAATACTTGCAAAAAATTGCCATGCAACCTGGAAGGAAATATCACATAGCAGAAAAAGAAAACACCCCAGCTGAATATGGGATCAAAAAGTTTGAGTGGGACAAGGTGGAAACAAGCAATATACGAAGTGCACCTATCAGAGGAAAAGTTGAGAAAAGGTGGCATATGTTTATAAAATACAGTACCTTCAACCGCATTAGACAAAATCAACAAAGAAAAAAACAAATAATAATCTAGATTGAATTGAGGTTTCTGTGATCCATAGGAATTTTCAGAAAACTTTCGGTTAAAATCACAAAGTTCATTCTTATGTGATTTTAACCGAAAGTTTTCTGAAAATAATAATCTGTTCCACTGGAAATGCATCCCAAGAATGACAATAATTGCATAATTATTGTTTTCAATCTCAGAAAACTACTGATGAAAGAATTCAAGAAAAATGAATTAGCCAGCAGTGTGTTAAGCTGTTTGTCTGTTTGCTCACTGGTGACATCGACAGTGTATTAAGCTGACAACCAAGTTTCTGATCTCACTGTGGTATTCCCTGCCCACATGGAATGAGTGTCAAAGAGAAGAGGGTCGGTGCAAGTCCTGGGCAATTTTGGCAAAATAATAACCTCTCGAATTTCATGCCTAAGCCAAAAGAAATCTACTCTTTGTAGAGAAGCCCCTCAAGACATGTTCCTCAAACTAGTGAAATGAAACTGAACAGAAAAGAAAATCAGAATAGAAATCTTAAGTAGAGATGGGTATCTCTGTGTAAAGAGATTATTAACTTTGTTTAACATTTTTCCTTATATAAGATAGGATTTCCCTGGGAGTCCATGTTTCAGTAATTTAGTCCAACTTAATTCTCCACCCTATCATGCAACATGACCAATAGTATAAATGTTAGCCAATAAGTATAACCATACATAAATAAGCCCAAAAGGAACCAGGTAATGAACCAGGCATAAATAAGCCTGAAAGAAACTCAGTAATAAGTATATCCAGATATAAATAAGCCCAAAAAGGAACTAAGCAATGAGATAACAACACCTAGGTATGCTAATGAGCTAAACAACATCTGAATCAATTTTAGTTCCACCAACCTCTTTAGCGGGGACATTCCAGAACTTTCATGTATAAAACGTATGGCTAAAGTTCCATTCATGATTTAAGGCATTCAGCGTCTAAAATCTCTCGAGGATGAAAATACCAACAGTCATAGAAATAATTGGGATAGTAACTGATGAAAAATATTCAATTCACAGTATGCCAAATCCTGTCGATTTGACAATTTAAATCCATGGCATGAGTTAACAATTCACAAATGTATTGCCAAGTGGCCTCAAAAGTAACCATGAACTCATATGATTACATAACCTGCGAATAGATAGCTCCTAACCCCTTAATGAAAATATGGTCCAGTTGAAGTTGACATCATTTACGATCTTGCTTGTTGCTGCTTAGAACATATCCAAATGTATAAAAATTCCGATTTGCTGCTAAAAAATGGCACATTACTACTATACCGCTCACCTAAAGATTATGTAAAATCCCTATTGTTCCACAGGGATTGGGGGGAGTAAGGGGACGGGGAGGCGGACACATTTCCCACACACAGTGAGCAGGGGTGCGCCCCCATATGCATTACAAAAAGAGGAGACATGAACACGATGGGCTGATCTTGAACAATTAAAATTAGCATGGGTACCAAGCGTTTCCGTTTCTGAATTGGGAGAGCAGGGATTCAGATATGGATCAATTGAAAATGAGATGGGTACTCACCGTTTCCACAGATCGCGCTGAGACACTGGCACTTGTGACCGCCAAAGCCTGTCCATCTCGACGCTGTAGGTTTGGAGTTGAGATAGATCGTGCTTGAGATTCTGTGCGAGGTCGGGGGTGCCGCTGTCGTCATATGACCGTCCGCTTGCACCAGAAGAAGATGGCAGAGATGATGACGAATGTGATTCCAAGCGCTCCAACTTCTCCAATCCATCTCTGACCCTTAACAGTAAATGCCTTGCCTGCTGATACACCTCTGATAGCGTTCCCCCAGCCATGACCTTTCACAGATAGATTGATATACGTTCAAACAAACCAAAGCACAGCACAGAGATGAAGGAAGGAGGAGGGTGTTAGCGTGTGGATCATTTAAATGACAGATGTAGAGGACCTTGCTTTCCCTTGAAGTCTCCCAAAATGGGACACATATATTTTCTTCAAACAAATTTGTGCCGTGCCAATTCCTTCTAAAATACTCTCGTAAGGCCAATCGTAGTGGGCAATGGGCATGGTCCCTACTCAAGGCCGCGGTGAAATCATAAATCTCTCCGTAAAAATGGAATCTTAGTAGGGGAGGGCAGAATCATAATGAAACTGGAATCTTGGACGGGGAGAGCAAAATCAAAATCCCCAGGATGATTGAGAGTGCAGAAGTGTAAATATGATAGAATACTTATTTTTTAACCGCTAGACATACTTATTGGGTTATGTGGAAAAGTAAAAATTGAGGATTTCCACGTATGAGATGGTAGAAAGTACATTATTTGGCCAATTTTCTTATTAAATTTGGTATCTATGAATATTTATATTGTTTTTTTAATAGTTTTGTTTAATTGAAAATTATATGATAGGATGAAAAAGTAATCTTCACACAAATTAAATGTGTGGTGGTTTATGGGACTTTAAAAGTTAAGAGATTATGTTAGATCTTTTGTGATTCATAATGTAGATAAAAGTACTTTTGGAAAAATCACATTATTAGGAATCATGATGTGATTTTTCCAAAAGTACTTTCATCTAAGTTAAAAGATTATTTTGAATTTTTTGGAATTTTATTTTTATGTTTTAAAATGTTTCGAGATTATTACAATTTTTTTAAGTTAAAAGGTTAAAATGTTGATAGTCTGATAAAAATTATAAACTTTTGATTTAATATGAATGTAAATTGGACAATTTAAGAGAAAGTAATTTTTATCTTCAATTTTTTTAGTATTAGAAAGGTGACAAACTCTTCTAACCCATGGTGTTTTGGGAATTGACTAATGCAACTCTTTAAACTCGTTGTGTTGTGGGAATTGACCAATACTTAGTTTCATTATGGAGCTCATGGGAGTTTCTCCTTATTTTATGAATGTTTATTGTCTTATTTACACTAGTCAAGACATAGAGCGTTTGACTTTCAAGATTTGGGTTGATCACCTCCTTGTGATATCTTAGTTTCATTTTTGCCTCTTAACTCTTTATCACCTCCCATGTTATCCTTAAATTTTAATGTAATAATATTTTTAATATTATCTTTATTCTACAAAATGATCTATTTCTTTACCCCCTAGTAGTCTAGACAAGACTAGGTATCATTATGCCATCTTTGTGTGAGTTGAAGGTGGTTTTGACTAGAGTTAGAAGCAATTTTAGGAAACCTTGTGTCTTCCATGTTGTTTAACCCCTTCTTATAGATAAGATATCTAATCATAGCCATGCTTTCAATATGGCAAAGTCTTGCTTTGATGAGGAGGATATGATAGGGTGTATTTCTTTTAATCTTGAGATTATAGGTTATAAACTACTTTTCAATTTGTCTTATCTTACTCCACAACTCTTTCGAGACATTGTATCTCCAAACCTCACATCCATATAATATAAATATAACAAGGGTGACAAGAGTCTCAAAAAGGAGTTTTTAATTATCCCATATTCAAAAATTGGTTAACTTACAGTTGTTTTCAAGTCCATAATAAACTCTCCATCTTCCATTTATCCTTTTTTCAATATATAATGGGTGTGAAATTCACAATCTTCCTATTTTATAATTATAATCACATATTAAGTGTGAAATTTGGTATTCATGAGTCTTTATGATAGCTTTTAATAATTCATTTATTATATAAGTTTAGTTCACTAATAATGTTTAATGTATCAAAGTTCTTTATAAAATTTAAAAGAAGTCTCAATGATAGTTAAATAATATATAAATATGTTGTGTAAATAAATGATTGCATAAGTTAGATATTCATGAAATTTATGATTTATGGTTGTTAGAGATGCATTAGAAAAGGGTTTAAGTCAAAATTTGTTTCTTTAAGACCAAGGATGTAGTTTTAGTTGTTGTGTTAAAGGTGCGGCATACCACAACTACATCAATGTAAGATGTACATTGTAGTGGTCAACTTGTGACATGGTTCAAAGTGACAAATTGCGCTATGTTAAGGGCATGCTAATATTTCTTGATGCATGGTCTCAATATTTATTATCACCTAAACTTACACTCTTTAGCGCAAAACTTTCACTAAGTCCTAAGCTCAAGTGTAACTTGGAAGAGTTGTCATCGTCACCCCGACAACTACTTCCCTCGCTTTAGGATAGGTAATCTAACAAAAAGTGGGGTTTTGTAATAGCAACTAAGGTCTCAAAGGTGAGAAATCTAAGATGACCTAGGTTACTACTTGAATAAGCTATATATGATTTCTAGTTGTTAATCAAGTTAGTTCTCAATGGAAAAGTTCATATCTAATTCTTGGTATTTTATTAAGGTAGAATTAGGGTTTGTAGGGTATTTTTATGTGCATTTAATCCCTTAAATTCAATATCTAAAATATAGCTAAGTGTTGTGCTGCAAAAATGAATATTTTAAATTAGAAGTCAAATTGTAACAACCCTAGTAAAAAATCCATGTAATAAAAGTTAATAAAGATAAAATAATAACCATGGTCACGAGACATGTATTCCAAGATGAATGTTGGGAAAAACATCCTAGTGTGGGTGTTCATATGGTTTATTAAGGCTATGGAAATTGGCAAAGGCAATAGCTAAGGCTCTGGAAATGCATGAGGCATTTATTGACATTTTATTTATGAAAATAATGGAAAATAGGAGAAAAGGAAGGTGAAAGGTCACAAGATTCATGTGATGAGGAAAATGAAGAAAAATAATGGAAAATTGAAGAAAATAGAGGTATCCTTAATAAAAAGGCTTCTGAGGATCAGTGGGTACCTTATGTCAGTTCAGCTTTTGGCAGTTCAGTTTTTTGAGCTCTCATTTTCTTTCTCTCTCATACTCTTGGACACTTAAGAGTTTTCTTGGAGCACTCTTGGAGGAGTGTGCCATACTTGGGATTTGGAGCAAGAATGAAATAGAAGAGTAGGAAAGCGCAGAGGACATCTAGATCAACAACTACATTGGGTTTTGCTTGCAAGTACTAAGTTGCATGTATGATTTCCTTACTATTTTTGGCATGCATGGCATATGCATGTGGTTTCCTAGTTATGATTTGTCATTAGCATGGAGGATTGCCTAGATTGACAGTGGTTTTTCCTAACCTTGCCATTTCCTAGATAGTCATGGTGTTGTGGGAGTCTTTCCCTTTTCTTTTCCGGTTGGTTCTCATGTTCCTTTAACTGTGGGTTGAGTTATTAGTTCCTAGAGCCTTGGTTGGACAAACACTCTAGAGCCCTGTAACGGCTTGGGTTGAGTTACTAGTCCTGGAGCCTTGGTTGGACAAACGCTCTAGAGCCCTTGGTGGGTTGAGTTGCTAATCCTGGAGCCTTGGTTGGACAAACGCTTTAGAGCCCGACAACGGTTGTGGGTTGAGTTATTAGTCCTAAAGCCTTGGTTAGAACAAACGCTCTGGAGCACTAGACAGCTTGGGTAGAGACCAATTTGGTGATGGTTAGTGATGTCTAACCATGAGGTGGAATCATTGGTTGAGGGTTGATGTGGTTGGGCCTCTGGAAGCTCTGAATCTGTTTTGTTGGATTTGTTTCATGAGATCCCACATTCATTCTTGGAATATGGCACAGGGGTGATTGGCTGAAAAAATATTTGGTTTAGCCAATCTATGGTTGGGTGGTTTGTGGAAGTCCGGAACCTAGTCGACCTTTGCATTTATTATTAAGAGCTACTTCACGTGTACTTGTTTATATGTGGATATTATGGTTGATGTATCCTTGTTATTTATGTTGTTTATATGTTGATTATGAGTATGTTTTAGGATAGCGATTATGTATGGATCGCATCATGTTTTGATTTGTAAATGAATGAACAATGAATATATGACCTAATAGATGACGTTGCAGCTAATGTGGTAAGGCAACAATGCTTCTTAGCGATTTTCAAATAAGTATGAGACCCCTATACTCATATTTGTTGTTATAACCTGTAGGATGCATATTTGTGACATGTTTGACGAAATGTCTGTCAAGGCTAGTAAAGGTCCAGTCAAGTCCTTGATCAAGTTTGTTATCAAAAGCATTGTCTTCATGTATTTTATGAGTTATGGAAGTTTCATGATTTTCTGGGCAGTGACTGCGTCCTAGCCTTAGAAAATAGCCTTAAATCTCGCACTCCCTAGCATAGCACTGGAAGAAAAAGCTACAATCACACTCAGGCAGGCTCATGGGAGCGACTGAGGCTCTCAGTTGCTTGGAAAACTTGGCAAGGGAGCGATTGGGCCTCCAATTCAGTAAAAATGTTGGGTTCCCTCAAGGGTTGGTCACCTGGAAGGGTGGGTTGGCTTTTGAAGGTTTTGTAGCATGTTTAGAAGGTCAGTTTGGTTGTGTTCGGTCGGTTCTACTTCCTTAAGGTGACCTAGGAGGTTGAATCACATTATAGTGGCCTCTCGTCACATGTTTACGTGGTACTAGAGCATGGTTCACCCCTTGGACTGGATGGGTGGTGTGTTGGTCATGCATACATGTTGGTTGCATATGTGTTTTGTATGCTTAGGGTCTATGTGCTTATTGTGTATGCATGTTGGTGGTCATGGTTGCAGTTGTGTCGCCATGTGAAAGTTGACGGTATTGATGTAGGATGTATTTATCCTAAGTATATGTTGGTTATGCACAGGTTATGCATGTCAGTGTTTGTATGTATGGTGTATGCATGTGTGTCGTACATATGTTGTTATGCATGCATTGTTTCTAGTTGGTGTTGTTGTTGTGGCATCATGCATGGTAACTGGATGAGGATTTAGATGATGTCTATATATTGTAATGATTATGTTTATATGCATTATGCTAATTTGGTTGATCTTGCAGTTGAGATATCCTCCCCTGAACAAGATTGAGGTACGTTGGTTTGTTTATGATTTGGTTTAGCTAACGTGATACACCTTGCAAGAAGAGAAGAACAAAGATGGCTAGCTGATTGGTAGACTATAATTCACAAGATTCTCCCTATGAATGAGATGAGTAGCATGGTGAGGAATACTCCCCTCACATAGCAAATAGTCTAAGAATTCTAAAGGAAAAAATAAGGAGTTACAAAGCAGATAACGACTGAATCATTCAATCACAAGAGAGACTTTCTAGGTCACGGGAGAAACAAGTTGACGTCAAAGCAGTCATCCTTCAGAGCTTGTCAGAATTGTAGAGATTGGGGCCACTTCAGATCACCCATGGATAGAAGGACAGGACTAATGGGGCATATGGTAGTCGGTCTCATGGTGGGCACATGTCAGATAGAGATGACACGATCAAGGATGGCAGGTTCTTGGATACACCAGACATAAGAGGTGATGGACACATATTTTATTCTAGCTTTGGTTCTGACAGATGTCATGATCATCATCGTTATAATCCTAATAGGAGGAATTCCATGGGATATTTTCTGGATTATTTTAAGAAAGCAAATCCACCTAGATTTGATGGAGAAATGAATAAATCACAGGATGAAGAAGCATGGTTCCTTGGTATGAATAAGTTCTTCAAGTTGCATGATTATTCAGAGAACATGAAGGCCAAAATAGCTACATTCATTCTTAAAGGTAAATCAGACATTTGGTGGGAATATGTAAAGAATCTCAGAGATATTTTTGAAGAGGAGTTGACTTGGAGTGAGTTCAAGAGGCTATTCAAGAAGAAGTATTTATCTGAGAGATACTATGATGAAAGGGAAAAATAATTCTATGAGCGAAAGTTGGGATCTATGACCGATGAGGAGCACACTAGCAGATTTATGGAGTCGTTGAGATATGTGCCTTACCTCAAGGAGGAGAAGGCCAAGATTCAAAGATTCATCAACGGGTTACCAATAACATTCAAGGACGGGATTGAGTTTAATGAGTCTAGATCATTGGAGGAGGCCATTTGGAAGCTAAATCATTGTTATGAAAAATCAAAGCGCACGTCTGAGACTGAACCGAAATGGAAACGTAATGCAAGGAAAAAAGGAAAATGGTACAAGAAACAAGCATGGTCGCAGGACACAAGTAACAAAGAGAATGTAGCACCACATAAGAAGTTCAATGCATCTGACAGAGGACAGGAATTTCAGGCTGAGAAGAACAATGGTGATGATAGGAAGCCCGTACGTTGTTGGTATTGTGGAAAATATCATCGTCAGAGATATTTTCCAAAACATCAAGGTGGTAGACCGCATATTTACAGTGCTTAGGAGGCATAGACAACAAGGGATGTTGGATAGAGTGTTCCTCGGATTTATGCAACATTGGATAACCGATAGGCAGATCATCAGGTGTCTATTATCGGGATGGGCGGTAAGATTTGTGATCATTTTGTTTCTATTTTGATTGACCCTAGATCTAATTATAGTTATGTTAATCCTAACCTGGTGGATAAGTGGGGTTTGAATAAAGAAGTGCATGCAGAGTCTTGGTTAGTGCAGTTGGCTATAGGTACAAAGAAGTGAGTTCATCATTGGGTGAGAGCTTGTGCATTTGAGTTGAATGGTATGTCTACATCAACACATTTGAATGTATTATCATTAGGATCATATAATATGATTTTGGGTATCGATTAGCTATATCTTCACAGGACTAAGGTAGACTGCTATGACAAAGATATTAAGTGCTTGGATGACAGTGGAGAACAAAGAGTCTTGTGGGGTAAGAAGAAGGCAACATCAATTAGAACGGTGAAATCTATGCAGGTGAAGCGTAGTCGCGGAAAAGGGTTTGTGTTATTTGCAGTACATATTTCTAGTGAAAAAGGTAAGGAAGTTGAGGATGTGGATGTCTTGAGCAGGTACTTGGTTTTACAACAGTTTCAGGATGTGTTTCCATCAGATATTTCAGATTTTTTCCCTCACAGAGAAGTATACTTTTCTATTGAGTTGGTACCAAGGGCAACACCAACATCAAAGGCACCGTACAGGATGAGCACTCTAGAGTTTTGAAGTTGCAGTTGAATGAAATGCTTGACAAAGGATACATTAGGCCAAGTGTATCGCCATGGGGCACATGAATATTGTTTGTGAAGAAGAAGGATGGTACCCTCGGGTTATGCATTGTTTATAGGAAGTTGAACAAGGTGACCATTAAGAACAGGTAGTTGTTGCCGAGGATTGATGACTTGATCGATCAGTTGAAGGGAGAAGCAGTGTTCTCAAAGATTGATCTGAGATCATGGTATCATCAGGTACGCATTAAAGAAGATGAAATTTACAAGACAACTTTCTAGACCAGGTAAGAGCATTATGAGTCTGTTGTAGTTCCTTTCAGTTTGACTAATGCTTGACTCGCAAGGATAATTTTAAGGATGGAAAATTATCTTGAAGTTTAAAAAATTGGCGAATCTCACTAGTCCTTAATATGCAAACTATAAAATGTTTATTGATGTATTTGTAAAATTATTCAAATTTATAATGATATTGTATATATTGTCTATATAATGTTGGCGATTTTTAACATAAAATAGTTTTATATTGTAAAATTTGGGCGAATCAATTTTATAAAAAACTGGAAATTGGTGAATCTTTTTTTTTGGAAAAACCATGGAAAATTAGCCCACATGTGAATATTAGCCCCTACAATTTTCCATGTGCTCGAGCTACTTTTATGTACTTGATGAATGGTGTGTTGCGTCCTAATCTGGACAAGTCTATTATTGTATCCATTGATGATATATTGGTATATTCTAAGAACAAGGAAGAACATGTCAAACATTTAGTAACAATGTTGATATTTCTACGAGAGCATCAGTTGTATGCTAAGCTTAGCAAATGCAGATTATTTCATATAGAGGTACATTACTTGGGGCATGTAGTCTCTAAGGAAGGTATAACAGTGGATCCAGAGAAGATAAGGGCTATCCTAGAATGGGTAGCTCCTAGAAGCGTGGATGCGGTAAGATCATTTATGGGGCTAGTAGGTTATTATAGGAAGTTCATCAAGAACTTCTGTTGGATTGCATAGCCTATTACGTCACTACAAAGGAAAGGTAAGAAATTTCAATGGACACAGGAATGTGTAGCAAGTTTTGAGCAGTTGAAATTGTTGTCGACAAATTCTTCAGTGCTAAAGATTACAGATCTAGACAAAAAGTTTGTAGTATGCACAAATTCTTGCAAGAGAGGACATGGTGGAGTTCTTATGCAGGAAGGACATGTAGTATGTTATGAGTCACAAAAACTAAATGAGCATGAGCAGAATTATCCGACACATGATCTTGAGTTGGCAGAAATCATCCATGCATTGAAGATGTGGAGGCATTATATTCTTGGTAGGAGGTTTGTATTGATGAGCAATCACAATGGATTGAGGTATCTATTTGACCAACCGAATTTGAATGCCAGATAAGCTAGGTGGTTGGCCATGATTAGTGAGTTCGACTTTAAGATTAAGTACATTAAAGGTAAAGATAAAAAGGTTGTTGATGCTCTTAGCAGGCGGATACAAGTAAACCACATAGCAGTTATGAGTTCTTATTGGACAGATTTATAAGTTCAGATCTTACAGGAAGGTCAACAGGATAACAGGTACATGGAGCTCAAGCACAGGTTATAATAGAGTATAGGGACAAACACAATTATAGGTACAGGTATAGGTGCAGATATGGGTGTATAATATGTGGACTATCGTTTAGGGACATTATATATATACCATACAACAATGAGCTCAAGAAGACTATCTTGAGGGAGTGTCGTGTGAAACCGTATTCCTGTCACCCAGGATATCAGAAGACATTGACAACGGTGAATAAGTTCTACTATTGTATGAACTTTAAGAAAGAAGTGGCAGAGTTTGTGGCGAGAAGCTTGGATTGTCAATAAGTAAAGGCAAAGTGTAAGAATCCAGGTGGGTTACTACAACTGATCTCATTTCCAGAGTGGAAATGGGAGGTCATTTCCATAGACTTCATCACAAGTTTGTTGAGGAAATCTAGACAACATTACTCGATTATGGTTGTGGTTGACATGTTGACAAAGGTAGAGCACTTCATTCCAGTGAAGTATACTTATTTAGCCAATGATGTAGCATAGGTATTCATCAAATATTTAGTGAGGTTGCATGGTGTTCTAAATAATATTGTGTCAGACAGGGATGCTAAGTTTACTTCTAGGTTTTGGAAAGAGTTATTTGTAGGTTTGGGTATAAAGTTGGCCTTCATCTCAACTTATCATCCGCAGACAGATGGACAAACAAAGAGAGTCAACAGGATATTGGAGGACATGTTGAGGATGTATGTGATGCATCAACAATGAAAGTGGGAAGAGTGTCTTCCACTAGTAGAGTTTTCTTAGAACAATGGGTATGAGGAGTCACTAAGGATGATTCTGTTTGAGGCACTCTATGGACGAAGTTTTAATACTCCCATAAGTTGGAGTTATCCATTCAATAGCATATTGATAGGATCGAGTATGTTGGCAGAGATGGAACAGGAAATGTAGGTAATCAAGAAGAATCTAAAGTCAACACATGATAGACAAAAAGACTATGTAGATTAGAATAGGTTGCTTAAGGAGTTTCAGTTAGGGGAACATGTGTACTTGCGCATCAAGCCCAGGAAGAGATCCTGGACGATTAGATCACGTGCCAAGATAGCACCTCAGTTTTGTGGACCTTTCAATATTCTTGAAAGGATTAGACTAGTACTATTGACATGCATTGCCTCCGACAGTGAAAGTCCATATTGTTTTCCATGTATCATTACTTAATAAGTATGTTAAAGATGTTGATCATGTGATTGACTTGTTTGTGTTGTAGGTGGATCCAGAAGGAGAATTCTAGCCCAAACCTCAATGCATTTTGCAGAGAAAGGTGCTCATGCTCCGGAACTGAGAAATCGAGCAGGTTAAAGTGCAGTGGAAGCATTTTGGGCCCGATGAAGCTACATGGGAGATGGTGGACCAGATGAGGGCTATGTATCCTTCTCTATTTTTTGGTTGAGCGAATGTTTTGGTGTGATGTTTTGGTTTATGTACATATTTATATGGATGTAAATACCACCACAAGCTATTTTATAAAGATCCAATAAGTGTATGGGTGTTATATCTTTATGATAGTCATGATTTTTTGTTTTCATACTGATTTTCTTTTCAACAAGTGTTCATTGTAAATACTGCAACGAGCTAAGTTATAAGGCTCCATGGGAAGTATGCTTTGCTTTCAACACTCTTGTTGGTTATAGGTGCCATTGGACATTGAGGACGATGTTCCCCCAAGGGGGAGGGTTCTGTAACAACCCTGGTCAAAAATCCATGTAATAAAAGTTAATAAAGGTAAACAAGACCTTAGTCATGGGACACGTATTCCAAGCTGAATGTTGGGAAAAACATCCTAGTGTGGGTGTTCGTATGATTTATTATGGCTATGGAAATTGGCAAAGGCAATGACAAAGGCTTTGAAAAATCATGTGGCATTTATTGGCATTTTATTTATGAAAATAATGGAAATTAGGAGAAAAGGAAGGTGAAAGGTCACACTTTGCATGTGAGCAGGAAAATGAAGGAAAATAATGGAAAATTGAAGAAATTAGAGGCCCCATTAATAAAAAGGCTTATGAGGATCAGTTCATAGACTTTTGTCAGTTCAGTTTTGGATCTCTCATTTTATTCTCTCTCTCTCATACTCTTGGACACTTAGAGTTTCTTGGAGCACTCTTGGAGGAGTGTGGCATACTTGGGATTTGGAGCAAGAAGGAAAGAGAAAAGCAAGAAAGCGTAAGAGGACATCGGGATCAACAGCTACAATGGGTTTTGCTTGTAGGTACTGAGTTGCATGGATGATTTCCTTACTATTTTTGGCATGCATGGCATATGCATGTGGTTATTTGGTTATGATCTGTTATTGGCATGGAGGATTGTCTGTATTTATAGTGATTTTTCCTATACTTTCAATTTCCTAGATAGATATGGTGTTGGGGGTTTTACTTTTGTTTTATGGTTGGTTTTCATGTGCCTTTGGCTGTGGTTTGAGTTATTAGTTCCCCGAAGCCTTGGTTGGACAAACGCTCTGGAAGCCCTGTAACAACTTGGGTTGAGTTACTAGTCCTAGAAGACTTGGTTGGAAAAATGCTTTGGAATCCCTTAGTGGGTTGAGCTACTAATCTTGGAAGCCCTGTTTGGACAAACGCTCTGGAAGCCCAACGACAATTGTGGGTTGAGTTGCTAGTCCTGGAATCCTTGATTAGAACAAACGCTCTGGAGCCCTGGAAAACTTGGGTAGAGACCAATATGGTGATGGTTAGTGATGTACGATTGTGAGATGGAATCGATGTTTGAGGGTTGAGGTGGTTTGGCCTCTAGAATCCCTGGTTTGGTTTTGATTGATTTGTTTTATGAGATCCCACATTCATGCTTGGAATATGGCATGAGGGCGATTGGTTGAAAGAAATATTTGGTTCAGCCCAATCTATGGTCGAGTGGTTCGTGGAAGTCCCATACTTGGTCGGCCTATGAAATCATCAATAATAGATATTTATACTTGGTATTTTATGGGTAAATATACTTGTTTATATGATGTATATATGGTTGTTATATCTTTGATATTTGTGTTGGTTATATGATGATTATGAGTGAGTTTTATGACAACAATGATGTATGCCTCTCATCAGGTTTTGAATAATAAATGAATGTATAATGAATATATGGCTTAATAGGTGGTAATGCAATTATTGTGATGAGGCATCAATGCTTCTTAGAAATTCTCTAATAGGTGTGAGACCCCTATGCTCAAATATGTTGTTTTAACCTATAGAATGCATATTTGTGACCTGTTTGACAAAATTTTTGTCATGGCTAGTAGGGGTCCAGTCAAGTGCTTGTTCAAGTATTTGCATTTGTATCATTGTTTCGATGTTACTTTCCATTTCTGGAAGTTTCATGGAGTTCTGGGCAGTGGCGTGAGTCTTGGCTGTGAAAATGTGGCACATAATCTGGAGTCACTGGCACAAAACTACCTAGAAAATTTCCCAGTCGCAGGCATGCCTTGTTGTGGGAGCGTTTGGAGGGTCCTAGTGGCATGCATGCCCATGTCATGGGAGCGGATGAGGCTTTGATGCAGTAAAATGTCAGGTTGTCTTAGGGGCTAGTCACTTGGAAGGGTTGGATGGAACTTAGGGGTTTTGTTGCATGTGTAGAAGGTCAAGTTGGTTGTTTCATCGATTCCACTTCTTTAACTGACACATAGGGAGTTGAATCATATCATAGTAACTCTTCATCACATTTTTACCTCGGTTGGTCAGTTACTTGGGTAGATGTGGGAGGAGGGGGTTACACAAGCCCAAAAAGAGCTCCTTGAGGATTGGATCATATGCCATGCTAGCACCTTGGTATTGTGCACCCTTCTAGATTCTTAAAAAGATTGGACCAATAGCCTATTGACTTGCACTGCCTCCAACAGTGAAATTCCATGATGTTTTCCATGTGTCATTGCTTAAGAAGTATGCTAAATATGATGATCATGTGATTGAATGGTCTGTAGTGAAGGTGGATCCAGAAGGAGAATTCCAGCTAGAACTGCAACACATTTTACAGAGAAAGATGGTCATGCTCCAGAAACTAGCAATCGAGTAGGTTAAAGTGCAATGGAGGCACTTTGGGCCCAATGAAGCTACATGGGAGATGTCAGACCAAATGTGGGCTATGTATCCTTTTCTATTTGTTGGTTGAGCGAATTTCGTTGATATATGTTTTGGTGTGATGTTTTGGTTTGTGTACATACGTATATGGATGTAAATATTGCCATGAGTTGTCTTATAATGCTCCAATAAGCGCTATGGGTGTTGTGTCATTATGTTTTTTATATTGTTATGTTGTCATGTGGGTTGCTTCTCAACAGGTTGATCAGTGTAAATACTGCAACGAGATAAGTTATAAAGCTCCATGGGCAATATGTTTTGCTTTCAACAGTCTTGTTGGTTGTAGGTTTCATTGAACACCGAGGAGGGTATTCCCCAAAGGGGGAGGGTTCTGTAACAACCCTAGTAAAAAATAAATGTAATAAAAGTTAATAAAGGTAAAATAATAACCGTGTTCATAGGACACGTATTCCAAGTTGAATGTTAGGAAAAACATACAAGTGTGGTTGTTCATATGGTTTATTAAGCCTTTGGAAAGGCATGAGGAATTTATTGGCATTTTATTTCTGAAAATAGTGGAAAATAGGAGAAAAGGAAGGTGAAATGTCACAAGTTGCATGTGAGGAGGAAAATGAAGGAGAATAATGGAAAATTGAAGAAAATAGAGGCATGATTAATAAAAAAGCTTCTGAGGATTAGTGGGTACCTTTTTTAGTTCAGTTTTTGGAGCTCTCATTTTCTCTCTCTCTCTTACTCTTGGACACTTAGAGTTTTCTTGGAGCACTCTTGGAGGAGTGTGACATACTTGGGATTTGGAGCAAGAAGGAAAAAGAAGAGCAGGAAAGCACAAGAGTACATCAGGATCAACAACTATAATGGTGTTTTCTTGTAGGTACTAAGTTGCGTGTATGGTTTCCTTCCTAGTTTTGGAATGCATGACATATGCATGAGGTTTCCTGGTTATGATATGTCATTTGCATGGAGTGTTGCCTGGATTGACAGTGGTTTTGCATAGCCTTTCCATTTCCTAGATAGTCGTGGTGTTGTGGGAGTCTTTCCTTTTGTTTTTCGCTTAGTTCTCATGTTCCTTTGGTTGTGGGTTGATTTATTAGTTCTTGAGCCTTGGTTGGACAAATGCTCTGGAGCCTTGTAACAAATTGGGTTGAGTTACTAGTCCTAGAGCCTTGGTTGGACAAACGCTCTAGAGCCTAACAACATTTGTGGGTTGAGTTACTAGTCCTGGAACCTTGGTTGGAACAATTGCTCTAGAGCCCTGGACAACTTGGCTAGAGAAAAATTTGGTGATGGTTAGTGATGTCTGACCATGAGGTGGAATCACTAGTTGAGGGTTGAGAAGGTTGGGCCTTTGGAAGCCCTAGTTCGGTTTTGTTTGATTTGTTTCATGAGATCCCACATTCATGCTTGGAATATGGCACAGGGGTGATTGGATGAAAGAAATATTTGGTTAAGCCAATCTATGGTCGAGTGGTTCGTGGAAGTCCCGAACCTGGTTGGAATTTTCATTTATTATTAAGAGCTACTTCTACTTGGTATTTCATGTGTAAGTGTATTGGTTTATATGTGGATATTATGGCCGATGTATCCTTGTTATTTCTGTTGTTTATATGTTAGTTATGAGTATGTTTTATGACAATGATGATGTATGTCTCTCATCGTGTTTTGATTTGTAAATGAATGAAAAATGAATATATGACCTAATAGATGATATTGCAGATAATGTGATAAGGCATCAATGCTTCTTAGCAATTTTCAGATAACTATGAGACCCCTATACTCATATTTGTTGTTATAACCTATAGGATGCATATTTGTGATATGTTTGACGAAATGCATGTCATGGATAGTAAAGGTCCAGTCAAGTTCTTGATCAAGTTTGTTATCAAAATCATTGTCTTCATGTCTTTTACGAGTTCTAGAAGTTTCATGAGTTTTTGGGTAGTGATTGGCTCCTAGCCCTGGAAAATAGCCTTAAATCTCATTGTCGCTGGCATAGCATTGGCAGAAAAAGGCTACAGTCACACTAAGGCAGGCTCATGGGAGTGACTGGGGCTCTCAATCGCTTGGAAAGTTTAGCAAGGGAGCGACTAGGGCTCCAAGTCAGTAAAAATGTTGGGTTCCCTCAGGGGTTGGTCACCTGGAAGGGTGGGTTGGCTTCTAAAGGTTCTGTAGCATTTTCACGTAAGTTTGGTTGTGTTCCATCAGTTCTACTTCCTTAAGGTGACCTAGGAGGTTGAATCACATCATAGTGGCTTCTTGTCACATGTTTACCTCGATGGACCAGTTAGCTTGGGTAAATGTGGGAGGAGGGTGGTTACACAAATATATTACAACAAAGTGTTTTAACCTTGAATTAGATGTAAAATTGAGTGAATCTAAGGCTAAAACACTTGTAAATATAATTTAAAAAAACAATCATTTACTAAATCTAAAAATTATAATCAATAAACATGTAAGATGATCTAATTTACACTATTTAAGTGTGGATTTTGGAAAAAAACGAGGAAAATTTTTGGTAGTCTTCCATGC
The DNA here is from genome assembly GCA_034641835.2 of Pinus albicaulis. Classification (NCBI taxonomy): domain Eukaryota; kingdom Viridiplantae; phylum Streptophyta; class Pinopsida; order Pinales; family Pinaceae; genus Pinus; species Pinus albicaulis. Next base: position 617,981,972 of record CM076571.1, on the reverse strand, counting down.
AACCTAGGTTTTTAGGGCTGAATTTCATGTGTAAACAAATGGAAAATTCCAAATCTACATAAAACTAAAAATAAATAAATGAAATGTAATTTTTTCTGGCTAGGAGATGTGACTAATCTCTAGCTACCAATCACGACATATATGATCAACTAAGGCTCTTTATTTAAGCTTAAGGTATGTCAAAAGATGGATAAGACTGAAGTGTTTAAAACATAGCAATCTTCTAGTGGATTGATTGACACCATAAATAACAAAGAAAAATATGGAAGTAGAGATCTTCATGAACCTTGAGAGAGGATACATTATGCAAGAGCTAAGAGGGCATACAACAACGCATTAAGAAATATAATTACACTCAAATATTTTGATAACAAATACCACAAACTTTAGAGAAAGAGCTTACCCAAAAATTAACTCGAGATCATGCATTTGAAACTTCAGCTATCAGTCAAACATCAACACAAGAGAGTCTTCCACTTGAGCACTCTAATCAACGATCCATAGCATTATAATAACATCCAAAGAGGGTATTCTTCAAAAGCTTCTAGCAAAGTTTACAATTAGAGGAAAATCTCATCAATGGAGTGTTAATAATACCTAGATCTAACCTTGAAATCCGTAAAGAAATATTATCTCTTTAATTAGAGAGATATAGTCAACAATACAATAAAATAGTGGATCTAGTCCATAAGTAACTAATATCCAATAAATATAACATATCCATGAGGAAATCATATGGATAAGGAACTCCTCACACATGTGGCACGTTCTCCATCAAGTAGACCTCCTCAAGCATGTGAGTGTGGCACGTGAAGAGTGAGACTCAACATCCCCATCAAACAAGGACGATCTCTCCAAGAAGTGAAACAACCATGCTAGCAAGTGATCCAAGTGGCACATCTGCCATGTGTGGCTCTAGAATTATATATGAATCGTCTCCATGTGCTCCAATGGTCCAAATATGAGGTCGCCAAGGTGCAACTAACACCTAAAAATATTTCAATGATCATCTTTGAGGAAAGAGGGGCCAAAAAGAGCTCATGATCCAAGAAAGATGCCAAATACCTCATCAGAAGGGTGGAAAACTCCCAAATAAAGGTAACATGTGCAAAGTAGTGATGACCACCAAGTGGAATTTTCTAATAGCTTAATAAGTCTTTTATTTTTTATCCCCTTCCTAACTTGACCAAAGTGTGAACATCATTGACCTTAGTTACGGTGAAAACCCTAAGACAAAATGCATTTCCTAGGACTTCAAGTTAGATATAGATGATGTGATGAATTGGGTACTAGGGAATGGGTGTTTTCATGAGTTGACCCTCATAATGGTATAGGATGAATGAATAAGAGGTATTTCCCGTAGCTTTCGAGAGCCACGGGTTATCATTATTAGTGTCAGGCTAATCTAGGGCATAGATTAGGACATGATATTCAAATCAACTCGAGTGTTCCTAAACTTAGAAGTACATTACAATATGTAGAGAGCTAGGCTAGATTGATTGTCATGTCTAAGACTAAGCACTAAATTCAACTAGTAGAGTTCAAGGTCTAGAATTTTAACTTTAAAAGACTAAGTTAAGAAAACATGAAACAAAACTTTTGAAAATCAATCTAATCTAATCACACTTCTTGGAAAATAAAACACACATACTTGACATCCATTGGATGATTGTGCATGCACTAAGGTCCCAAATCATAGGTCAAATAATAAGCTTCTATACAATCATTTTCAGTAGATATGCAAGTTTTCACATTGAAATCAAATGCTTGTAAATGATAAGAATTTGAAACAATGCTTAAGAGGTTCAGTTTGATGGATTGGTAATGTACTAGGGACTTTTATATTGGTGAGAGCAAACATACAATCCTTAGTCTTTTATTTAATCCAATGAACTCAACCTAACACTAGTTGAGAAGTCAAGAATGCACTAGGGCCTTTTCCACTCGTGAGAGAGAAAGTGGACGATCAATCCTAGTCTTCTACTCAACTTATTAGTTAGTGTATGCTTAAGTTATTGACTAATCTAGGAAAATGGGGAACTGCGATGCCTTTTGATGCAACACTACGTGAGAAGCTGAGAGTTTGTTAGGGATTTTTCCACCAAGAAAAGTAGTGGACATACACTCTTGGTCCTCTGCTTAACTTATCAATCAACTTGTCTTCATAAGCAACAATGATAGTTGTGTTCATGAAGAACACATGAAATATGGACAACAAGATATAGTAAGACATGGACAGTAAATTCATAAATAAACTATATGAACAATAGCATAAGATGACAAGTATAAATAAAATAACTAAAAATACATGGAAACTAAAAGTTATGAAGTCTAAACATGAAAGAAAAACATATAGAGAAGACATACTAGCATACACAAGATGAAAAACAATGGAATGAGTGCACATGAAAAAGTTGTGGAGACCCTCCACTCCTTTGCATGCACACTAGAGACTACCAACACTGGAAAATAAAGAAGGTTGTATGTATTACATGAAATGAAGCTTCAAAGTTGAACCAAAATAATTCCCAAATGTTTGGAATCTATACAACGCTTACTTAGCAAGGCCCATTTGCTTGCTTTTATACACAAAAATGAAACTAAATTTCTAAAAATCCTCATTATTGGTAACCATAAGCTATTCTGAAATTGTATTTGGATCAAATCAACCTCGTCCCATGCTCATATCATGGAATAACTCAATAAAAAACAGATTTGGGTGAATGTAGTGAATCATTTTGCATTTTTGCCTCAAAACTACTTGCATTGACCATGCATTGACTAGGCATTTTGGGGTCGATTTCGGACAAGTGAATAGTTATGCGTCCATCTCGAGATGTCGGGCGACAAAACCTATGTCACATTTTTTCTCACGTGGTCTGCGCGTATGGAAACAAACAAGCAATTACAATATTATTGTTATGTAAATTTGTTTTTACAATGCCATTATTTAATAAATTTCAAAAATTAAAAATAACTTAACAAAATACATTGGAAATCGTTTTATTGAGTAAAATATGATCGAAGAATGTCAAAAGTGAGACAAAATGGTTTTCCTAATGGTGAATCATGGAACTAACTCATAGCAAAAATGGACCAAAATTGAGGACTGACAATGAGTTTCCACATGTGTGCCTTTAGAGGGAGTGCTCAACATTTAAGTTACCATTCTTGAGACCTTTTTTCCTTTCTTTCTTTTAGTATTTGCTTAGTTCCTTGTTTCACTTTATTTATTTATTTATTTGAGAGTGGAACTTAGTGTTTAAGGATTTTTTGCAAGGTGGTACAACTCATATATATAATAATATGACTTCAATTTCTTCTTCCTAGAGCAATTTTAGCCCTTTCATTTAATTTAGGCATTTTCATACATCAAATTTTTCTTTGTATTTCAAGCCTTGCCACATGACATACAATAAGTCAATTATGAAAAAACGGAAATGATGAAAATGCATGAAAATAGTGATAAAATGATGGGTTGTGAACATGGCTATGAAATTAAGGGAATGATATGAAACACCTACCTAGGTCACCAATGGTAAAATTCAACTTGTAAGGTGACACTACTTATCTATAGGTAAATTATGAACAAATCATGCAATAACTTAGCAGGATACAATAACTTAGAATGTTATGAACCACTATAGAATACACTAATGATCACCATGGGTCATGACCCTCATCAAAGAAGCAACATCATGTGTGAGATGAAGAGCAAAAGGTATAACACTTTTGGTACAATCTCCATTAAACACTTGACCTCATAGAGGTTAGCTACGTAAATGTTATAAATGTCTTCGGAAAAATTCCATGGATATCATCTCAGAACTTCTAGTTGTGATCATAATCACATGTGCATCAATCCTGCAATCCTCCCACAAATCATGGGATAATATGACCCAGTCGCACAAGAATAAAGTTTGACTGCACTAATATGTGCCATGTGAGATTGGCTTGCTATCTTCATTACAAATATGTAGCTAACCAACATATCATGTTAATGTTGATAAACAACATCATCAACTTTTGTGAAATACCAATAAACACAACAAACTATCTCTACTTTTTGTGACTTCATCTTCTCAACCAAATTTTGGCAATATGTGTAAAATATTAATAAACATGATAACAAGTGTCTTGTATTTCCTTAGTTATAATAAAAATATGTTTTAATGAGAATGTAGAGGAGTCAGTAATTGGTTAATTATTATTAGCTTCATGTTGATTGTATTCTCGTTGTACATTCTTATTTAGTTGATGAGAATTTGTAGTTGAGGCCTTGCCCAATAATGTTTCTCCAATTTTTATAGTGAATGTGAGATCCATACCCTATACTCTTTAATTATCTATATGTAGAAGTTAATTAATGAACAATGGCCATCCCCTTTGAATAAGGCCCACTATATAGTTGGAGTGTGGTTAATTAATGTAAAGGGTCATCCTTATGGAATAAGGTTTGCAATGTTTTTGGTACTTATTAATAAGTGTGGCCTAGCCAGTAATGGTGGGGTTAATGGTAGTTAGTTTTTGGGTAGCTATAAACTATTTATAGAAGTGGAAAGCTTATTTTTTCCAACAAAAATATATATCTTTACTTTCTCAATAAGAAAAACAAAGCATACATGGATATTTGTTTGGAGCACTCAAAATTACTCATTAGAGGATATTTGAGGTTTAAAGTGGGTCTTATAAGTAAAATAATAAAATAATAGTGAAGATAATAAAATAAGAGCTATGATTTTTCAAAAGGAAAGGGAGAAAACTACTTTTTTAAAATCGTATTTTTGACTTTCCTCATAAGTTTACTCAAATTTCAATAGTAGAAACTTGTTGGATGTAGATAAATTTTGCATCCAAACAATTCGTATTTTTGAAATTTGAGTATATTTATGAGATAAGTTGAAAATAAGATTAAAAAAATTAGTTTTCTTCCTTCTCCACTATGTATCCAAAAAGTTCCTACTCTTGAAATTTGAGTAACCTATAAGGTGATAAGTCAAAAATACAATTAAAAAATAATAATTATCTTCCTTTCCCTCCAAAAATATTTACCTGTATGGTTCACATTATCATAATGAATGCTATTGGTTCTTTTAAAGTTGATTTAAGTACAAATTTTAGACCCATTTTTTACCTCAAAATTCCCCTAATGCTTAAAAGGGCCTTCCTAAAAACATCAACTATTCCTTGAAAGTCTCCCGCTGCCAATGCATTCATATAGTCATTAAAAAAAAACCAATATACAATTTACATTGAAACTCTTGAAATAAAACCACAAGTCTTCAACATCTTCATCATTATCCTTTGTCATTTTTCTAAACTTGTTCTCCTTCAATGAGAAAGCTAATCATAAATAGGTATGCATATGGCAATAGGGATTGTATTAGTCTCTATTTACCCAAATGTTGGAAGAACTTATTAAAAAAAGCCTACAAAGAATTGAAATCTCGAAACAAAATATTGTCTCATTACTTTGCCTAATTATTATTTATGAAAAGTAATACAAAGGTAGGTTGGGGGTCTCACTAAGAGGTGTTTCAACTTTATTTATAACCATATATATGCCATATCTCTTGAGACAAGAATGGTTTAGCCAAGTTTTTTGTATACATCCAATGGAAGTATTCATGTGTTTATTTGATAAGGATTTTTATGTTAGTCACGTAAGAACACTCCATTTGGCATGATGGTTGGTTAAAAATAGGAGTATTGGTTTCAAATGCATTTGGATCTTGTGAAAATAGACCTAAGGTAGTGATAACTTATGACTTATTTTTTAGAGGCACATTATAGTAATGCCGACATTGAGTTATATAATTCGGTATTGCATGTCATATAGAATGTTGTATAAGTTATATTGGCATTGTGGCATTGGTTAAAGGTTTTGAACTATCTACTACATGCAATTAGGTATAAGGTTGACAACTTGTTATGGCACAAGTGTTAATGTATCATATTGTATTATTTATTATGGCATCGAGGTACTAAGTGTAATTTTAATGTTATGACGCCTATAGTAAGGCTCACAACCATATGTGACAAGCTCATATGAGAGGTTGATAATACAACATGATATGTTTTGAGTTAATGATATGAAATATAATTGAAGATTGGTAAATGTAGTATATAGTGGATTGTCATTCAACGTTAATGGAAAAGTATTGGAGTTTACAGAATGCATTTAATATTGGTAGGTTTTCATGAATGGAAAAATTTGGGATAAGAGAGTTGGTTGGCGAGGTTTTCCATCGAGCATTGGAAGCTAGTAGTGGATTTGGGAGGCATCCTTACTCTTAGGTTGTAAACTTGGATCGAATTATGGTATGGAACATGTAGCTTGCAATTGATTCACAAAGAAACTTAAGGATCCAAGACAGTGTGAGGTGTTAATGCACAACAACGAGGAATTATCAGTGTCTTAAGTTAAGGTATGCAATTCTATTGTTGTTGTGAATGCATAGGATATCTATGACAACTATTTTTTCATTTTTTTTAATTTTCTTGACGGATTTGTTCCAATTTAAATCACTCATTTTCTCTCAATTTTTTCCCATGCTTGAATGTGTTTGAAGTTACATATGCAAACCTGATTCAAATAAAAAAGTGAGCAATGTTGTTGCCCTGTTCTTGACCTTTGAATTTCCTATATACTACACTCCCTAGTTACATTTTTCAAGCGTTCACAAGGGTAATGTACATTGGAGTTATGCTTTTTTCTTTAAGTTAGACATAGCTATACACAACCACTAAAGGAAAATTGAAAGAAAAGACAATAGGGGATTGCATATTAATTACATTATTTACCTAAAATGTCATATGTTTTCCCCATACCCAAGTTTTGTTACAATATTAAATGCATTTCAAGGTGTTTGCACATCAATAAATTTGTTATTCATGTATATCACTTGCCTCTATTATAAATACCCAACACTCCATTTAATGAGAAAGAAGTATGCATAGTGAGGTCACTTTAAACATGCATTTTGTTTGAAAATCTCAACTATGCATATAATAATACTAAGATGTGGGTTACATTGATAAATAAATAAAAGAAACAAATAGGGATTTACCCCTTCATGATAGCCATACTGACACTATTTTCTTGTCATTTTATACCCCTATTGTTTAAATACCCTGTTTTACAAAAATAAAGAAATCATTGGAGTATATTGAGCCCATATTCTATATAAATTCTTCATGCAATTCATTATTACTCCATCTTCTCAAGCCTCATACTTTCTAACCCTAGTCATAATTTAATTGTATAAATAAACATTTAGAGAAGTGATATTTATTTATATTGCATGGCATTGATAGTATGTTAAATGTTTGAAATGTTTATGGAATGGAGAATGACATTTTTTTATGCACACTAATAAATGAGTTTATTTTTTATAAGTTATCATGGATCTCAATGAGGACATGACATAAGACCTAATTTCATTTGGAAATAAGGGAGGGACAAGAGGATACTGTTATATATATATTTTGATGCAAATTATGATGAGTTTAATTAGCTAGCACATACATGGCATCTTTTCCTAGGTGGGAAATCGATGAGCACCATCATTAGGTACATTTTAAGGGGTTAATTGTCACCTTTTTAGCCTTATTAGTCTTTATTTCTCACATTTAATTACATTATGGCCATATGTTGCTTAGTGTAGATGGTGTATTGAGGGTTGTCATACCTCGAATGCCTAATGTGGTTTAAATGCAGGAAAATGAAGAGAATATGCCATTTTTGCTGAAGATTGCACAATCAGGGCTTAACATAGACAACTAGGAGTGATTGTAGGGTTGACCACCTCCTTAAATCTTAAAGGAAACCGGGGCTCCTCGAGATTCCCCTCCAACAACTCGAAATCAAAGGCAACCAAGTAAGTGGAAGATCAAGTGGAGCCAAGGTCCACTTCTCTCGAGTTCCAAGGAGATAAATCACCTACTTTTTAGGGAGTTATTGGTAGCTATCCTTTAGGATAAATAGGGCAGAGCAAGAGCTCATTAGGATTCGATTTTTGGAGATAGATAGAGCACTCTTAGCTCTTGTAATAAACATTTGTGACTTTCATATGGTATGTAGCAGAATTGGTTATGAAATAAAATGAGTATTCAATTTCTTCTTCACTAAATTAGTTTTAGGGAGTTGAGCTTGTGGGTTAGGGCCCAATCCATTGGCCTCAATCTCTCTTATGTATTTGTGTTTACCTTTTATGCTGATGTAGTTAGTTTGCTTACATTTCATCTCACTATATTTAGTTTGCTTCCATTTCAAGTGTTGTAGTTAGTTTGCTTACATTTCATATTGATGTAGTTGTGTTGCTTCCATTTCATGTTGTTGTCATTAGTCTTTACCTTTCATGTTGCAATAGCATAGAAAACTCTAAAATTGTGTGTTAAAGCCTCCCTCTCTCACCTCTTCCATTAGGGTTTGAGGAGGGTAGATCTTCACCACAGACCCAAATTTTCTTTCAGTTTATGATTTCTTGGATAGGTTACTTTGTTTATCATGAACATGTTGTAGATGCAGAGTTAGTTTTCTGTTTTAAGTGCATAGGTAGGTTTGCTTAAATTCAACTCATCTTTTCCACCATTTTTGTAATAGATTTATCAATGATAACTGAATGAACAGGTAATTTTCTTGCAGGTTTGAGTAGAGCAGTAGAGGAGGACTCCACCAACACCATTAGCTTCGATTTCCACCCCTCATCAACCAACCTCCAACTAAATCATCTTCAACCTTGTTTTTGGACATCTCCACCACAACACTGAGAGCCACCTTGGAGGTGCAAGACAAACTTTGAGAGAAGTTCTGAGCTTGGCCAAAGGGTTGGCTACCTTCCATCCACTTAGATCGACCTTCATTTCACCTCTCCTCCCCATTTCCTCACCATTTATGGCCTCAAACTACTCTCAACCTGTTTCCTATAGCGTTTCAAGACATCATGTAGCACTACAGAAAATCATGTAGTTGATCCTATAGCAGTGTTAATTAGACACTTCTTCGGCCCAAAATCTCTCTTTCACCTCATCTATACCTGACACAACCTCCAAGACACCTTCAGCTATGAAACCATGAGCCCAAGACCCTCTTAGGTCACCTTAGCACCTCCTTTTTTTGCTACAAAACAAAGTTATTTACAAGCATAGTTAGGTCACTGATAGATGAATTGTTAAGAATAGCAATCAAGCATGAGGTAGATAGATTTCACTCAGTCATTTGCTTCAACATTTGTGCCTAGATTAGTTTCCCTTTTTGCAATTTCAATTCAACGATTTAAATCTTGAATGCCACTTAGTTTAACTTTATTTCTTGCATTAGGTTAAGTGTGGATTTCCTATATTGCAAATAGCTAGATGAGTCTTTATGATCTAGAATAGTTTCTTGTCTTGCTGATAGAGTAATGGTCATGAGTTATTTTTAGTCTTAGTTTTCATTCAGAAGTGTGACAGAGTTCTTATCCTAGCAGTAACCCTAGTTTTAGCACCCCATCATAGAATTGAGAAGAGGATGGCATGGGTAGAATGCCTATGTTGCGTATATATCATTGTCACCTCCAAGTTTGTGTGAACCTTGGTTGATAAACTAAAGTAGGATAGCGTCTGGGAATTGCAGCACCCTTGGTGCAATACCAGGGCTCACCACTTTTTGGCGTCGTTGTCTGGGAGGTGTCATAGTAGATGTTTTGATTATGTTTTATCATTCTTTTATGCTTTTCTTTTGTATTCAGTTCCAAAATATTGAAAAATCCAAAAACAATTTGACTTTCATGCCTCGTAGGAATAGGGATAACCAAAGAATTTTTTTACCAAAAACCCCCACATCCCCGCACAATCACCCTTCACTCTTCTTTAGTGACCGTTAAGTTGAACACACCATAGGTGAGCCACTTGAAAACTTTGAAGAACCTATTGGAGAAGAAGAAGAACTTGCTTCACCTGAGGAACCTGCTTCATCAATTCAAGTCATGGTTGAGACTGGCACCCAAGGTGTATTTCCCATTAGGGAAATAGATACGGAAACTAGAATGAAGAACATTAGTCCCTCATCCCTTCCACATTTCCATGCACTTACTTCCGAGTATCTTGACACCTTCATGTTCGAGTTCATTGTTTTATGTAGGACTTATGACTATGCCTCAGATGACCAGAAGCTAAAACTATTCCCATCCACCCTTAAGGATGCAGCCTTGCGCTGGTTCATGGGTTTTCCTGGGAACAACATCACTACCTGGGCACATATGCAAGAGTCCTTTAACAACAAATATAAAGACTACTGTAGGTCCAAGGAAACCAAAGAGGAAATATTTAGGATGAATCTGGGACCTGATGAATCCCTGGAGGATTATGAAGAAAGATTTCAACTGAGCTATAAAAGTGCCAACTACACTCTTGATCCCGGATAACTTAAATTGGTGCTTCTCCGAAGGATCAGGGAAGAGGTGATAGAAACCCTCAATATGTTGTATGGAGGATACATCTACCAACTTCCTTATGAAGACATAAAAATTGTCTTTAGAAATCACTCTAGGGTAGTTAGGAAGAAAGGTAGATCTAGCCAAAGCATGACCAACACCCCTTCCTATTCCATCTCCATCAAGCATGATATTGGAAATATGTTGGAGGAATTCAAAAGCGAGATGTTGCACACCTTCGCTTTGCAAATGGACACAATGCAGATCAAGAGGAAGCAGAGAGGGCCTTAGCTATCTTCTTCCCTAGATGTACTAGAAATCATCCTCAGATTGAATGTCCACTAAATGTCATAGAGGTTTTCTTAGTCTGTGAGGAGAATCATGCCACTGATTCCTTGGGATGTCAAAGAAGGCACTAAGGCACTAAAAGAGATAAATAAAGAGGACTAAGTTTCTTAGAGGATGACAAACCATTTGGTAGGGGGATGATGATGAGCACCATCATTAGGCACATTTTAAGGGGTTAATTGTCACCTTTTTAGCCTTATTAGTCCCTCTTTTTTGAAGATTGCAACAAGAAACAATGAAGGAGGCATCTTGAAACATCATTCCTGATCCTAGTTGGAAAGTGATCACCTAAACTAGGTGGGGGCCACACAGGTGATTTTTGGCGCAAAGTCTATTTTTAGACTATGTATATTTTTAGACATATGTATCATGTTCTATGACTTGCAAGATGCTATTTGTGGATGGTTGGTCAAGTCAGAAAAAATAGATGGACTTCTATTTTTAGACATACTGGGCATAATCTATTTTTAGATTGCCAGTCTAAAAATAGATATGTCGAATATTATTAGCTCTTAATAATATTTGGACTATAAACATTATCTTATTCTCTTGGAGCACTTTAGTTAAGTGCGCAGATGTGGCACAGGAGCTGACAGAAGGAATTATGTTATTCCTAAGGGTTAAGTGGAGCTATTGCATGGATACATCAGTTAGAACTCACGTGAGAGAGTTTGGTGGAGTTGATTGAGGAAGTTAATAGAGTTGTGTTCAGTTTAACTAATCTAAACATACTTGAGCTAGTTGTATCTAGTCTAACTGATTGATACAATTAGTGAGAGTGGTGTGAATTAATTATAAATTAATTCACTAATTATAAAATCATTAATCAACTAAAGAATACATCAGTTAACTCCAATGCATGGACAGTTTCAGTGGAGACCAGTGCAAAGATAGGTGAAAGGGCAAGTGTGACTATCAGTTGTGACTATAAGTGATGCATGGTTTGCATCCAACACTCAGTAGAGATGCCTATAAAGACTGCGTGAGAAAGGCTGGGGTAATTAATTCTCATCAAGAGGCATTCTTCAACAGGGATTGCGCAGTAGAGGCAGGCTAAAGGCTAGCAAAGATCGGTGCATGGGATTTGCAAGATCGGGCCTGATTAGTGTGTAGCAAGTGGAGATCATACTGAGAGCTTGTGAGGAGCTTTGTATGATGATTGTTACATGATCTCTATGACATATATAATATAAATATAGTTGGGGGTTTTCAGCTTTAAGCTTTCCCATTACATACTGTGTTCATATGTGTGAATTTTTATGGTTTTAATGTGTGCATGCAATTAATTTTATTTCCGCATGTGATGATCAATGGTAGAAGAGATTTTGTATTGTGCATGAAGATAAAATAGTGTGTGATTAGGAGAATCTCGGTGGATAACATATCAGTTATTCAAATTTCTACATGGTATCAATGCGATATTGATCATTGGAGCAATTGCAAAGCATTGAAGCGGTTGAGTTTTAGGATAAACTCAGAAAAATAAAAATGGAGAAGAATGACACTATTCCGGTATACTTGACAAAGTTTTTCCACTGCAGGGATGAGCTTCGGAGTATAGGAGTTAGTGTGGATGAGGAAGGACAAGTCAAGAAGGTTGGGATTCGAGCCAAGAATCTCTACAGACTTGAAGTAGATGGGATGTCTACAGAGCTTCCTACTGTTGGGAAGTGCGATAAAGACATGCAATTGATGCTTGAGAGGGAGCAAGTTTTGCATGTAGGTAAGAGTGAACCTCGGGATGTGGAGGAGCCACAAGATGAGGATCATGGAGTGGAAGAAACCACTCATGCAGAGAAATTTCGTGCCAGATGGGCGGAGGGAGTGCATGCAGCTATATCACCAGGTGAGAGGTGGGGCGACATGCATGATTAATCCCAAGAGGAGATTTCTGGGCAGGATTCATGAGATGGTGTGGATCTCATGAATTGAACCTGGCTACGAGGTGCCCACAGCGCAGCAGTAGCATGATCAATTGGATTGATGCAGGCAGATCAAAGTGACAAAGGTTTAATAATGAGCGCTTGGACGAGCGACAGTGAAGTGCAAAGTGCATGGGTGCAAGAGTTCAACAGCGCAGTGGTTCCTGATGACATGTGCAATTGGGCCCAGCAGAAGTCGAAGACTTTGATGATAGATGCATCAGACCGATTGAGTTGTTTGGAGCCTATTCAATTCCAGAGGAGTTGCAGAGCAGATGCATGGAGTTGCATGGCGCTTGTGAAGGTTGCAGGGCGAATGCATGGAGTTGCATGTCGCATGAAAAGACAGACCTTTCTTGTTGAGAGGGAGTGTTGAAGATTGCAACAAGAAACAGTGAAGGAGGCATCCTGAAACATCATTCCTGATCCTAGTTGGAAAGTGATCACCTAAACTAGGTGGGGCCCACACAGGTGATTTTTGTCGCAAAGTCTATTTTTAGACATGTTGATCATATTCTACGAGTTGCAGGATGCTATTTGTGGATGGTTGGTCAAGTTGGAAAAATAGATGGACTTCTATTTTTAGACATATTGGGCGGAATCTATTTTTAGATTGCCAGTCTAAAAATAGATATGTCGAATATTATTAGCTCTTAATAATATTTGGACCATAAACATTATCTTATTCTCTTGGAGCACTTCAGTTAAGTGCACAGATGTGGCACAGGAGCTGACAGAAGGAATTACGCTATTCCTGAGGGTTAAGTGGAGCTATTGCATGGATATTTCAGTTAGAACTCATGTGACAGAGTTTGGTGGAGTTGATTGAGGAAGTTAATGGAGTTGTGTTCAGTTTAACTAATCTAAACATAGCTGAGCTATTTGTATCTAGTTTAACTGATTGATACAATTAGTGAGAGTGGTGTGAATTAATTATTAATTAATTCACTAATTATAAACTCATTAATCAACTAAAGAATACATCAATTAACTTCAGTGCATGGACAGTTTCAGTGGAGACCAGTGCAAAGATAGGTGAAAGGGCAAGTGTGACTATCAGTTGTGACTATAAGTGATACATGGTTTGCATCCAACACTTAGTAGAGATGCCTATAAAGAATACGTGAGCAAGGTGCCGGGTAATTAATTCTCACTGGAGGCATTCTTCTACAGATTGCGCAAGAGAGCAAAGCAAATACCGGCAAAGATCAAAAAGGGATTTGCTAGATCGGGCCCGATTATGTGTATATGGAGATTATACCGAGAGCTTGTGAGGAGCTTTGTATGATGATTGTTACATGATCTCTATGACATATATAATATACAGATAGTTGGGGGTTTTCAGCTTTAAGCTTTCCCATTACATACTGTGTTCATATGTGTGAATTTTTATGGTTTTAATGTGTGCATGCAATTGATTTTATTTCCGCATGTGATAATCAATGGTAGAAGAGATTCTGTATTGTGCACGGAGATAAAATAGTGTGTGATCAGGAGAATCTCGGTGGATAACATATCAGTTATTCAAATTTCTACACTCTTTATCACATTTAATTTCATTATGGTCATATGTTGCTTATTGTAGATGGTGTATTGAGGGTTGTCATACTTCAAATGCCTAATGTGGTCTAAATGCAAGAAAATCAAGAGAATATTCAATTTTTGCTAAATTTTTCACAATCAGGGCTCAAAGTAGACAACTAGGAGTGATTACAGGGGGTTGACCACCTCCTTAACTCCTAAAGGTAGCCAAGGGACCCTCAAGATTCTCCTCCGACAACTCAAAATCAAAGGCAACCAAGCAAGTGGAAGATCAAGTGGAGCCAAGCTCCACATCTCTCGATTTCCAAGGAGACAAATCATCTACTTTTTAGGGATTTGTTGGTAGCTACCCTTTAGGATAAATAGGGCAAAGCAAAAACTCATTAGGATTCGATTTTTGGAGATAGATAGAGCACTCTTAGCTCTTGTAATAGACATTTGTGACTTTCATATGCTATGTAGAAGAATTGGTTACAAAATAAAATGAGTATTCAATTTCTTCTTCACTGAGTTAGTTTCAGGGAGCTGAGCTTGTGGGTTAGGGCCCAATCCATTGGCCTCAGTCTCTCTTATGCATTTGTGTTTACCTTTTATGTTGCTGTAGCTAGTTTGCTTACATTTCATCTCACTATATTTAGTTTGGTTACATTTCATATTGTTGTAGTTGTGTTGCTTCCCTTTCATGTCATTGTCATTAGTCTTTACCTTTCATGTTGCAGTAGCATAGAAAACTCTAAAACCGTGTGTTAAATCCTCCCTCTCTCACCTCTTCCATTAGGGTTTGAGGAGGGTAGATCTTCACCGCAGACCCAAATTTTCTTTCAGTTTATGATTTATTGGAAAATTTAGATAGGTTTCTTTGTTTATCATGAACATGTTGTAGATGCAAAGTTAGTTTTCTGTTTTAAGTGCACAGGTAGGTTTGCTTAAATTAAACTCATCTTTTCCACCATTTTCATAATAGATTTGTCAATGGTAACTGCATGAACATGCAATTTTCTTGTAGGTTTGAGTAGAGCAGTAGAGGAGGACTCCACCAACAACATTAGCTCAGTTTCCACCCCTCATCAACAAACCTCTAACTAACTCACCTTCAGCCCTGTTTTTGGACATCTCCACCACAACACCGAGAGCCACCTTGGAGGTGCAAGACAACATTTGAGAGAAGTTCTGAGCTTGGACAAATGGTTGGATACCTTACATCCACCTAGATCCACCTTCATTTCACCTCTCCTACCCATTTCCTCAACATTTCTACCCTCAAACTACTCTCATCCTGTTTCCTGTAGTGTTTCAGGACATCCTGTAGCACTACAAGAAATCCTATAGTTGATCCTGCAGCAGTGCCCGTAAGTCACTTCTTTGGCCCAAAACCTCTCTTTCACCTCATCTAGACCTAACATAACCTCCAAGACACCTTCAGCTCTGAAACCATGAGCCCAAGACCCTCTTAGGTCACCTTAGCACCTCCTTTTGCTGCAAAACATAGTTATTTACAAGCATAGTTAGGTCATTGATAGATGCATTGCTAAGCATAACAGTCAAGCATGAGGTAGATATATTTCAATCAGACATTTGGTTCAGCATGTGTGCCTAGATTAGTTTCCCTTTCTGCATGTTCAATTTGACAATATAAATTTTGAATGCCACTTAGTTTAACTTTATTTCTTGCATTAGGTTAAGTGTGGATTACCTTTCTTGCAAATAGCTAGATGAGTCTTTATGATCTAGAGTAGTTTCTTGTCTTACTAATAGAGTAATGGTCATGAGTTATTTTCAGTCTTAGTTTTGATTCATAAGTGTGACAAAATTCATATCCTAACAGTAACCCTAGCTGTTATCAATGGAAAATCGGACAAGCAAAAAGACATTATAAAATGTCAAGCAAAAGGATTTACAGGGCTGAGAAACATTAGAGTATCCGAAAAATTTAAAAATCTCTAAGGTCAAGAGGAAAAATATCAAATTGCGCACCGAAGACACATGCAAAATGAGCTCTGCGCACATTTTTCTTTGAGCTGGTCTGCGCGACTTTCCCTCAATAAGCCGCACGGTCCCGAGCATGGTGGATGTCACCATCTGGGACCACTTGCCACACTTCAGGAGAATATTCTCCACTTGAGGCTGCCCAAGGACAGTTGCTTAGAGCCACCTTGAGACCTCAAGTGAGCACATAAAGGAATCAACCCCCACCCTTGGGTCACTATCCACAAGTGTACCACGAGAGGGAAGAAGGATTTGAATTCGCCTATAAATTACCACCATGAGGAGAAAAAAATGAGAACACATTGTTATGCTGGTCAAATTTCCCATGAGAAAACTAGCAGTGTGTGATCCAGAGTAGCAATAGAGTTAGAGGATTCAGTTGTTGGCCACCCAACAACTCAAATCCCTTAGGAGAAGAGAAAGGCCTTGCAGAACTAGCTCAAGGGTAAAGCCATCCTTGCATTGGGTATTAGAGCTCCATAGCTCTAAGGATCCTCTGCAACTGTGTAACATTCTACCTTTTCTTTACTAATAGTGGCTAATAAGAGGGGATTAGTTCTTCATTTGGATTATTGGCTCGTTTGACTCATTTGAGCTTGTGTTTATGTTTTATTGTAGTTTTGTTTCTTCTTCTTATTTGCAGCATACTATGTTCTATAAACTAGTTTGTTTTACATGTTAGTATGTTTCCACTAACCAACTAACAATTATTTCTGCCTGTGACCATTGCTTGTAGGTTGCAACCATCCCTACCAAGCACCGGTGTTTTAGTGCACTCGTGCACTAAACACACCATAACAGGATTGACGACTCCACGTATTCTACCCTTTAGCTAAGTGGTTGTGTTTTTGCAGAGCCTTCTCTCTGTTCAGGATTGTTGTTGGACCAGCTCTCATGCTCCTCATCTTCTCTCATTCACTCACTGTGAAGAGTTGCAGTTCAAAAATTCCGGATTTTTTTTTTTTATATAGGAAAACCACGCGCGTTCAACAAAGACAGACGCATCGATCCGCGCGCGTTCAGCTAAGACAAGCGCGCAGAGTCACGCGCCTGTGTAGAATAATTCCGCACGAAAACTAGTGAACCTATTTTTCATTAGTTTTCTTCTGTTTTTGCAACTGTAAAGTGACTGGTAGCCCAAAATAAATCTTCCAGCACTGTGTTTGGTGTCCCATGACTGTAATTAGGACATGATTTTAGCTTCACTTTAGTTTAGCTATTTGCATAGTTTTAATTTTTAGTTTATTGTCACAAACTGATATAGTTTAATTAGGAGGCAAGTAAGTGGCTAAAATCCACCCAAGCTATCTTAATGAACTTATTTTTTGAAAATAGACACCAAACACATAGGTAATTAGCAAGGAGTAAGTGGCCCATATCCACGCATGCTTAGCTAGTTTCCATTTGTTTTTTCCTAGTTGTTGCATTAATTTTAGTTTTAAATTTTGCATTAGGAACTGGGACCAAGACCAAATTATCTTAGAGAAAAATTAATCTCTACTACCCTTGCAGCTTTTGGTGACCCTGGGCATGCATATGAATGCTCTCTCTTGATAATTCACCATCTCCCTTTAGTCCAACATTTAGTTTAATAGGAAAAATTGTAAGCGGCCCATCGTTCGCACATCATTTTCTTTTCGAAAGGAACAATTAAAACATAGTTTAAATAGGAGGACGTGTAAAGGATCATCGCATATCCGCATCCTACAAACATTGTGATTGTAAACTTTCTCTCGCACACTGCCACACCATAAGAAAAGTAAGCCACCTTAAAACTAACCATAAGTGAACTCATTAAATCTCCCCACAAGGGCCACAAGATAATTAATAGTTTAGGTTAGGTCCATTGGGGGTAGGCATCCAATAAGTCACCATGGTTAGTTTACATTCTTGAAACATAGAAGTGGACTTTATAGGGAGCTTTAAACCCGTCTATCCGCCCACAGAAAAAAAAACCCGAGTGCCACAGAGACCCGATTCAGAGGGGGTTAAGTTTAGGCCTAGTGTGTGCGGTACTATTTGGGGCTACCTGACCCATCTAGTGCTCGATACTTGTAGTTTATTACCAAGAAGCTCAAGACTCGAATGCTCACGTGGGATGATGGTACTTAGTGGCCAAATCTAGGGCATCCCTCCCTATAGGTGATGGTGCAGGTAGCACTAGTTCCTCTTCCCATTACCTTGGTTGATTCTTCGGCTACGGGAAGGTGTCGCCAGTTATTTCGGGACGTTAGCCCCAGTACCCACTAGAAGATATCTTCGCAAGGCCCAATTACAATTGAGAGTGCGAGGGCGATTAGGTCTTTTAGGATTTTGAGTATCACGCGCAAAACAAAACAAAAAAAAACCATTTTTTTTATTGACGGGACCTCGTTGATCTAGAAGTTTTTTGTGCCTCCCCCCATTAGAGGGAGGAGTTCCAGGTATTTCGCCATTTAGTCGTCAAAGACGGAACACCGCCACCCTTATCGGTTCATCCTTTATCGGGGCGTCTTTAGTTGGGAACCCCCAAGGGTCACCCAATGCCACACTAGTGGAAACCCATTCAAGGTCACCACACACCACTCCTCCCACAACCCCCAGGGGGTAAAGGAGCTTTACCCTTTCGGGGAGCCAACATAACACACAGTTGGGTACATCATAGGAAAACCCCATACCCAACCAGAACCCTGTGTTTTCACAGTTTACAATGGCACTCAACACTCAGTTACCTTTTTTAGCATCTTTAAACTTACTTTATCTATCAAAGTTGAAAAATGACTGTTACACTAAAAAATGTCACCATGACATTCTGCTGACTGTATGAGCTCATTGACACTCATACATGCTTCCTCTGCAAGTCTTACAACCTTTGTTCCTCATTCCAAGCCCTGAAAATGGAGGAAAAACCCTAAAAAGCTCAAAAAACCTTGGGTACGCAGTTAATATGAAGCCTACCTGCGTTTTTAGCTAGGGTACGCAGGTAATATGAAGAGAAACTGCGGTCTAGAACGCACTTTTCCAGTGTAATGCCTGCGGTACCCCTGTAAAGTCAAAAAAGCGCGAAATTAAACCAAAAAAGTTGAATTTTGGTCAATTCTGGAAGGTTCTGGATGAGATTTTTTGGGGATGAGTACGCTTTGATAAGGTGCATGTATCCCACACCTTAAGGAACTAATCCCTTGATGTGAGGAGCCTATCCCTTTGAAGGAGGGTTTTATCCCTTTTAAGGTGGAATCCTAACCTCCTCATTTGCTCTATAAAAGGAGGCATTGAGAAGCCTTTTGAAAAAAGTTTTTATGGAGATTTTGGAGATTGAGGATTAGAGTTCAAGCTTTATGTGTGATGGAGCTGAAGTGCTGTTGAGATTTAGATTTCCTTCTGCTGAGCTTTTGAGAGGAAAGATCACATACCTCTTTATGTTTCTGGAGGAAGAGTGCAAGACTTATCAGAGTAGAGGAGATTCCTGCTTCAGACCCCGGGAAGGCCTTTCAAACATCAAGGCTAAGGTTGTAAGGTTCTTCTGCATATTTTAATATTAATACAATCAAGTTCTGTTTTTCTCAATAAATTGTCGTTCGATTGTTTATTTCAATAAGCTGTCATTTTGATCATTTATTTCATAGATTCCTTGATCACTATGATAGGTATGTTTTATGATTATTTGTTATACAGGTGCTATTGATATTTTCTTGTTTGTGATTGCAGATCAAACGAAACATGATACTTTCTTGTGACAAAAGGGCCCTTGTTGCGACGAAGGATTATTGATGCAATGGAAACACTGCGACCGCAAATAAGCATTTGGATCTAAGGTAGGATCGACACCTTCATAGCATTTATTTGTAAAATGAATATATCTAGAGAAAGACAAACTTAGTTGTTCGTTTGTTGCTAGATTGTCTTCTGACACTATGGAGATCGGTCTTGTCCGCAAGACGGATTTATCCGGCCAACAATGACCCCATTTCACAGAACCCCGCTTGGCCCCCCATGCCCACGAAGCTCCCTTCCGACATTCCAAAGTTCAAGGGGAAGCAAGCGAAAGACGCTGGAAACCATGTAATGACTTTCCACCCATGGCGTTCATCGAACAATATTATTGATGATACTATTCGGCTCAGACTATTTCAACACACCTTAACCGAACCAGTCACGAAATGGTATGTGGAGCAGCCTTATGCTTCACATGGAACCTTTATCACCCTTGCTATTGCATTCCTAACATATTTATAGTTACCCATCCATCACAATTCAGGAATGGAGTTAATGATGCATTTTAGACAGACACCAGCTGTCCATATCTTGGATCATCTCCATGAATGGCGGCGACGTCGAAGTTTGTGTAAAGCCAAACTCGAAGATCTAGTTTTACTGGACCTATTCTTGAAAAATCTCACAACAGAGATTTCGAAGGATGTGGAAACTCAAGGACCTACTTCCGAAGAGGATGCCATTAGCAAATCCGAAAAAATCGAGCCGATATACACGCAGTCAAGATACATCTATAACATCCCGCCTAACGCCCCATGCCTGCAAAATTATAAAGAATTTCTAGGCACGTTAAACACTGCAGACGGATTGATAGGGCCACTGACCCAAAATCACATAGGAAGTAGTAATCTGTACCCTGGTTACGCATATCATCCTAACTAGAACATCCCGCAACCAGGCTACCATCAGATTCATCATGCACCTCTGTAGAACATGACCAATAGGGCGCCATTTCTACCATCATCAACAAGGAGGATCATACCCTCCTACATAGGGGACCCAGTATGCAGCTAGAAACGAAAGAGCTCCCCCTAGCATTCATTCACAAACCAGGGATAGGGACCCCAATATTCCCAATCCCCAGCATAAAACCCACTAATGAAAAATAATGCACCAGTGAACTTTGTGCAGCCTTCCTAGGCACAACCACACCAGCCATACGACAAGGAGAATCCTATTTATCCTCCTAACACAGCAATGAAAAAACCAAAAAACAAACAAAAAGAAAATCCTGGACCAGGGGGCAATAGCCAACATCACCCTTCACAATCTCAGGCTGGGGGCAACCTCAACCGAAGTCAAAACCAGGAGCCAAGTAACTCCCAAGGGAATAACAAGAGGGATAATCTTTGGAGAAACCACTTTTGCGCAATTTGTGGTGAGTATGGCCATGACACTCATCATTGTCCTGAACTCCCCAAGCTGAAGAAGCTTCAGGGTAATCGAGGACAAGAGGGACCCATACAACAACCAACTATAATGCAAGAGCCCTTCCCCCACCAAGGGGCGGTAAGTACCCAACAACAACAAACACCCCCCGACTATTCCGGAAACAAAATGCACGAAATCTATATGACTGGCGAGGAAATGTTCTTTCAAACAAGGAATCAAAGTTATGATACCCCGCCAGACACCAATTTGTTAGGGGCTAGCACGAGTGCACCTACAACACCGTTGACTATATCAAAAATTCCTATTGAACCATTTCCAAAGATGGCTAAGGGACCAACAAGGCGAGCAGGACACCACTCCAAAGAGGTCCATAATTATAGCATTGTGGATGACTTAGCATAGTCTCCCGCTGCCATGTCAGCTTTATAAGTCTTGCAATCTTGCCCAAAGCAAAGGAAAACCTTACTTTCCACGTTAGGCGAAATTGACCCTGCCAATTCACGTCTAATGGATTTTGATTTAGATAAAGCCACCCCTAGGCTCCCTTCACTGCTTTCTTTCCAGATACTGGTGTCATTCCATAACATAACTATCCACCAATGTATCATCGACGGCGGTGCATCCACATGCATCATGTCAAAGAACGTTTGGCAAAAGTTAGGATCTCCCGAAATGAAGCCATTGGACATCACACTCAAAGCATACGATGGGCGCCCTTCTCTTCCCGTCGATCTCTATGAAAATTTCCCGATCCGCTTGGACGGAAAAATGGTTCTTATAGACGTTGAGGTTTTAAATGCTCAATTGGATTACAATATACTCCTTAGGCGGAGTTATATGTATGCCATGTCTGCCATAGCATCCTCCGTCTTCCGAACCATGATGTTCCCCCACGAGGATCACATCATCACCTTCGACCAGTTGATGTATCACGACAAGCGACCCCTGGCGAATGCCGAGGTCATTCTACCCTATGTGGACACATCTGCTAAAAATCTCACACGGTACCAAGAATATGGCCATAGCCAATTCAAACCGCCGTCTATCCTCGGATCATTCCTAGGAGATCCCCTTGTCATACTAGAATCGTTCGCTGATATCACAGGGGCTCTGGTGTGCATGATGTCTACATCAAGCACCAAAGCCAGCCAAGAGATAGAGACTAGTAGTAACGACATCGATGCCTCTGGCTCAGCGGCCTCTTTATCCTACACCGTCTCCCAAACTCCTTTTCTATACCCTCCACCTGGTTTTGTGTCGCAACAAGTCTTGGAAACAATAGTGTTGCAAAACATATCTTTCGCAATACCAGTTTGGTACTTGGTCCCACCTGCCACGTTGGGAAGCACGGGCATCACCTCTACAGGATTAATTCCCCTCACTCTTGAGGAGGCCCCACCTGTTAGGGAAACCGCCACAACCATACCATCTAAGGAAAATCCCACCACAAAGCCGGTTGTAGCGACCAAGAAATCCCATAAAAAAAGGAAGAAGATAGAAAATTCCATCACACAAAAGGAATTACAACCTTGTATAGTATGCGACATAGTAGGCCACCCTACCCATATCTGCCCGGAGCTGGACGAACTAAAACCTCTCCTAAGCTCCGAAAGAAATATCGCGCCAATGAGTTCCTGTAAAAAGGAATCAACCAAAAAAAACCAAGGCAAAGCATTACGTACCAACCACGCATGCGCTATCTGTAACAATTGTGGCCATTACACTAATCATTCTCTAGGAATACTGCGATATAGGGATGCCTTACATGCCCTAGAAAAATAATATCAAGAGGATCCCCCCATGCAGTCAAATGGAGAAGAACCCCACATCATATTATACATGCAAGAGGCACAACAGTCACCAGAATGACTCCCATTCATTCCCCCTCCTCCTGTCCAATGTTGTGAACTCTGCGATGAATGAGATCATTTCATCATCGAATGCGTAGCCTAAGAATTATTCCAATGATGGTATCTAGTTAATGTAGTATACCATGCCGACCTTCCAGCCATCCAACATTCGTGTCAGGTATGTGGTGGCAGTCACCCATTACGCCATTGTCATTACATCCCTTGATTTCGCTCATCGCTAATCAGTCTACGCACGACCACAGTTCTCCTCTCCCTAGAAGAAGACTCAGACACATAATCCATGGATAGCTCGACAATGCAGGAGGATGTGACAAGCAGGTCTATTCTCTTCTCGTCAGCAGAAAAGCGGTCGGTCGAGGAACCCTAAGTCACCCCCACCCACCCTCCATGGATAAGCCCAACTTGTGCATTATGTAATGCACGTAACTATTTGGTCGCCAAATGCCTAGACCTAGAATCACTACGCCAATGGTTCCCGATCAAGTTATCAACCGAGCGGGAAGGGAATGCCCAAGAAAGACATTCTTGTTTGGTGTGTCAAGGTAACCATCATGCTAAGAGCTGTACTTATACCCCTTGAGTGTGCCCATTAATTGAAATCATTCATTCATTAGAAATGCACCGCCAATATATCATCAGTCCAAAGCTTAGAGAACCTAATGGAAGGCAACCTACCCCATTTAAATACCAAAACATTGGGCGAGTAAGAAATACGCATCGACCTAACAAGACCCATCTCCAGTCTAGGCCAACATGCAGGCTATGGGATAGAATCAACCACCAGGTTAATCAGTGTAAAGAGCTGAAGCACCTCATGAACAACTTTCACATGGTCTCCTCCCTCCGTTAGAAACATCTCTCTAACCAAGAAAAGTTCACACACTGCTATTGCCGGATCTACTCACACTTCCACCATATAATGAAATGTGAACACCTCCCTAAGCTTAGAGTGGAAAGATCAGTGCTAAGTATACACTCCCCAAGAGAGCTAGACACCCCAAATCCCAAAACTCGGAAATGGCAGTAGCAGAATCTCTCCCCTACGCCTGATCCTTTATGAGCGTCCACTTCAGGGACGAAGAGTAGTATTGGTTCTCACACCATCTACTCAATAGGAAAAATGGTACCATGCACCATTTGCACCGGCCATAACCACGAAACAGAGGCATGCCCATTAGTGGAAACATTCAGGCACCTTTGCACCAGGCACAACTTCCAATTCCTGGAAAGTGCCCAGCCTTATGAGGAACCTAGAATTTCTCTCACACAATCCACCACAATGGAAATTCCTCCCCCACCAATTTCCGATGACACGATACATAATATACGATTCATATCATCACGTATCAAAACCATGACTCGGGTTTTCTGCTCATCAATCATAGGTGTCGAGTCAGCTGCAACTATGAAAGTAGTTGTACCAACGACAGTGCAAACCCAATCTATCTACACCCTGTCGACCGCATCTGGTTCCACCACATCGACGATGCACCTCGGATTCACACATGAATTCGCTTCACCATACTACCCCCAATCCAACAGACAGGTATAAGATGTAAACAAAGTACTCAAAACAATGTTACAACACATGGTGAATAATCACAAAACAAACTTGCACCACATGCTTTTCTTTGCCCTGTGGGCGTACCAAACGACAATGAAAACATCAATGTGGTTCACACCCTTCCACTTAGTGTACGGGGTCGAACCCATGATTCCCATTGAACGCAAGATCCCAAACTTACACGCTGCCATCGAACTCCTCGATGACACCCAGCCTCTAGAGCAATGCTTAGTACATCTAGACCTCGTCGATGAAAGTTTCTCAAACACAATGAGGCCCACAAAAAGCGGGTGAAGGCATCATTCAATCACAACATCACCCCTCAATCATTTACCAAGGGGGAGTTAGTCCTCCACTATGATGTCGCGAAAGAAGCCTTAGGGCTAGGAAAATTCGAAACCTTGTGGAAAGGTCCCTATATCATAAAACACTGTCTCCTAAAGGGGGCATACACCTTGACAGTGCCTGACAGAACATGCTTGATAAACCCCGTCACTGGTCTCTACATCAAGAAATTTTACCCATAAGGGTCATGAAGATTCATAACTAGAGATAACATGTTAGTCATCCATAATTTTGACTTTATCCAAAGATGACTAAGCTGAAAAACTCAAATTTCTAGACACAATGTTTGAAGAAACATTACGAGTTCTAGAAATCTCACTGCCTTCATTTTCCTAAATTCTATTAAGTCACTGAAAATCTTCAACTCACATCCTCCAAGTTATCCTGTCATCTCCAAAAGAAGCTGTTTTCAGGCTATATTCCCCATTTTTTATCTCCATCTCCTCTACCAATTTTCACTCATTTACTGCTATCCCAATAGTCATTTTCCCCTTCAAAAAAGGACCTCTTTCTTTTCAATTACCCTCCATTCCCTCTTAAAAACCCCTTTGAAACATGGTAAACACCCCCATTGTGTTTTAATCACCTTTTCTCATCTTACCGAAAACTCTAGAAAGGCTTAAAAACCTCCTTTTAAGCCCCCAGCCCTTTTCCATAATATAAGCGAGGGCCGCGACCACTTGCTACTCCCTTAACCCATTTATTCCTTAAACCCCTATCCTATCTATATGCCACCGCGCTATAATTTAGCCCCTTTCTCCATTTTCTCACCCCGCCACTGCTTTTCTCCGAAATCAATCCGAACCGTTGATCGGGCTCGATCCAACGGTTATCATACTCCCGCCTCTCATCTATCTTCCTGGCCCCACCTTCCACCCATGAAACCATCTTCCAATCCATACCCGCCACCTGTACCCCACTTACTCCCTCACCAACCCTATCTCTCCCATCGGGTTTAACCCGCGTCGTAGATATCATCGCTTGAGATCTAATGGCCCATATTGGATATCGCGTTCATTTCGCGGTCGTGGTTTGATGACCCATTTCAACGCGAAACATGCGGTATTGTCTTGGACACATGGCGACCATCGTATGGAATCGCGTTATATTGCGGCAAAACCACTTACCGCCCATTCATTGCGCGAAAACCACCTCTGGTTTTCCGAAAACCGCTTGTCGTTCTCGCGCCATTAATCAAATTCAAAACCCTGTTTCTTATGATTCCAACCATGGAGTCTCCTCCCACATATCCATTTGCCTCTACATAGCTCCTCCACCCTCACAATCGCTTCTGCAAGCAGTTTATCCAAATTACGCAGGTTTTATGACATTTTTTTGTTTAGTGTGCAGGTTCTTAATGGCGGCCTTAATTTGCAAGCTCTCCCACAGCCAAATATCAATGGAAAAGGGCCAAGGATGACGATTCAGAGGCCAAAAAAATGAAGAAATGGGAGACTTAGGGTTGTCATTTAATGTTTAACCATTGCCTCATGAAAATTGGTTAATTAGAAAAACCTTCCAAGGCGGAATGAAGACACATGTGTGTAGAAATTATATAAATTATGTGTTATATGTCCAAGATTCTCCTGATATCACACTATTTTAACTTCATGCAAAATACAGAATCTATTCCACCATTGATCATTTGCGGAAATTAAATCGAGATTGCAATGCACACATGAAACAATAAAATCTACACACATTAAATATCACGCTGTTTAACGTAAGCCCAAGTCAAAACCCCAACTATCTCAGTATATAATATGTCATAGAGATCATGTAACAATCCTCATACAAAGCTGATCACATCAAGCTCAAAAGATAATACAATCGCTACACACTAATCAAAGCTCGATCTTGCAAATCCATGCACCGATCTTTGCCACTGGGCTAGCCTCGCTTACCTCGCAATCCCCGAAGAATGCCCATGTGAACTCCACCACCAAGGTTTGCATCGCGCAATCCTCATTGGCATCTCCACTGAGTGTTGGATGCAATCAATGCATCACTATAGTCACAACTGATAGTCACACTTGCTCTTTCACCTATCTCTCCATTGGTCTCCACTGAAACTACCATGCACTGTAGTTAACTGATGTATTCTTCAATTGATTAATGAGTTATTATTTAGTGAATTAATTTACTAATTAATTCACTCCACTCTCACTAGTGTGTCAATCAGTTAGACTAGATACAACTAGCTCAACTGAGTCTAACTAAGTTAAACTAAATACAACTCCACCAACTACTTCTCCAACTCCACCAAACTCTGTCACATGAGTTCTAATTGAAGTCCTCCATGCAATAGCTCCAGTAAACCCTCAGGAATAGCGCAATTCCTTCTGTCAGCTGCTGTGCCACATCTGTGCACTTAACTGAAGTGCTCCAAGAGAAACAGATAATGTTTAGAGTCCAAATATTATTAAGAGCTAATAATATTCTACATATCTATTTTTAGACGGGGAATCTAAAAATAGAGTCCGCCCAATATGTCTAAAAATAGAAGTCCATCTATTTTTCCAACTTGACCAACCATCCACAAATATCATCCTGCAACTCATAGAATATGATCGACATGTCTAAAAATAGACATAGTCTAAAAATAGACTTTGCACCAAAAAATAGCCTGCCGGCCCAATTAGTGAAGGCGACTCTTTTCACTAAGCTCATCATCTTGTTGAATCTCAACACTCCCTCTCAACAAGATAGGGATCATCTACCACCCCGATCCTGTCTCTATGGTATTCGAATTTCTCCTGGTGAGCACCTTCGTCAGAATATATGCATCCTAATCCTCTGTAGGAATGTAAGAAAGCAACATGATCTTCCGCTGCACACAATCTCTGATATGATGGTACCGGATGTCAATATGTTTAGATCTATCATGAAATACTGGATTAACAGAGAGTTTAATGCAACTCTTATTATCACAATATATCATAGTAGGATCTAAGTGAGAACCAAACAAACCAACCAGGATCTTCCTCATCCATATAGCCTTGTATGCAGCCAAACTTGCTGCCATGTACTCGGCCTTCGTTGAACTCAGTGCCACGGATCTTTGTTTCCTACTGCACCAAGAAACTACTATAGATCCGATACTAAAAATCCCTCCATATGTGCTCTTTCTGCCCGTTGGGCTTCCTACCCAATCTGCATCCATGAAGCCATGCAGCTTCACCTCATCCGACTTTCTGTACCACAATCCATATCCAGATGTCCCCTGAGATACCTCAGGACATGCTTTCTTGCCTTCCAAAAGAGCTTGGTAGGCTTAAACATCGCTTGTGAAAGCTGGTTCACAACATAGCATATGTCCAGTCGTGTATTGACTAAATACATGAGCGAACCAACCAACTATCGATAAACAGTGGCATCCACTACCTCTGTCGATGTAGCATCTTCTTTCCTCCAACCACCAGGAAGAGGAGGGTCGATAGGCTTGCAGCCTTGCATGTGAAACTTCTCCAGTATCTCTCGGGCATACTTGCCTTGAGACAAAAACAGTTCACCTTTCCGCTGCCAAATTTCCAATCCCAGGAAATAATGAAGGAGGCCCAAGTCCTTCATCTCAAACTCCTTTGCAAGATCTGCCTTGCATGAGTGTATCAACAGTTCATCACCTGTTAGTATTAAATCATCTACATAAAGTACAATGATCAAAATATTACCCTCCACCACAATCTAGTATAGGTTAGGATCTGCCTCACTCTTGGCGAAACCAAGTCGGGTGAAATAACTGTCTATCCGTGTGTACTAAGCACGGGGTGCTTGTTTCAGCCCATACAACGCTCTTTTAAGCCTGCACACATGCGACTCGCTGTTGAAGATTTCGAATCCTTCAGGCTTCTCAATGTACACCTCCTCCTTAATGACTCCTTTGAGGAACACAGTCTTCACATCCATCTGATGAATGTGCCAACCCATCTGCGTTGAGAGAGCAAGGATGGTTCGTATGGAAGAATACCTTGCGACAGGTGCAAAGGTTTCTTCATAGTTGATCCCCTCGATTTGTGAGAAGCCTCGGGCAACAAATCTTGTTTTATACTTCTCGACACTCCCATCAAAAGCTTGCTTCACTTTGTAGATCCATCTCAAACCTACCACTGATTTCCCTTTCGGCCTTGGGACAATCTCCCATGCACTATTTATGACAATCAAATCATACTCTTCCACCATGGAATCTACCCATGCGGGATCCTCCACATATTCCTCGAAAGAGGATGGCTCTGTCGATACACTTGCTCATCAGAGCCATGTATCCAGTAAATCGGTTAGGTGACTATCTCTGTCTGCGCTGTGATGTAGGAACTCCTACATTCTGCACTGCATCAAGATTCAGTCGCTCAGCTTCTGTAGTGCGCTTCCGCCCTCTGATGTTTGGCGCTGCATGAGTGGTTTCTTCCACTCTATGAACCTCCTCTTGTGGCTGATCCACATCCTGAGGCTCATCCTTAGGAACTAATAGCTCCTCATCTGCATGCAAGCGTAGCCCTCTCGGCGACAACTCACAGCTCACAGAATGATATCCTTGTTTCAGATAAAGTAATTATCCGACTGGCCCGGGAAAATACACACGATAATTGTGGGGTGTTTCTGTGTACCCCACAAATATCCCAACCTTTGTGGTTGGCTCCAGCTTCTTCCTGGCATCCTTCGTCACATGAATGTAAACAGGTGAGCCAAAAATCTTCAAATGAGAAATATCAGGCTTCTTACCAGAAAACGCCTCTTCGGATGTACTCATGCCAAGTTCTCTATGAGGACAATGGTTTTGCACATAAACCGCAGTGTTGCATGCCTCAGCCCACAAGTGTATGGGAAGGCCCTGATCATGCAACATCGCCCATGCAGCACCCACGATTCTTTTGTTCTTCCTCTCCGCGACCCCATTCTACTGTGGGTTATGAGGCGCTATGAGTTCTCTTCAAATTCCGTCTTTGCTACAGAAGTCTTTGAATTCTCCAGAGATGTATTCACCACCATTATCACTCCTTAGAGATTTCACCTGCTTCCTTGAATCTTTCTCAACCAACACCTTGAACTCACAGAACTTTGAGTATGTCTCGCTCTTCTTCTGCATGAAGAAGATCCAGCACTTACGAGAAAAGAATCAATAAATATCACATAGTACATGTGCTTTACTGTTGAAGCAACCGAGAAAGGTCCACACACGTCTGTGTGAATTCTCTCAAGGATCGTCGAGGCGCGACTATCCTTCTCATGAAAATTGGTCTTCACAAATTTTCCCAAAGTACATCCCTTGCACTGATCTGACTGCGCAAATGTACCTTTGGGAATCCCAGTAGAAATCTGCAGCAAAATTTTCAAAGCGCCATGGTGAAGATGGCCCAATCTCTTGTGCCACAATTCGCCCTCATCCCGGCTCACCACTCCTTCTGCTTTGCCTGCCATTGCTGCGTAGCCATCTACCTGCAATTGATAAATATTCTTAACTCGAATCCCTATCCTCCTGGTTTGACCATTTGTTTTACTGTACAGGAAGGCTTTTCCCTCGCTAAAAACAACATAATAACCCTTGTCTTCCAACATCGCCACAGAGATCAGATTCTTCTTCAATCCTGGAACATGCATGACATCCTTCAAGATGAAAGGTTTACCAGACTCCCTCTCAAAGGAAATGGTCCCGATACCAGTCGCAATGTATCTACCATCATCACCCATCTCGATGTGCACTCCAAGATCCTTTTCATCCAGATCACTAAACAAATCTTTGTCTCCGGTCATATGGAAAGACGCACCACTGTCAAGAAATTACACCGATCCCATCACACTTGAAACCAAGCATGCGATCAAAGAAAAATTCATCTCAAACTGCAAGGCTAAGTCCTCTCCAGCTGCAGATCCAGCAGCCTGCTTATTCTTCTTCTTTTGTGGACAATTAGTGGTGAAATGCCCATGCTGGTGATAGTGAAAACACTTCACCTTGAAAAAATCCTGCTTCTTGCCTTTAGCACCGGATTGAGAAGGATTTTTCTTCCCCTTCCCTTTCCTTGCTTTAGCAGCCAAAGCACAATTTTCTTCATCTTCATTCTTCGATGAAGATCCATCCCTGGTACCCCGCCTTATCTCCTCCTGCACAAGATCCGACCAAAGTCGCTACCATCCTGGAAGTTTCTCCCGTCCATTGACAGAGTCTCGTAGCTATGCCAACTCTTCGGAAGCCCAAGGAGAGCCAAGCTCACCAAGTCTTCTTCATCAACAGTAACCCCCACACTTCCCAGCTCATCCTTGCAGTGGAAAAACTTCGTGAGGTAGTTTGGTATACTGTCACCTTTCTACATTTTTATTTTCCTGAGTTTGTCTTTAAGCGCCAACTTCCTCTGGTCGTTTCTACTTTGGAACAAGTCTGTCAAAGCCTTCCACATTAAGAATGGAGTGGCTTTACCGTAAAGGCTGGACACAATGTGGCCCTTCACACCTTACAACATAATCCTTCGACACTTTTCTACCTTCTTTTGCCATGCGTTAAGTGCGGCTGCATCGCTAGAACCAGGCTTTGGAATATCAACATCTATGAACTCCTTCAACCCATTATCATCCAGCAACGCCTCCATCTTGTCCTTCCATGCAATATAATTTGAGCTTCCATCAAGGGCATACTCCAATCGCAATCCGTTGAAAGACATTTCAATGAATGCTCAACTTCGACACCAAGAAAACACTGCAGCAAATTCGAATTCCACCAGCACAAAACTCAACCGCTTCAATAATTGCAATCTGCTCCAATGATCAACTGCTCTGATACCATGTAGAAATTATATAACTTATGTGTTATATGTCCAATATTTTCCTGATCTCACACTATTTTAACTTCATGCAAATACAAAATCTATTCCACCATTGATCATTTGCGGAAATTAAATCGAGATTGCAATGCACACATGAAATAATAAAAATTCACACACATTAACACAGTTGTTTAATGGGAAAGCCTGAAGCTGAAAACCCCAACTATCTGTATATAATATATGTCATAGAGATCATGTAAAAATCCTCATACAAAGCTGATCATATGAAGTTCTCAGTACAATACAATCGCTACACACTAATCAAGCCCGATCTTGCAAATCCATGCACCAATCTTTGCCACCTGCTAGCCTGCCTCTACTACACAATCCCTGCTAAATAATGGCACTGAATGAACTCAAATTCACCAAGCTTGCACTACGCAATCCTCATTGGTATCTCCACTGAGTGTTGGAAGCAATCAATGCATCACTATAGTCACAACTGATAGTCACACTTGCTCTTTCACCTATCTCTCCACTGGTCTCCACTGAAACTGCCATGTACTGTAGTTAACTGATGTATTCTTCAGTTGATTAATGAGTTATTATTTAGTGAATTAATTTACTAATTAATTCACTCCACTCTCACTAGTGTATCAATCAGTTAGACTAGATACAACTAGCTCAACTGAGTCTAACTAAGTTAAACTAAATACAAATCCACCAACTACTTCTCCAACTCCACCAAACTTTGTCACATGAGTTCTAACTGAAGTCCTCCATGAAATAGCTCCAGTAAACCCTCAGGAATAGCGTAATTCCTTCTGTCAGCTATTGTGCCACATCTGTGCACTTAACTGAAGTGCTCCAAGAGAATAAGATAATGTTTAGAGTCGAAATATTATTAAGAGCTAATAATATTCGACATATCTATTTTTAGACTGGAAATCTAAAAATAGACTCCGCTCAATATGTCTAAAAATAGAAGTCCATCTATTTTTCCAACTTTACCAACCATCCACAAATAGCATCCTGCAACTCATAGAATATGATCGACATGTCTAAAAATAGACATAGTCTAAAAATAGACTTTGCGCCAAAAAATAGCCTGCGGGCCCACTTAGTGAAGGCGACTCTTTTCACTAAGCTCATCATCTTGTTGAATCACAAAAATGTGCATAAAGAAAAAGTGAAGATAAAAGAAACAGAGATTAAAGGCCTAAATTGATGATTAAAGGTTAAAAACACAGTTGAAACAAATGAACAGAAGTTTAAAGAAATCCGAAAAGTGATAAAGGCCGCAAAATGAATTATGAAGGAAAAAAAGAAATATCAGGCCTAAGCACAGTTTATATGATGAAGTTAAAGGAAATATTAGGCTAAAGCAGCCTCGGATACATAAAAAAGAAGTAGTTATTCACTTAATAAATCAAACTGACACCTTTGGCTTACTCTTTATTTTTAAAGGAAACAAACAATTATTACACAAAAGAATATATTTTAAACTGTCAGGACAGTTATTGTAAGATAGGATCAGGCCTTAAAAGTCAATCTTTTCTCCTATTTACCTCTCAGAATTTAAGACAGAGTTAGTGAAACAGAGAAGTACTTGCACCTATTTCTGCCTTATGCCTTGCATGGTTTTCAAGGCTAGAAATGCATTTACTATGTAATTAATAGCCCTCAAACCCTAGAAGAGTTCCACCTCCTCATTTGCAGCATAAATACTACATTCAAACTCATTGTGTGTGGGCATTTGATGACTCTTTGAAGTAATACATAGTTCTGCTAAAGTTAAAATAAAATTGATGCTCTGGAACCTGTGGATGTTTTGACCTGTTTGTTGATGGAGAAAGCTCTGTCATTGGATCCCTGAGCTTGGCTGTTGGTGAAGTATTCTACCCTGTTAATGTTTTTTCCTGTTTTCCATTCCGTTTCATCATTTCTTACTACAATAGAGTAAAATTTTAGGCTAAGAAATGTCTCTTAGAAGCACCTTAGACCTGTTTACTCTCCACTGTTTTATGTTTTCCTCTGCTGAGGCATTCTAGAGAATTCTTAATTGCTCTCTTGAACCCTTATGTTTGTTTATTTCTTAAATAGTTCAATACCATTGGTCTCAAGAATGATTTATTGTTTTCCCTGCTTACTTGCTGCCACTTAAAAACTATTTCTGAGGTCTCCCTTCAAAGTAACATTGTCCAAAGTCTGCCAAAGAGGTTTTGTTCTGATCATACCCTTTGTACTTGCTCAAATAATTGTTTTGAAGGTATTTATAGCTGTAATCAAAGATGTCTAGGAGTTCCCTCTTCTAAGAATGCAATTATTTGTGAATCTTTTATGTTTTCTAAATTCCTTGAAAGTGAAATCTTTGGATGAAATAGAGCGTTCCTCGACTCCTAGATTTCATTTGAAAAGTTTGTCTTGAAATTTTATTTGCTGAAGTGTGGTTTCTGGAATTTATGGTTAGCCCTGTCCATGGAATGCCTCTTCATGTTCAGATAATGTTTTAAGTCCCTTTGTTGAGAAGTACATATAATTAAGGATGCTTAATTTCCCTTATTTCTATTTTTCATTTCTAAACCTTTGATGTCCATTTCATTTCACCTGAAAGACCTTGTAGATCCACTGGAAAAGTTAGATTTTCCCTTTGACATCCCTGATTCATCTACAAAATTATTACAACTTCCACTTGAATCCATTGCCCAACGACTTAGATATTTCCCTTTTCTATCTATGCTGCCTAGATCATCATGTCCCACCAAACAATCAAAGAAACTCATGCTTAATAACTAGCCTAAAATCAACCTTTACAAGCCAACAAGTCATATCTTTGCAAACAATTGAGAGATCCTTCTCTGAGACTAGGAAGGCTAGGTCCTAGAGCTCTAAAGACTGGTTTTGATGTTGCCTTATCACTTGGTATGCCAATCTGCCAAATCACAGGACTACAACATAACATACACAAACTAAACTTTGTTTTTGATCACACACTTGTTACAAAAAGCACTTTGGTGTCACAAATGGATCTTGAACCCAACCATTATTTTGGATTCACTGATGGAGCATCGCGATGGTCTCAAAATTTAGTAGTAGTCGCCTGGGTCATCTACTACCTTGAACGATCACCATTCTTCACCAATGGAGTATACATCGAATCAACTACAAACAATCGGGCAAAATATGATGTCGTCATAGGGATCATGTGTGAGGCCTTCAATCAAGGCATCAACCATTTTCATATCTACCTTGATTCCCGGTTAGTGGTTTCACAGCTAAACCAAGAATTTGAGGTACGAGATTCACATCTGTTTATAAAATATTTGGGTGCGAAAAGATTAAGTCGTCAATTTGACCATATTACATTCACATATGTACTAAGAAATAAAAACCAGACAATAGATCACATAGCTAACCACATCCTAAATTGGAATGCATCTCGTATAAACCATCATACATAAAACAAAAAAACATAAACAACATAGATATCCATTAGTGATACACGAAATCCATGAAAACATATAAACCATAGGACACGTCATGTAGAGTCGCAAAAAATACATCTCTCATATATACCCAAAAATACGTGTATGAGTACAAATAACGAGTCATGTATCTGACTCGTAGGTCAGCCAAAAAATACATATACACATGTCATCAAAAATAAGGGAAGCATCCTCATAATGGATTCTTTCTCTGTGTACAAAATATCTCAAAGGCTGTGCCCCACTGGGTTGGGCACCTGGACCCACAGCTGCACCCGACGCCAATACTGGGGCAGTTGCCAAAACTGAAGTGCCACGTGGCACAAATTCGGTCGATAACCCCTCTCTCGAGCCATCAATTTCTCTAACCAAACATCATCTAAGTCATCGAAAAACCCACAGGTTGGCATACCCTGGGTTAGCTTGTCCACTCAGCCCCAAGCATCCGCCTAGTTTGTGGCTTAGGCCTTAGAAGCAACGAGCTGCTCTGCCATCTCCACTGCCTCAGCATGAGCGATCGCTTCAACAAACTCAGCAGCAACAGAACTGCTACCCTCTCCAAATGGACCAGCTTCGTCACTGGGTCCTCCATGCTAAGGATGAACCAGACCTCCCCCCTACCCCCCAGCGGGGGGGGAGCTCCTCAAACCCTCCGGTTCGGTTGGTGGCCTACCAAATGAGATGTGGGCCGCCACACCTCTCCAACATCTGTAAGAGTAAAAAAAAATATTTCAGTGTCATCATAATACACTTATAAATTATAAATACTCAACAAATGCAGAAAAAGCACAAAAATCATACTTTCCAGTCCCCAAGCATATCCAGTAAGAAGACCCATATCTGGGTCTCCTCGATAGTCCATCCCAACATATGGATATGGGAGGAACATCTGAGGGTTGGCCTCGAACCAAGCCTCGGTGGTCGTTTTCCAGTAATGCCCCACCACACCTCCCCCATCGCGAGGCATCACTAGGGCCCATCTCCTCATACAAGGGTCTTGATAACCCCCCGCAGGCATAGCCACCACGGGCCGCAGCAACACCACCCTCTCATACATAATGCTACAAAGGATGCTAGCATATGTAAATAGATTAGATCCATCTCGGACCTTCGCTAGCTGGTCCACCATCCCGTCATAGAAATGATGGGAAAAGTTAAAGAAATTCCTGGCCCGAAGCCTGCGCAGAACACCAATCTGAGGCCCCGATGCCCGGTGCGATGACGACGACCTCGTCAGTCTCACAATCATATCCAGAGCACACTGCTCGACTAAGTCTGTCACCGATGCTATCAATATACACCCCTCTGTAAGAGGCACCCCGCCACAATAAATATCCACAAAACGCCGAAGATCTACCCTCTCAGGAGGGAGTGGATAGGGGAGTGCCTCACCCTCAAGCAATAGACTTGCCATGAAATAAATATTCATCTTTGGACAGATAGCCAAGTCACACCCTCACAACACCATCACTCTGCACTGCCTGTTCCAACAACAGACCAAGTAGCGCAGTAATCGATCTTGCGACTGTAAGAGGTCATTCTCAAGGAACTTGAGAAGATCCCATCGAGCCAACTGCTGACGAGCATTGGAATCTTGTGCCACAACTATGTGGAGGTCAGGCCAATCTCTCTCTCTCCACAATATCCTGTCACCAAACAGACACACATTAGTGACATCAAAACACCAAAAAAATTAAAAATTCCCCCAATTTTTTTCAAAAAAACACCTTGGCTTTTTTGCGCATGTCTGTATCTTAGACAGACGCGGAGGCTACGTGAAAAAAACAATCACACGCGCGAAATATGTGCATGAATCCTCAGTTTCGTGTGGAGATTCTGCGCTTGTGCCTTGATCACCCGCGCGATCAAGGCAAAAAAATTGCTAGGGTTTCGTACAAACCCAGTTTGTACGAACACCTGCCCAGTATCACTGAAAAAATTAAAATGCAGGATGCTAGGGCCTACCTGACTCTAGAAGCACGAATCTAGGTGAAAAGGCTAACCACAATAAAAATAAAGGCTCAACAGCAACCTCTGACCTCTCAAAATCTCAAACACTCAAATGACACAAATGAGTTGAAAGTTCCATATTGGCCTATGTGTTTCCCTTTTCAAATTGTTTGAAGGACCATAACAAGAGCTTAGAGAGCCCAATTGTAGAACCGAAAGGAACACAGTGATCAACACCTCATAACGCCCAAAGGAGACTCCACATATTCATGTCTCTAGAAAAATAATTTTTCAGTTCTGACAGGTATGCCTTCTCTTATCCTCTTTTCATTCAACACATGTTGTCAATATATTTGGATGAGAAAGATGCTTTCACTTGAGGTATTTTATTGTAGGTATTATACAATACGAAAAACCACCTATTGCCCCATGCACTGAAGGTTCCAGAGCAGGTATCATTCTACCTTGAGCATGATAGAGTCCCAGAGAAACTCTGCATATCCTGACTTCATTTCTCCATAAGAAATCAACCATAGGTTCAAAACACCCGACCATGTTTATCATCTCTCCACCTTGCACATGATAAACATCCTTGTTGGTTGGTAGATCGTCCCCCTCCATGGTGTCAATCACTCAAAGTAGACCATGCATAAAAAAATATGATGCCATGGCCATATCACTTCAGTCCGTGAAGCACGTCATGATCATTAATCTACCATGCATCAAGTCAAGTTTTACCATATCAAAATAAAACCCCTTTCCCGGACTACCATTTTCGCAAGCAAATCAAACATGCACCAACGCGTCTCGCATTTAGCCTATCATCCCCCGATCAACATAGTCCATCTGCGATATTTTCCATTCGCTTTATCATCCCCACACTGAGACCAACCAATGGGGCCCCCACCCTTAGGAAAAACACCTTCCTTACATCATTGGTGAGTGATAATTTTTCATGTTTTTGGGGCACCCGTCTTCGTGTTTTGTACAATCCAAACCCATATTTTTTATTCGTTTGGAAATTGTACAAATATTCCATAGGAGAACATCCCCCACCCATCCATCCATTTTTCTCCCATGGCAGCAGTCCCTAATCACTCTTGGTCGAAGAATCACACCTTTCACACAAAGACACCATGACATTCATAACCAACATATACCCACCGTGGACGTCCTACCGACTCCAGGGCCTCCTTCATCAGAAATAGTTATGACTGCTGTCAAATTTATTTTTCCATGCTCCGACCTCGGGCCACTGAACTCCCGTCAGCAGTTTTTTAGTCATCCCTCGCCATCATGCCTATGTTAAAACTATCATATTCGAGACCTTGGTCCCTTTCATCAATTTCTCTCTCGTTCAGTTGAGGCTTCCTTTTTATCGAATTCAACAACCATTCTCCAAAAAGGAAGGAATACCTTGGATGGATCCTCACCTCAATAGGGGCATCCTCGGATGGCACTGTGGGAATCATCATTGCCCATAGATGTCATCGATCCTCCTGAATTTCGACTACAACATAAGCTTTCATGTTAAGATGGTATCATACTTCACAACCATTGCACTTTGTCCAGATTCGTTGAAGACCCGTTGTTGTGTAGGTAAATCCTCTCTGTGGACAGAGATGATGCCTCTAGCCCTAGAGTGGGTCTAGCAACAAGGGAAAAAGCTAATGTGTAGGTTCCTAGTTAACGAATGAAATAGGTTGGGATAGATTATCCTACCTGTAGTCCAACGCGATTGTCGCAGTTGTAGCAGTGGCGACCTCTTGATCTCTGCCTCGACAGGTCGTGGTCCTTCAGCAATGGTACTCGGATACCTGCACAAATATTAAAGGAAAAAAGCAACATACATGAAAAAAATTGCACTCATAACTAGCTAATCAATCAAGGAAGATTAAACATATTGCGTAAAATGAACCATATTAACACAAGATGGGAACCAAACATTAGTCATGTATATATAAATAGAAGAAAGAGATTACAACCGGAGCCTTGATGTCACAGCCTCCTTCAGTAGGTTCAGTCGAAGCGCATCTTGAAGGAATGTCGGGGAATTGGAATGAGGCGAGGACACAAGCCTGAGCTCTCTCTCAACAAAGGTCCCTTTCTCTACTCTATCTCAAAATGTTCAGCAATTCTCTTAGCTATTCAGCTGTTCAACTTGTGTATCAATGGGATATAGATTTATTTATAGAGGGAGAGGAGGAGGTTGGGATCCCTACAATGGTGGAAGGGAGGCCTTATCCTTTGGGAAGTTCTCGCAAAAGGTGGAAACAAGAGGCCAAAGGAGGGTGTTCGTGGTTATTCAGTCAAACCACCCAAGTTGACTCGCCCACGAAGTTGTTAGCATGGAAACTTCGCCTTTATATTTAAAAAACATTCCAAAAATAGCTTGGCGTGGGTAGCTCACTAGGACAAAGTGCCAATGGGTGTGGGGCCCAATGTTAATCTTCCTCATTGGCGCAAGGGCCTAACGGTCTACCAGCGCCAACCCAAAAACATGTGTTTCTGATGGTCTGGTCACGGAATTGTCAACAGGAGAAATGTTTTCCTCATGGCAAGGGATGCTATGATGGTATTTTCAAGGCATGACACTTCTTATTAGTCACATAAATGGTCCTCCAATGTGCGGGATGGGGATTGTAGGGATGGTGACAAAATGTTGTGCAACACCAGTGCCATTATAATCATCTCTTTCAAAAATGCTTACACGGGAAGGTCCCATTCACACACCCATTCATAAAATGAGCATCTATATGCCATACAAAGATTATGCATGTGGGCACCGCTTTCAACCTATTGTCAAAGAAAAAAAACTCTGAGGGTGTTAACAATTGTTGTCATCAACCAAATCAGCAGATCACTACCATATCAGTGACACAGGCAGAACCTTTTATCTGTCAGATAGGATTTTTAACTAGCCAAAGCATCACGAGCATGGGACATGTCCGCCTCGTAGAAAATTTGTTTTTATTGTATCATACTATCTCTTGCAGGTTTCCGACAGAACATGGTCCCTTTTTTACCCACTGTAAGGGGTCTCCAACCTTGGGCTATACGCAAGTCTCTCTCTCTCTCTCAACACAGGTTACACAGAACATAAACTATAATGTATTTCGGCTATATAGTTCTTCCTAGACATCACACATTAGGGGGAAACTTTATCACTAGAAAATCGGACAAGCAAAAATACATTATAAAATGTCAAGCAGAAGGATTTACAGGGCTGAGAAACATTAGAGAATATGGAAAATTTAAAAATCTCTAAGGTCAAGAGGTAAAATATCAATTTGGGCACCAAAGACATGTAAAATGCGCTCTGCGCACATTTTTCTTCGATAGGCGCTGGTCTGCGTGGCTTTCCCTCAATAAGCAGTGCGGTCATGAGCATGGCGGAATTCACCATCCGAGACCTCTTGACATACTTCAGGATATGATTATCCACTTGAGGCCGCCCAAGGACAGCCACCTAGAGCCACCTTGAGACCTCAAGTGAACACACAAAGGAATCGACCCCCACTCTTGGGTCACTATCTACAAGTATACCAAGAGAGGGAAGAAGGATTTGAATTTGCCTATAGATTGCTACCATGAGAAGAACAAAATGAGAACACATTGTTATGCTAGCCAAGTTGCCCATGAGCAAACCAACATTGTGTGATCCAGAGCAACAATAGAGTTAGAGGATTTAGTTGTTGGCCACCCAACAACTCAAATCCCTTAGGAGAAGAGAGAGGACTTGCAGAACCAACTCAAGCCTTAAAACCCTCCTTGCATTGGGTATTAGAGCTCCATAGCTCTAAGGATCCTTTGCAAATGTGTAACGTTCTACCTTTTCTTTCTTAATAGCGACTAATAAGAGGGGATTAGTTCTCCATTCGGAGTATTGGCTCTTTTGACTCATTTGAGCTTGTGTTTATGTTTTATTGTAGTTTTGTTTCTTCTTCTTATTTTCAGCATACTATGTTCCATAAACTAGTTTGTTTTACATGTTAGTATGTTTCCACTAACCAAATAACAATTATTTCTGCCTGTGACCATTGCTTGTAGGTTACAACCATTCCTACCAAGCACCAGTGTTTTAGTACACTCGTGCACTAAACACACCATAACACTAGCTGTAGCACCCCATCATGGAAATGAGAAGAGGAATGCATCTGATGTGTACATAACACTGCCATCTCCAAGTTTGTATGAACCTCGGGTTGATTAAGTAAAGTAGAGTAGCATCTGGGAGTTGCAACACTCTTGGTGCAATACCAGGGCTCACCAGAAAGTATTCAATCTTTTATAAGTATTAATTCCCCCTTCTGACCTCACCCCAATATAGATCAAAACACTAGCTTCCTATGGATCATTACCTTTCCAAAACTGCTGGCAGTTTATTGACTTTTGTAATCAATCCAACATAACAGATAAGGCCAAGTTGGAAGAATTTTATATGCATAATATTATCTCGACTGATCTAAACATTTGGGATCCTAACCCTAGGATGGGGGATACACAGTTGATGGCCCTAGCCTCTTGGATGACCAATGAGGAGGCAAGGGCAGAGGAGTTAAAAAGGGTGATGAGAAGAGAAGGAAAGGAGCCTCTCCATATCAGGGCATAACTATTCAGCCCTAGAGGGGTCATTAAGAATCACCTAATGGTAGAAAATGATGCAATACTTGCAGATAAATACCTCAACACCCAAGCACAAGCCATTGCACACTTTGATGACATTTCTATACTGTTGGGAGAGGAATGTGTAATGGAAATTCAAAGGAGATATAATGGCCTCCCTTTTAGCCTTAGAAACATGGAGTATCATACTCTAGAGATATTGAGTAACGCCATTGGAGCTTAGATTTAATCTCAGTACACCTTTGCTGCTGGGGCTGGGTGAAGGAAAATACCAAGCTGAGGAAAACGGAGAATGGGAGGAGGCAAAAAAGAATTTTGGATTCTAGCCCCCTGAGGGGGCTCCTTCATTGATTCCTTGGGATGTCAGAGAAGCCACTAAGGCTTTAAAAGAGATAGAGAAAGAGGACTAAGTTTCTCAGAGGATGCAAACCATTTGGTAGGGGGATGATGATGAGCACCATCGTTAGGTACATTTTAAGGGGTTAATTGTCACCTTTTTAGCCTTATTAGTCTCTCTTTCTCACATTTAATTGCATTATGGTCATATGTTGCTTATTATATATGGTGTATTGAGGGATGTCATACTTCGAATGCCTAATGTGTTTTAAATGCAGGAAAATCAAGAGAATATTCCATTTTTTCTGAAGATTGCATAATTAGGGCCCGGAGTAGACAAATAGGAGTGATTTTAGGGGGTTGACCACCTCCTTAACTCCTAAAAGCAACCAAAATATCCTCAATATTCTCCTCCAACAGCTCGAAATCAAAGGCAACCAAGCAAGTGGAAGATCAAGTGGATCCAAGCTCTACTTCTCTTGAGTTCCAAGGAGACAAATAACCTACTTTTTAGGGAGATGTTGGTAGCAACCCTTTAGAAT
Source organism: Pinus albicaulis (assembly GCA_034641835.2). Taxonomy (NCBI): domain Eukaryota; kingdom Viridiplantae; phylum Streptophyta; class Pinopsida; order Pinales; family Pinaceae; genus Pinus; species Pinus albicaulis. The sequence continues at coordinate 617,939,143 of CM076571.1, read as the reverse complement.
AAATAGGGAAAAGCAAGAGCTCATTAGGATTTGATTTTTGGAGATAGATAGAGCACTCTTAGCTCTTGTAATAGACATTTGTGACTTTCATATGCTATGTAGCAGAATTGGTTATGAAATAAAATGAGTATTCAATTTCTTCTTCACTGAGTTAGTTTCAGGGAGCTGAGCTTCTGGGTCAGGGCCCAATCCATTGGCCTTAGTCTCTTTTATGTATTTGTGTTTACCTTTTATGCTATTGTAGTTAGTTTTCTTACGTTTCATCTCACTATATTTAGTTTTCTTACATTTCATATTGTTGTAGTTGTATTACTTCCATTTCATCTTGTTGTCATTAGTCTTTACCTTTCATGTTGCAGTAGAATAGAAAACTATAAAACTGTGTGTTAAAGCCTCCCTCTCTCACCTCTTCCATTAGGGTTTGAGGAGGGTAGATATTTACCACAAACCCAAATTTGCTTTCAATTTATGATTTCTTAGAAAAGTTAGATATGTTTCTTTGTTTATCACGAACATGTTGTAGATGCAAAGTTAGTTTTATTTTTTAAGTGCATAGGTATATTTGCTTAAATTCAACTCATCTTTTCCACCATTTTCATAATATATTTGTCAATGGTAACTGCATGAATAGGCAGTTTTCTTGTAGGTTTGAGTAGAGCAGTAGAGGAGGACTCCACCAACACCATTAGCTTCAGTTTCCACCCGTCATCAATGAAAATCCAACTAACTCACCTCCAACCCTGTTTTTAGACATCTCCACCACAACACTGAGAGCCACCTTGGAGGTGCAAGACAAGATTTGAGAGAAGTTCTGAGTTTGGCCAAAGGTTTGGATACCTTACATCCACCTAGATCCACCTTTGATTCACCTCTCCCACCCTTTCATCACCATTTCTTCCCTCAAACTACTCTCGGCCCATTTCCTGTAGCATTTCAGGACATCCTGTAGCACTACAGGAAATCCTATAGTTGAACCTGTAGCAGTGCCCATCAATCACTTCTTCAGCCAAAAACTTCTATTTCACCTCATCTAGACCTGACACAACCTCCAAGACACCTTCTGATCTAAAACCATGAGCCCAAGACCCTCTTAGGTCACCTTAGCGCCTCATTTTGCTGCAAAACAGAGTTATTTACAAGCATAGTCAGGTCATTGCTAGATGCATTGTTAAGCATAACAGTCAAGCATGAGGTAGATAGATTTCAATTAGTCATTTGGTTCAGCATGTGTGCCTAGATTAGTTTCCCTTTTTGCAAGTTCAGTTCAACAATTTAAATCTTGAATTCCACTTAGTTTAACTTTATTTCTTGCATTAGTTTAAGTGCAGATTTCCTTTCTTGCAAATGTTAGGAAATTTACCGGAGAAATAAAATATTTACCGAGAGAATAATACACATACAAAACCCAACAACAAATCACATAAACATAAACACAATGTTTAACCGGGAAAACCCCAAATCCGGGGAAAAACCCAACCAATGAAATTTCATTAAACATTGGCCAAAACCCTAGCCAATTCGGCCAAGTGAGCCTTCACCGCTCACCTCCAGGTCTACATCACAATGAAGTCTTCCCAGCCTTTTATAGGCTCCATTACATGCAATACCATGGACTTAAAACCATGGGTGCACAATACCATGTGCCCCAAAACCACTAATATTTACCCTAGTCAACATTGACTCTATCCCAAGTCAAGTTTACCTAACAAAAAATAGTTAGATGAGCCTTTATGATCTAGAATAGTTTCTTGTCTTGCTGATAGAGTAATGGTCATGAGTTATTTCCAGAGTTAGTTTTCATTCAGAAGTGTGACAGACTTCATATCCTAGCAGTAACCTTAGCTATAGCACCTCTTCGTAGAACTGATAAGAGTATGCCATGAGTAGAATGCATCTGATGTGTATATAGCACTGTCTCCTCCAAGTTTGTATGAACCTCGGGTTGATAAAGTAAAGTAGAGTAGCCTTTGGGAGTTGCATCACTCTTGGTGCAATAACAGGGCTCACCAGAAAGTATTCAATCTTTTATACATATTAATTCCCCCTTGCAACCTCACCCCAATATAGCAAACAACCCTCAGGACCAGACAAACCCTATGAATGATGGGTGGGTAGAAAACCTAAATAGGCCTACCTCTAGGATTTCCAATTAGCCAAGCAGTCAAAAGAAACCACACGTTCCAATCACTACCCCTATTGCTACCTCTGATAATTCATTTACTCAAGATCAACAACCCATTGAGATCAAGCGTTCCTCACTAAAGTTGTTAGCTAATGAAAAGGGAAAACAATCTTTAGTAAAATCCCCTAGCACTAAGTCTTTTGAGTCTTGCTCTACTCACTCAAAAATAGAAATTAATAAGACAAAAGGATACAACAGGAGGGAGATTTCACATTTGAACATGCACCCAAAATTGTATAAGTATTGATGTTTTTACTTTTAGTATGGTCATATTGATGGTATGCACTTTATTTTGATTGGATTAGACATGAAATTTTTTGACTAAAAGCTATGATGCTTATGATATATTTGAAGATCAATTTTTTTTTTAAAGCTTAACGGGAGGGAGATTTCATATTTGAACATGCACCCAAAATTGTCTCAGTATTTATGGTTTTAATTTTAGTGTGGTTATGTTGATGGTATGCACTTTATTTTGACTCGATTAGACATTCAAAATGTTGACTAAAAGTTATGATTGTTATGATATTTTTGAAGATCAGATGTTTTTTTTAAGCTCAAATTCTATTATTGTCATGAAATTACTAAAGTCCAAAATCTCTGCCTGTCAATGGCTTGCCACTTGGGAAACTATACCACTAACAAAACAACAAAGTATCTATCTAAAAAATCCCAGATTTCACAATAGCAATCTCAAAAGGTAGAGTAGCCATATGATTTTCAAAGTGATACATAAATAGTTTTTTATGATATACTTTTGAATAGAAATAAACAAAGTGTTTCAAATTGACCTTAAGAGGACTAGTAGAATATTAAAAACAACAAGACTAAAATCTATACATCATGAAAAGAATTAAGAAGAGATGATTTTTTCTACCTTACTTGGGTTGAGATCCATAAGGTTACAACAAATTAGACCAATTCCACGTGCCACACTAACCTCAATGTGCTTCAGGCACTTATTCATTTATTTTTGCTAAAGCACCACATCGTCTAGGTCTAGCAGGATCTCGTTCTTGGTATTATTATGGTCCAAAAGAACCTGCCCCAATAATGAATTCATCCTCCAATAAAAGGTAAATTATAAGCAAATATTAGTTATGGCATCCAAGGCTATGACCCATGTTTGACATCCATTCCCACACATCCTTCTGAACTTCATAGTCTAACAAGAATTAACATTCAAAAGCAATATCAACTTTGAACTCCCTTATCTCCTCTTGGTATTCCGACTAAATTTGTTCCCTATATAACTATGCTGAAGTCTCTACCTTCATGTAAACTTGAGAGCCTCCCCACAAATTTCATCCCCCACATCCTCTCCAATAACATGTTTGCTAATGAACCAATTTGGAAAATAGGGAGAAACATATAAGAACCAAATTTAATGAAAAGAGAAGTGAATAAAGGTTGAAACAAAGTGAAGGAACACATAGCCACTGGGAGTGAGCACAAAAATCAAGGAAAAGTCAGAATTGTTACAGTCGAAAAGGAGGGAGAAATGTTAGAGATCGTGTTTTAGACCATAAACAAGGTTGAATGAGCATGTTGAGGATCTTTAAAATAAGCGCCATTAAATGGGCATGCATGGAGAGTGATGGTGAGATGACCCAACACTTTTCCATCCACCAGAGGCTACATACTAAGGAAGTAAGCCTCAATATGGCCTTTCGTAAACCATGATTGTTGGCATTGTAGTGTTGGCATCGATGTCAACATGAAACACTTGATGTAATGTATTGTAATGAATTTAATATAATGTCTTGCATGGTTATGACAATGTCTTGGACTAGGCGTTGATGGTATGATGCTGAGTTTCAGTTATGGGTTGATGGATTTGAGTTTTCCAAGCATAACAACAACTTCTCTAGCTTGTCTCTTCAAAACAACGCAGATTGCATTATCTGTGTTGTCTTGCTTCACTTAGCCCATGTAACTGCTCTATATTCCCTTTATGTGCTTACTTATATTCTTGTAGGTGAATAATTCACAATCCTATGCATGCATGAAAAAAACCACTCGCCTTTCCCATGGATTTTGCCCAGGGTATTTCAAAGCAATGAACGATTAATATGATCTTAGTTGGCTATTTGATTAAGTCAGAATTAATCGCCTTGATTTGGTCTGTGGAAGTGGAATGCAATTAATATATTGATCTAATCCGATTAAAGGGCTAAAAAAAAAGTTTTTAATTGTTATGCCATGGATCTTCTTTTAGTTGGACACAATGCAATTTTGATGGTAGCTTGTAGTGTATATTGTGCATGAGCATGGTATAAATGGCATGATTTGTACTTCGATGGAGGCTTGAAATGTAATATCATGCTTTCTTGGTTCGAGTTGGATGTCGTAGATTTTTCACATGTTGGAGGTAGTGTGATTATATATATATATATATATATATATCCGTGCATTGAATCACCTATTGGTGAGGCTGTATATTATTGTTTGAGATTGTTGGCAGCACAAATATATGATGCGATGAGTCTATCCTACGTATTGCTATAGCATATGATTGATCTGGCATACCCGTGCATTGAGTTGTGTTGTATTAAGGCATGTCCAATTAAGCAATGCATGGAAATAAAGCGATTGGGATTCAAGTGTAATGGCAGACTATTGTTAGTGTGATTTGATGCTGGTGGGTGAAACCTGGGTGAGTAGATGTGATGGATTATAAATCATAACTGAAGCTATAATGTGAGCACCATCTATAACCAGAGACAATAATGCATTTGATAGGAGCGTTGGTCTTGTTACAATGCACACGTTTTCCTAGAGTTGTTATGTGTTGATTTATTGCTACCGCTAATGTATTGTTAGATCAAATGTAATAATGTTAGCTTGTATGATGCTCTTAGTATTTTGCTATAGGTGCTTAGATTTTTTTTTCTAATGTATGAACAAGTTTGTGGTGCAGGGGTCTTCTATTAGTAATGGTTGAATCGTATTGTTGTAGCTACCCATATGCCATGTGTTGTTGACATATTGTTAGATTGCCATTTTTGAGCGTCAATTGTATGAGCATTGTTTATGTTGATCAACATTAGTGTGCATGGATAAGCTAATATGATGATATTGGTATGCTTCTAGGTTATGGTTGCATGAGTTTCATATCTTTGGGTCAAAGTATATGATGGTGTTGCTAATAGTGTTTTCATTGTTGATGGTTAAGAGTTTGTATGTGAGCTGAGTTCGTTGCAAGAAGTTTATATTGATGTTGTGTTTGGACCTAGTGTGAAAACAAATGAAATGGTGGTCCATAGTGATTGTGGAGGTTGGGGCCTCAGACAAGTGGTGGCTTGCTAAAATAGGGAGTTTTGGCTTCCTAGCTTGTAGAGAACAACAAATTGATGTAGATAGAATTGGGGCTTCCTAGTTGGTGGGAGCCAACAAACTAATGGAAAGGATTCAAGAATATTAATAAAACAAAGAAGCAAAGTAATACATGTTGGGTATGTGTTATTTTCTTTCCACGAATAGTGCTAGGTGTTGTTATGTTACGTTGGGTGCAGTGGGGGGGGGGGGGGGTTACACGGGGGCAGCTGGAACAACCCTTGGTTGATTTTCCATGTAAATAAAATAAGACCAAGGTCATGGGACATGTATTCCAATATGAATGTTGGGAAAACACTGTAGTGCGCATTACTTGAGATTAATTAATGGATATGGAAATTGACAAAAGCATTGGAAAAGGCAAAGAGGAAATAAATCGCATTTAATTATGAAAATAAAGGAAAATAAGATAAAAGGAAGGCGAAGAGACACAAATTTGCATGAAAGGGAAATTAGAAGAAAAATGAAGGAAAATGAAAGAAAAAGGAGACATCAATAATAAAAAGGCATCATAGAATCAATTCACATCTTTTGGCTTGGATTTTTTAAGTTCAGTTTTGGCTTTTTCCTTTGATTCTCTCATTCTCTCATACTCTTGCATACTTAGAGTATTCTTGGAGCATTCTAGTATTCTCTTGGATTTGGAACAAGACAAGTAAAGAAGCAAAGGGAAAGCAAAAGGAAAGAAAGGAAGCACAAGGAGATAGTTGAATCAACAACTATAATTGGATCGATTTGCAGGTAACAAGTTGCATGTGTGATTTCCTTGTTGTTTTTTGGATGCATGGTATCCCTGGTAATGTGTTGTCATTGGCACAAAGATTTTCCTGGATTAACATTGGTTTCATCCTCGCCTTTCCATTTCCTTGATAGCCATTGTGTTATGGGTTTCCCACTTGTTTTTCTAATTGGTTCTTAGGTTCCCTATGGCTGTGGGTTGAAACAAATGCTCTGGAGCTCTAGAATAGCTTAGGTTGACTTACTAGTTCCTAGAGTCTGTAGGTTGGGTCAAACGCTTTGAAGCCTTTTGGTTTGAGTTACTAGTCCTTGGAGCTGCGAGTTAGAATAAACACTATGGAGCCCTCATTAGTTGTGGGTTGAGTTAATAGTTCCTAGAGCCTTAGAAAACTTGGTTAAAGACTGATCTGGTTGATGTTAGTGATTTATAGACCAATAGGTGAGATCACTTTGGTTTAGGGTCGAGGTGGTTTGGCCTCTGGAAGCCCTGGTTGGTTTTATTTTGGTTTAACCCTTCATCTCCCACATTCATGCTTGGAATATGGTGCGGGGGTGATTGGTTGAAAGAAATATTTGGTTCATCCCAATCTATGGTCAGGTGGTACATGGAAGTCCCTGACTTGGTTGGCATTTTCATATGTTAATTTGAGATATTTTCCTATTGTGATCTATGAGCATTTGTAGAGATTATGCTGGTGATTTTATCGCTGATTTTCCATGGTTTCCATTCTGTTTATATGCTGGTTATATGATGTATTATATTTATGGATCTTGACATGTTTTATATGTTATTGAATGGTTGATGAATGCATGGTCTAACAAGTGTTATTGCAACTAACTTGAGATTGCATTAGACCTTCTTGGTGATTCTCAGATGAAGTGCAGACTCCTATGATCAGATATGCATTCATGACATGTAGCTCACGCGTTAACCATATGTTTGACGAAATTCCTATCATGGATTAGGCATGTCTAGGTCAAGTTCTTGCTTGAGTTTTGATTGGTCATCCTTTTCATCATCTCGTTTATGTTTATGGAAAGTTATGGGAAGTTATGGGAAGTTGTATGGAGGCTAGCCTAAAAGAGTGGCTCAGATCTTAGAACCACTGGCACAAAACTGGAGTTTTTTGGTCATAACTACTAGCATCTAGGCTTGTGCGTATGGTTATAGCCTTCCAACTGCATGCACAAAGTGTCAAGGGTGCGGTTGGCGGGTAAAATGTGTGAAAAAGAGTTCCAACTTAGGGATTGAACACCTGGGGTGGTTTACAAGCTTATGAGTGGTTTGTATTCCATGAGGGATGTCAGTTTGTTTTCGATTTGTTAACCCCACTTCCATAACTGGAAGTTGGCGGTCAGGTCATATCATAGTGATACTCAACTCATATTTACCCTGGAGAGCTTATAAAAGTAGGTAAATGTGGGAGGGGTGGTTACAATGGTAGCCCCCATGCACAGGGTATGGGGCAACGCCTCAATTAATATATATATATATATATATATATATATATATTTTATGCGGACCCAATAATAGTTGGGTGGACCCAACGATGGGGGGCAGACCTACCCATGTTTTTGCGCATGGTTTTCATGCATATTTTTTGGCATGATGGTTTTTTCCCATCGTATTTTGTAGCTTCGGTCAAGGGAACTATGGTTATGTTCTAATCGATGGTTAATGAATTGGGTTTTATGGATGCTTCAACATGTATATAATGTATTGTAGCATTGAAAGGAATATAAAGAAAAAACAATATGGTTTTCCTGGTTTTGGTTCCCGGAGAAAATATCTATGTATATTTTATGTTCTCGACATTATTTATTTTTCTGTTTTAAGAATTTGTTTGCAAGTAATTTTTGTTCAGGGTTAAAAACTACAATACTGCGGTTTTTCTCGCAGAAGGGTTTCCACCTTAATCTTGGTGTCACATGTGCATGATTGTTTCGATGTTTATGTGTTGTTTAAGTTTTCTATTTTCATAATATATTCTGTTGAATTATTAATAAAGTGAAAATGTTTAATAATTGTATCACCATGACTTTTCATGTCGATAGGGAGTTGAGGCATGTCAACCTCATTCATTGAGTGAGAAGGCAACACCCTTACTTGTTGCAAGAAAAGGCACGTCGCTTCTCACCCTATACGAGGAATTTTTGAAGATCATATGTTATATCTTAAGCTTGTTTTGATATATGGAGGGACAAAGGTTATGATGCTAATATCTCTTGATGATTGTTTGTACATGTTATTGTCATAGTGTGCATATTATTTTATGCATCTTGTCTTGAAATAATGACTGGGAGTTACAAGTGTACATATACATGATGGAATACATAAATTTTATCTCATTTATCAGTCTAATGGAACCCCTGTCTATCTCACATAAAGTCACAAATTTAATCCCATGGTTACCTTATTAATTAAAAATTCATTTTCTTCTTTCTCCTTCATTTATCATAAATATTTATTAAGTAAAACAAAATGGTTGAAATCAAATAATTGTTGGAAGAGAATACAAAAGAAGAAAGATAAATCAATGTAAATATATTCATATAAAGAGAAGTATGCTATAACATTGAGAGTTTTTCCCACTTGATTATTTCTCACATCCTTACTCAGTTTTTTGCATGCTTAATAATTTTGTTGATAGCAAGGATTTTTTGAAAAGTGGCAGAGAAAGGAAAAGTAAGACTGATTTGGTTTTTTTTTTTAAGTCGTTTATTTTTCTGCATTGTTTGCTCTTCAGAAGTTTTGAATTTGTTTTAGTGATAATTAGTGGTACATTATGTATATTGTAAATTGTGTGCATCACACTACTTGAACCGGTCCAAGTTAAAAGTTGTTTTTCTTAGCCACTTGGTTGTCCTTGTATGATTTTCTTTATGTCTAGGGCTTCCAAAGTTTTCTTTGGTCCAAGTTCTCATAGGAACTTAAAGAAATTACTATGTCCAAGACTAATATGTGGGTCAATAAATAAAAGGATCAATGTGTTTTTTTCATTGTTGAGTTAATATTCATTATTTAAATGACTTATTTTTTGTTTCATGTGTGTGTGCGTGCGTGCATGCATGTGTGTGTGTGTGTGTGTGTGTGCGCGCATAATTTAATACTATTGAAACTTCTCTATTCATTTTTTAGATTGTTTGAGCATTTTGAATTTAAGTGTCCATCTCTCATAAACTTACATTTAAAGTATTTTTCTTTTATTTCATTCTTTATAATTATTTATGGTATACATTATATGTTTTATTCTACTTTATTTGAAGAAAATTTTAAGATTTTATAAATTTTGAAAAATATCAAAATACTTGAATACAAACTTTTATGTTAAAGCTTCATGAATATGAAGTCTATAACATTTTTCTTAAGGCTTTAAATGGTAGGTATTATTCCCACCTTACCTCTCTTAGACTTATAAGGTTTGAAGTGTTGTGATAGGAATATTATAGTTTTAGCTTCAATAACCTTCTATTTCTCTAGCATGAAACTACCAAGATGAAGAGAAAGGGATTCTTTAAAAAGATCATAAGCTATGGACTTTCGTTCTCTATAAATTTGTTGGAAGGAATTTTGTTCAATTTTTCCTCTAAGTTCTTAGGTTCTTCCCATAATTGGGAAAATTGACATATTTTGTGTATTATTTTTATCATTGATATAGTCTACTATAAGCTTGAAGGCCCTAGAATTTGGATTCCATCTATTCCCTTTTCTATTTCTAATCTCATCAACATATAGATAAAATTTAGTTCTTCCCACTTGTTTGATTAAGCTCCTAAAGTTGCCTTAAAGGAAATTCAGTCCTGTTCATTTAAGAAAATAACATCTTGATCCAAGGGTTTAGCTTAAGTGGTTGAGAGAACTATTTCTTCTCCTCCTCACTATTGGGTATGTGTTATATTATTTGCATGACTACCTCCACACATTGTACATTGTGCTCGATGCAGTGCTCTCCAAAAAAAGTTTGGACACTTTTTTGTGTTCATTTTTTTTTTTTTTTTTTTTTTATGGTTTTCAACATAGTTTTTTCCTTTAGCAGTTTTGTGGCGCATGATGGTTTATCCCATGGTTTTCCAGTTTTGGTTAAGAAACTATGATTGTATTAGAATCTAGGGTAAATGAATTGGTGGTTTATGGATGATATATATATATATATATATATATATATATATATATATATATATATTTGTGTTAATGTGTGTGTTTTCCATTGCATATTTTATGTTTTATAAAGAATTTTTTGCCAACAATTAATTGTATAAGGTTGAAACCTACATTTGGTATCAAATTAATATTGGCTTCAAGGGGATGCTTTCATGGCTAAGGGATTTTGCTCGAGCTTGTGGTAGACCTTGTTATATTGGGAGATCTAAAATATTAATTCTTGTGGTAAAGGAAATGACGAATACATCAAAGATAGAGATTGAGAAATTCAATGGACCAAGTTTTGAGTTGTGGGAGCTGAAAATGGAAGATCTATTAGTGGAAAAAGATCAATGGATCATTTTCGATATGGGAATTGCACCAAAAAATATGTCAACATGAGACTAGACCAAGTTGTATGTCTCTCAGATTCAATATTATTGAATGTTTAAGGAGAAGCTACAATGAAGGCATTGTGGAATAAGTTAGGGGATCTGTATCAATCTAATTCCTTTGTGAAAAAAATGCTCCTATGGAAAACATTGTATAACCTAAGGATGAAGGACGAGGACTCGATGAAAAAACATCTAAATTCCTTCAATACCGTTGTAAGTCAATATCATCTACTGATATTAATGCTTTAGATGAAGATAAGTGTATTAGTTTGTTATGTTCTTCACCAAACTCATGGGATAATTTTTTTATTACCATAGGTAGTAATGTAACTACTTTAAGTTTCAACGATGCAGTCTCATCCTTGTTATCAAAGGAGATGAGATGCAAAATATGAAAATTCAAAACACAAATGCCTTGTTTGTAAGAGGGCACTCCTAAAATAGAAATAAAAATAACTCCTCAAGCGGGAGATCTAAATCTAGACGAATATTTAAATCTCTAGGAAAATTTGTAAAGGTATGTTGGAGATGCAAAAAAGAAGGGAATTACAAGAAAGACTATAAATGAAAAATTTTTGAAAAAGGGAAGGGATCTGATGATGCTCCTTATACAGAAGCAAAAACCTCTTCAGAAGAATAATGGGATTTGTATTTTTCTTCTTCAAGTACACATGCAGACCATGAGGCATCATTGGTTGAGTTAGGCACATCCTTTCATATGAGTTATTAGCGAGAGTGGTTTTGTGAGTATGAAAGGTATGATGGTGGTGATATATTTTTAGGGGATGAATCGACAACTAGAATGATAGGATGAGGAAGAGTCAAGTTGAAGCTCATGGGTGAAAATATTAGTACACTCCCTAGTGTTCTACATATCCCACGTTTACCTAAAAATTTGATTCATGTAAGCAATATGAGTGATGCAAGTGTAAAAATAGTGTTTGAAAATGGAACTTGTAGGATGGTTCAAGGAGTAATTGTATTGTTGAGGGGAGTTCAGATTGGAACTCTATTAAGCTGTTGGAAAGCACTATTAATGATGGGTGCAACAGTTCCCTTGTTCTTGAGGGTGGAGTAGAATATAGAAAAACTCCTACAACTTTTGGAGAAAATACTATGTTGTGGAATAAAATACTGGGGCATTTCAAAGAGAAGGGGCTTCGAGTACTACATGGTAATGGTATGGCCAAAGGTATGTCTAATTTCTCTTTTGATTTTGATTATTGTGAACATTGTTTATATGGGAAGTAGAATAAGGTAAGATTATCCCTTGGTGCTACAAGATCACAAGGAATATTAAAGTTGGTACACAATGATGTGTTTGGACATGCGTCAGTTCCATCACTTAGTAAATCTGTGTCCCATGTCTCATTTATAGAAAAATTCTCGAGGAATACATGAATTTGTTTCCTTAGGAATAAATCTAAAGTATTTGACAAATTCAAAGAGTCTAAGGCTCTTATGGAAAATCAGATAGAGAAGAAAATTAAGGTGTTGATAATAGTTAATGGTGGAGAATTTTGCAATAATGAATTCAAATATTTCTATAAGAATTGCAGTATAGGAAGGAAGAATACTACTCCATACACACCTCAACGTAATGGAGTTGCATAAAGAATGGGACATGATGCTGATGGAGAAAGCAAGGAGCATTCTTAGTGGTTCCAGGTTAGGACAAGAAATCTATGCAGAGGTGGTGGCAATGTGAGTTACCTAGTAAAAACATCACCCTCATCGGCATTAGATGACAAGACTCCACATGAGGTATGGGCTGGTAAGAAACCCTCTCTTAAACATCTCAGAGTATTTGGTTATGATGCTTATGTACACGTTGCAAAGGATAATATGAGTAAGTTAAACAAGAAAGCTTAAACGTGTATATTTATTGGATACAAATACGGATTGAAAGGTTATACACTTTGGAATTGAAAAACTAAGAAGGTTTTGTATAGTATGGAAGGAAGAGTTATACCACCATTTAGCGAGAGGTAACCACTTGACCCATTGTGTTTGTTTATCAGATACAAAACAACGAAGATATCCTTCCAAACATTTATTTACTATCTCAGTTTGACCATCAGATTGAGGATGATAAGATGGGCTATGAGCTAATTGAGTACCCAAACAAGAAAATAACTCCATCCAAAAATTTCCAGTAAAAATGGGATCTCTGTCGCTCACAATAACCCTTGGGCTTCCATGTAGCTTTTGAATTTTGTCCATAAATGTAGTAGCAACCGTACTTGCTTTAAATGGATGAGATAATGCACAAAAGTGTGCATACTTGGTAAGTCTATCAACTACCACCATGATGACACTCTTTCCTTCGGACTTAGGTAAACCCGTGATAAAATCCATTGAAATCTCCTCCCAACGTTGACTTGGAATGGATAAAGGTTGTAGAAGTCCCGGGGTCTTAATTGTCTCAACTTTATTCTGCTGGCAAACCAAACATTCCGTCACAAAATTTTGAATATCAGATTTAAGGCCATCCCAAAAAATTCTTTCTTCAACCTTTGGTAAGTTTTTAAAAATCCCGAGTGTCCTCCTAAAGGAGAAGTGTGCAATTCCAAAAGAATCTTTTGTTTTAGTTGGGAATTCTTACAAAGATATAAGCGATCTTTGTACCATAAGGAATCATTTTTCCAACTAAATGTATCAGATGTACTAGGATCTTGCCGCAACTTTTGAATGAGTGTCCATACATCTTTGTCCTTCTTCCATTCATCTCTTGCTTTGGTTATCCAATCTGGTTGGATAATAGAAATGGCACAAAGCAATGCTTCCACCTCTTCATTCTTTCTTGAGAGTGCATCCGCAACAACATTAAGTTTTCCTTTTCTGTAGATTATTTCAAAGTCATAACCCAACATCTTTGTGACCCATTTTTGCTGCTCTTCTGAAGATAGTCTTTGTTCCAAAAAGTGTTTAAGACTATCATGATCAGTTTTTACCTTGAAATGTCTTCCCATTAGGTAAGTTCGCCATTTCTTTAGTGCATGCAGTATTGCTAACATTTCCTTCTCATAAATAGGTTTCTGTAAATATTTTCCTTTGATTGGACGACTTTCAAAAGCAATGGGTCTTCCTTCTTGCATTAAAACTGCACCAATTCCATTTCCTGGGGCATCACATTCCACAATAAAGGTTTTTGTGAAGTCTGGCGTAGCTAAGACCGGTGCTAGGCACATTGCCTCTTTAAGATGTTCAAAGGCCTTAGTTGCTTCAGGAGTCCATGAAATGCATCTTTCTTCAATAATGTTGTTAGAGGTGCTGCTATTCTCCCATAATTCTTAACAAACTTGCGATAATACCCTGTTAACCCGAGAAATCCTCGCAACTGCTTTATGGTTGTGGGGACTCTCCATTCCTTAATGGCTTTAATTTTGTTAGGGTCTACTTTAACACCCTTGTGAGATACAATATGACCCAGATATTCCACCTCTTGTACTCCAAAGAAACATTTGGATGTTTTTGCATATAATTGTTTCTCCCGCAATAGTTTGAGCACCCTGTCAACATGTTCAACATGATCCTTCCAAGACCTGCTGTAGATTAGTATATCATCAAAAAATACTAGCACAAATTTTCTAAGGAAGGGCTTGAAAATGGAATTCATCAACCCTTGAAATGTAGAAGGTGCATTGGTAAGGCCAAAAGGCATGACCAAAAATTCATAATGACCTCATGAGTTCGAAATGTTGTTTTTGGAATATCTTCAGTCTTCATTCTAATTTGATGATATCCTGAACGAAGATCCAACTTGGTAAAATAAATTGCTCCATGTAATTCATCCAATAATTCATCAATCACAGGAATGGGAAATTTGTTTTTAATGGTGAGCTTATTGAGCTCCCTATAATCTGGACACATTCGCCATGATCCATCCTTCTTGTGTACCAATACTACAGGAGTAGAGAAAGAACTTTGACTGGGTTGAATTATACCCGCCTCTAACATTTCTGCAATCATAAGTTCAATTTCGCTCTTTTGGAAGTAAGGATATCTATAAGGCCTGATGTTTGGAGGAACACTTCCTGGAATCAAATGAATAGCATGATCATGATCACGAATAGGTTGGAGTCCTTTGGGAGTTTCAAACACCTTGGAATGATTGTCCAAGACTTGTTGGAGATCTGCCGAAATAGATGATTTTGATGTCGGAACGTCTAGTGAGCATAATTGTGCAATTACGCCTCGTTTTTCTTTCTTTAGAAGCTTTGTCATGACATTAGAGCTTATTATCCTTCCCGCCTTCCCTTCAATACCCCGTAATTCGACTTCCTTTCCTTCTGAAAAAAATTTCAAGAAAAGTTCTTGAAAATTAAAAGCTACCGTCCCCAAAGATTGTAACCATTGTACTCCTAGTACAACATCAGCACTTCCCATAGGAATGGAAAGCATTGGACTAGTCAATACATATTCCCCCATGGTTAGCTTGATATTATGGCATTTTCCAGAGCAATTTATAGTTCCTCCATTTGCAACCATCACTTGACATTCTGGTGCCGGGTATAGGAAACAATTCAATTCCTTGGCTACCTTACAATGAATAAAATTATGGGTACTACCTGAATCAATCAACACTATTACCTTTTTCTTCTTGATATGTCCTTCTATCTTGAGAGTTTGAGGAGTGGTAATTCCTTCCAATGCATTACACGATATGGTCAGACTCATTTCTTCCTCTTATAGGGCTGGTTCTCGGTGTATATCCTCTTCTTTTGAAGATTCTTGTTCATTTTCTTCTTCCTCTTCACAATCTATGTAAAATAATTTCTTCTCAGCACACTTATGACCTTTAGTGTATTTGCTATCACAACTGTAGCAAAGCCCTTTTTCTCTTTTTTCTTCCAATTGTTGTAGTGTCAACCTTGTAGGTTGTGGAAATCTAGGAGTAGCAACACTTCCATCTTTATAGAAGTGAGTGGTAGGCTTCCTTGTCGCCATAATTTTACATTCAATTTTTCTTGCCAACCTGAATGCCTTCTCCAATGAATCAGGTTCCAAAATGCGAACTTCATGTTGGATGTTATCCTTTAAAGTACATATGAAGAGATCAATCCTGTGTTCCTCTGGAATATCAGTTACCCTTATATTCAATTTTTGGAAGTCCTCAATGTGCTCCCCCACTAAACCCTTTTGTTCGAGATTTATCAATTGGCTAAAGAAGGTGTTGCTCTTTGTATCCTCATAATGTGCTATCATTTCCTCCGTAAAAATTGACCAAGTGACAATTTTTTTACGGGAGCAAAGCCATCGATACCATACAAATGTGTTTTGTTCTAAATGTAAAGTTGCAATGCGTACCTTTTGTGTGTTTTGCATGTTATGGAGATCAAAATATTGCTCCATCTGTAGTATCCATGTTACAGGATCCTTTCCATCAAACTTCCTCATATCCATCTTTGGAATATGGTGGTTCTTCCCGCCAAAATTAGAGTTTATGAAATCATAATTAACATTTATTTTTTTCTCATCATGAGGTTCTTCTACTATCTTTTCACCATTAGGAAACCTTTCTTGTATCAACTTTTTCAAACCTTCCATGTCTTCTTTTAGAAAATTCTTCATGTTTTCCATTTTCTCATCGATCTTAGCTTCCATGTCATCCATCTTAGATTTCATGCCAGCCTCCATGCCATCCATCTTAGCTTCCACGTCTTTCTTCAAGTCGTCCATTTTTACTTCCACGCCATCCATCTTAGCTTCCATGCCTTTCTTCAAACCGTCCATCTTCACTTCCACGCCTTTCTTCAAAACTTCCATTTCATTTTTTGTTGCTCTTTGCAAGAGTGAAATTTGTTGCACTTGCTCTTGTAATTTTGATAGATCATGTTGCAATTCTTCATCTTCATGAGTCATGGTATAGCCTTCTGAAGGCTTAATGGGTGTTGAATTCTTTTTAGGGGCCATTTTAGAATCCAATATTGATACCTTTTACTTGCTTTGAGGAGCTCGATATTGAAATTGAATTATCTCTGTAATTGAAAATCTTCAATATCTAAAATTCAGCCCTATAGTAGCCCTCTGAAGCTTCTTTCAAATGCCACATGTCTGATCTAATTTGGATTCTCCAAGACAAATTTGTGTCCAATCGCCCACAATGACCTAATTCTAGGCTAGTTCAGTAGAGCGAACTTGTAGGACTTACCACGTGTCACTGTTTCGTCCTTTGTCTCTGAAATTGATAGCCAAGAAACTAAATTTTGTGTACTTGCGACCACTTTTTACGGCACTCAAATCCAATGCCCAGAGAGAGAGTTATTGAACTTTTCCCACGATCACCTCTTTGAGATGAAATTCAGGAGCCTGAAAAAGCACTACCTTCCACAGATCATATCTCAAAAAATATTGCGAACCAAGCTCTGAAATTTTTTGAAGAATTTCCTCAGGATTTCAGCTTCGCACCATACGAATTTCAGATTCTGAACCTTCGTAGAAAAATTTTTATAGCGAAAATGCCACGATGACCTGTTTAGGAGCTTGAAAAAAGGCCTAACTTCCACAGATGATATCTCCGAAAATATTGCGAACCAAGCTCTGAAATTTTTAGAAAATCTTCCTCAGGATTTCAGCTTCGCACCCTAAAAATTTCAGCTTCTGAAACTTCGTAGAAAAAAAAGTTATAGCGAAAATGCCACGATGACCTGTTTGGAGCAGCGAAACCCTAGAATCCAAAGCTCTGATACCAAATGTTGTGTAACCAGCTCAAAAAAGAGAAGAAAAGAGATATCAACGCCTTAGAAATGAGCCACTTCGAGGGGGCAACCTCCAATACATTACATAAATGAACAATTCTTGGATGATACAATTTACAAACCTCCTTTCTATATATAGGAGTCCATGGGGCCATAATGTAATCCTAGTGGGCCACAATGTAATCCTAGCCGACCTAACAATAATAATTTAAGGGCACAATAATAACAAAATGGGGGTTACAAGGGTACAATAATAATAATAAGGGGGTTACACTAACAACAATAATGGACTATACTAGTAATATAGGGACCTAACACTTGGGATCTACTGGAGTTGTTGGCTAAAAGAAATAACATTAGAAAAAAATGGGTAATTAAGAATAAGTTGAACATAAAAAGTGGAGTGAAGAAATACAAAGTTCAGTTAGTAGCAAAAATTTATTCCCAAGTAGAGCAAATTGATTTTGGTGAGATTTTTTCTCTTTTTTCCAAGTTAACTTCTATTAGATTTATTTTATCTATTGTTGCTTACTTTGACTTTTAAGTAGAACACATAGATGTGAAGACAACGTTCCTACATGGGCATATAGAAGAAGAGATCTACATGAAGCATCCAAAAGTTTTTGTTGTTAAAGGAAATAAAGAGCTCATATATAGGCTGGAAAAGTCATTGCATGGTTTAAAGCATTCACCAAGGACGTGGTATCAAAATTTTGATATATATTGGGTTTTGGATTCACAAGGAACAAAGCATATCATTCTGTGTATTTCAAATTAATTGGTGATCATCTTATTTATTTGGAGTTGTATGTGGATGATATATTACTGATTGAAAATGTAAGGGAAATCATTTAGGAAGATGTGGCACTATTGGTTATAGATTGTGCCACCATGGAAGACTAAGATTAGATAAATTATTGGACGTACATGGATTTGTTGATGTAGACTGGGCTAGAGATATAGATCATAAAATATCTACAAGTGGGCATGTGTTTAACTTATTTGGAGTATAGAAAGCATTTGGATGAGCAATAGATAGTTTGTAGTGGCACTCTCAACTACATAAGCTTAATAAGTGGTAGGCACACGTGAAAGAAAGGAGGAAATATGGTTGTAGAGTTTGTGTTTAGGTATTGGGTTGATACAACAAGTTGTGAGGATAGATTGTGACAATTAGAGGGCAATATTCCTAGCAAAGAACCTAACATACCATTCTAAGAAAAAACATATTGATGTTCAATGTCACTTTGTGCGAGATTTGGATGAAGGAAAAAAAGGTGTTTTTGGTGAAGGTGGACAATTTTAAGAATGTTTCATATTCATTAACAAAATCTGTGAGCACTGAGAAGCTCTCTTCGTGTAGAGAAACAATAGGCATTATTTCCCTAGATTGTTGATCATGTACACCTGCAAAACCCTATGTGCAAAGAAAAAAAGTGGGATAATGTTAGGTATGTGTTATATTCTTTGCATAACTACCTAAATTTTTACATTGCATCGGACACAATGGTGGCATTGCCCTAAAAAAAAATATTTGGGCAGTTTTTTGTGGCCATTTTTAGCAGTTTTTGACACATAGTTTTCAAATTTAGAAATTTTGTGGCATGTGGTGGTTTAACACATATCAATCTAATAAGATACCAGTTCCCATGGTTTAAAAAAAGAAAAAATAAGACACCTTCCACCCCATTTATTTAGTTTTTTTTTGGATTCACCCCATCAAATTATTCCCATGGATAAGATTTATCAATAAATGGGTTTGTAACCACACTTGGAGACTTTGTCTCACCTTATCTCGAAATATCATTCTACGAATTCATAATTTTATATATACTTGAATGGGAAATTCTTTATTTTGAAAGATCACAACATTGCTGGCCACCCAAAGAGCATATGTGATTGTATGGAGTAAAGCTTTATGTTCATTAATATATTTTTGCTTCGACCAAATGTCCAAGCATTCCATTATTTTGTTCTCTTGTCATTTACTTTTTCCTCTTGCTAAGTTTAGAGCTTCTTCCCAAACTAATTTTGTAAAATGGTAGTATATTGTTAGGTGAGGTATGGTATCATCATTGTTTTTACATAGTATGCATCTTTTTAGCCCTTGCCATTCTCTCTTTTTGCGGTTGTCTTAAGTCAAGATTTTATTTGCTAGGACCAACTAAAGAAAATCTCTTGTTTTAAGAGGGGATTTAAGTTTCCATACAATCTTCCACCACCACTATTGATCTATTTTCTCTTAATCCTTGACCTTTGTTTTATATCTCAACATAGTTGTATATCTTCCCAATGATTTGTGTAATGACCAAACTAGTTTTTCCTCTTCTTCCTTTAATCTTAGTGCACTATTTTTTAGATCTTGAACATATTAATACCATAGTTATACTTCTTCAACTTATAGACCTATACTTAGTAGATCTTTCAAACCTTGATTCCAAATCAAAGTATTAATGTGATTAGAAACCTCCAAGAGATAGCATATGCTTTTCACATTTAATGGAATTATCAATGCATTGGGTAGTATATAGTTTGCACAATCCACCCAAGGATCTCCTTCAATTTTCATTTTAGAACCACTACCTACTTTCTAGGCCAACCAATTCCCTATTGTTGGAAAGGCCTTTACTAGTGCCTTCCATATTATAGAATTCCCTCTTGATGATTTCATTAGCATTTTGATTTAATCCTCAATGGATAATGGATCAAGGTATTTATCCTTCATTACCTCATTTGAATGCTCTTTTTCTTTAAATAACCTCCATAGACTGTTCCCTACTAGTTCTTGTCCAAAGTGATGTATATTTTTTAAACCCCATACCTCATCCTCCTTTGGATTTGCTATCATATTCTATTTCACTAAATGAATATCTTCCCTTTCTTTATTCACAGTCCACAAGAAACTTAAAAATGTATTTATTATGTTTTATGACATTCCCTTTGGGATATATGCTAGACAATACCAATATGTAGGGATTGCTTCGAATACTGAGTTCACCATGGTTAGTCAATTTCCTCTTGAGAGTCATCTGTAGCACCAATTTAGCACTATGTTTTCTACTTCATATATCTAATTATGACCCTTTACCCTATAATAATTGGTTATTAACACATATCCCATGTATTTCACCCATTTCTCAATGTTGGGTGTGGAGACTGATATCATCCTGATTTAGAGGTCTTGTTTCAGCTATCTTTTGATCCCAATCCTTGACGAGGGGTGTGGAGGGGCTTGCCCCCCCACTACTACTGCCAGGGAGGTAAAGAGGGGCGACAACACCCTTTTATCCGCACCCCTGAAAGCAAAATTTAGAGAAATTTTTCCTTATAAAATATTGTGATTTCATAGTAAATCTGGGCCATTCATTAGGCAGAATATCTAATGATAGAAGTTATGTTAATTTTGGGTTTTTTTCCTTAGAAGGAAACCCTCAAATTATATGAGGGAATTTTATTGCAACTATGTATTATTATGTGGGAAAAAGAGAGGAGACTATGTGAGAGCAAAGAGGAAGTTAAAACAAATGTGTTGTAGGTTATATCCCTTTAGTTTCCTGAATAACATAAAAGGAAGGACTGGTTGTTTCTCTATGGACGTAGCTCAAATGGGTGAACCATGTATATCTGTGTCTCTCTTGTTTTATGCTTTTCTATGTTTGTGTTTCTGCAATATTTTGTGTGTTCCATTGCTATATTATTTAATTTCTAACACTCAAATTGAGATTCTTTGAACTAACGAATTCAAAGAATCCTTCATTCTTGCTCTTCTACTAGATTTTTAAATAGAATATTTGATTTATTGATGTTCACTTCCATTCAAGTTGCTTTATAATATGGGTTTAGAATTTGCTTATATTTTTTGCATCTTTTACCATGCCTTATCCAGAAAATATCATGTCATCAACAAATGAATGAGATATAACAAAGATTTTCTTATTTTTACTCCTTTTATGCCCCTTTAGGTTTTGCTTTATTTTACTACCCTGTTGTTGTGGTAAAATAACAACCCCCCATTTTGTACTTGGTCCATAATAAAAATGAGGACCCTTTTATTTTCCACATATGAATTCTCTCTTTATTTCTTAGTGTTCTTGTTTATATTTGGTGAATATTATGCCTTATCACCTTCATTGTATTTAGTTAAACAATAAACCCCTTTTAAAAATCCTTAAAACTCAAAAAATATTTAAGTACTTAAACACGTCATTAATTGACGTCTCTTTTCACATCTCTCGGGATGTAAAAGTCTTGGACTGTGCCTTTCCCTTAAGTGAACACCCTTGTAGAAGTCTTGAAGCGAGATGGAACCTTTTCTTGCTAATTAACATAAGAATTCTATTCTCGGCTCCCGTTTCCCATTGCAATCCACAAATGCGCACTTTATAAAAGTCCCGAGGAGAGATTCACTTTCCATGTCATTTCACATATAACTCTCTATTATATTTTTATTTGAGTCGAGAGGCTCATTCTACAATCCAAACAAAAAAGCAAAAATTAAATAACCATATAAATAAACAATTAAAACTCTATTATTACAAAACAATTAACTGAGTTGTTGATATTTCACTTTCACTCTTCAAGTAAAATTTTACAGAGATAAAACATCCAATGCGAGTTATGAATAAAATATTTTAAAACAAATTAATATAAAATGGATCAATACACATGTTAAGTAATCTTTTTTGTAGGTTTTAATCTTGTACATAAATTATCTACAAACGAATCTTAAAAACAGAAAATAAAAAATAGTGAGAGAATAAAACATAAAATAGATAAACACAGAGATTTTCCCCTGGATCCCAAATCGGGACGAATAGCTTGATTTTTCATTATATTACTTTAAGTGTTACAACACATATATGTACATGTCGAAGCGTACATAAACCCCAATCCATTAACCCTAGATTAGAACATAACCGTAGTTCCCTTGACCGGATCTACAAAATACCAGGGGTTGAAAACCATCATGCCCCAAAACCATGTGCAAACCCATGCACAGAACCATGGGTGGGTCCGCCCACTGGAAAATAAGGACCAAAAAAATTTTCTGGGGCGCTGCCCCAGACCCTGACAGGGGGGCTACCGCCCCCCCTGTTACCCTCCCACGTGTGACTAGTCGTGGAAAGAATATAATACAAACCCAACATTCTTCCACTTGGTGTTTTCTTTCCACAGGGGGCCACAGGAGAGCTTAGTCATTGGCCCAATTCTTCAACACCCATTGTTTCTCTACACCAAGAGAACTTCTGACTGCTCACAGACTTCGTCAATGCATCTGCAACATTCTTCAAAGTGTTCACCTTTACCAGCAACACCCTTTTAGCCTCAACCATATCTCTAACAAAGTGATATTGAACATCAATGTGCTTTGTCTTTGAATGATAAGCAGGGTTCTTAGCCAAGAAAATTACACTTTGGCTATCACAGTCTATCCTTATAGCTTGCTGTACCAACCCCATACTTGAACACAATCTCTGTAACCAAACTGCTTCCTTGCTTGCATGAGTGGCTGCTATGTATTCTGCCTCTGTAGTTGAAAGAGCCACTACAGACTGTCTTTAACTCATCCAACTGACTGCGCCTCCAAATAGGCTAAACACATACCCACTTGTAGATCTTCTTTGGTCCAGATCTCCAGCCCAGTCTGCATCAACAAAACCAAGAATGTCCAACATTCTTTCCAATCCTGGTCTTCCCTGGTAGCACAAGCCATAATCACTAGTGCCACGTAAATATCTGAAAACCCGCTTCACTGCTGTCCAATGCTCCTTCCCTGGGTTTGACATAAACCTGCTCAATACTCCCACCGCATGTGCAATGTCTGGTCTAGTACATACCATTGCATACATCAGGCTACCCACTGCACTTGCATATGGAACACGGGACATATACTCCTCTTCTTCTTGTGTCTTTAACGTTCAATGTGGACAATTTTTGTACCTACAGAAATAGGAACATTCATCGGTTTACTATCCCGCATATTGAACCTCTGCAATATAGTCTCAACATACTTCCTCTGGTTTAACCAGAGCTTCCTCTTTCCCTGATCTCTATTAATTTCCATGCCCAAAATATAGTTTGTAGCACCAAGATCCTTCATGTCGAATTTGGAGAACAGATGGGTCTTCAAATCTTGGATAATTTCTTTGTCATTTCCAATCAACAACATATCATCCACAAACAAAACCAAATAAATAACACGATCACCAATTAATTTAAAATAAACACAATGATCCTCCTTGCTTCTGGTGAAGCCAAGTCCCCGTATATAGGTATCAAATTTCCATACCACATCCTCGTGGATCGTTTTAACCTCCATACATAGACTTCATTAACCCCGCATGTCTGTATTTTCTTCCCCTTCACCATAAAGCCTTCAGGTTGTTTCATGTAGATCTCCTCTTCCAGATCCCCATGAAGAAATGTTGTCTTCACATCCATCTGTTCTACCTCAAAATCAAATGCAGAAGCAATAGATAAAAGTAATCTAATAGAAGTAACTTTGGCAACAGGAGAAAAAATATCACCAAAATCAATTCCCGACACCTGGGAATAACCTTTTGCTACCAACCGAGCTTTATATTTCTCCACCTTGCCTTCTACATTCATCTTCTTCTTAAACACCCATTTTCTCCCGATAGGCTTTCTTCCAGCCGACAACTCCACCAGATCCCATGCCTCATTTTTATGCAAGGATGCCATTTCATCAACCATGGCCTCCTTCCAAAGTTTTCCATCCTTTGAATCTACTACCTCCCTGACACTTCTGGGATCATCATCAGTTATAGTTAAAGCAAAATTTGAACAGAAAGCAAATGGACTATACCTTTCTGGTTGTCTCCTTTCCCGATCTGATCTTCTCACAGCTAGAGTTTGTGGCTCTTCCTCTTATGAGTCTTCTTCTATTGTAGAGTATGATTCATCCTCCTTTAGCTCAAACTCTATCTTCTCAGGTTCCTTTGGTAGGACTTCATGTTTAAAAATATCTTTCACCTCTCTAAACACCACATCTTGGCTGTACACAACATTCCTTATTTCCTGGTTCCAAAGCTTGTAACCCTTTAAACCATCCTTATACCCAATAAAGATGCACCTTTCATATTTATTATCCAACTTGCTCCTTTTCTCCTATGGAACATGTACATATGCATCACATCCAAATACCCTCAGATGTGAAAGAGAGGGTTTCTTACGAGTCCATACCTCATGTGGAGTCTTATCCTCCAATGCTGATGAAGGTGATCTGTTAACTAAGTAACATGCAGTCTCCACTGCCTCTGCCCAGAATTCTTGTCCTAACCCGATACCACTAAGCATGCTTCTTTCCTTTTCCATCAGCATTCTGTTAATTATTTCTGAAACTCTGTTTTGCTAAGGTGTGTATGGAGTAGTCCTCTACCGTGCTATACCACACTTCTTACAGAACTCTTCAAATTCCTGCTTGTAGAACTCCCCACCATTATCTGTCCTCAACACCTTTATCTTCTTCTCTGTTTGGTTTTCCACCAAAGCCTTAAATTCTTTAAATATGTCAAAGACTTCAGATTTCTTCCTCAAGAAATACATCCATGTATTCCTTGAGAAGTAATTTATGAATGAAACGTAGTACACAGACTTACCCAGTGATGGAATCGAAACAGGTCCAAACACATCACTGTGCACAAGCTCTAATATCTTGTTCACCCTCTTAGCACCAGAAGGAAAACTCACCTGATTCTGCTTCCCATACACACAATGTTCACAGAAATCAAAATCCAGAGAGCTATTGGACATACCTTCTACCATACCATTTCCATTCAGTATCTGAAGGCCCTTCTCTCCAATATGTCCAAGCCTTTGATGCCATAGCATGGTCTTTTCTCCAGAGACTGCTAGGCTTTCCGCTCCACTTTCAGGAACCACAAAATTGTTGCACCCATAAATAACAGTGCTTCCCTGAAGCTTGTACAGAGTTCTAATGCGAACTCCCCACATTAATACCAGTGCTCCCTGAACCATCTTACATGTATCTTTCTCGAAAACTATTTTTACACCTACATCATCCATCTTGCTTATAGAAATCATATTTCTGGCCAATGCAGGAATGTGCAGAACACCAGGAAGTGTTCTAATCCTTCCACCTTGCAGCTTCAGCTTGAATTTTCCATGTCTGAAGATTCTGGCCTTCCTATCATCACCTAAGAAGACATCACCGCCATCATATTTCTCATACTCGCAGAACCAACCCCAATGGGGAGTGAAGTGAAAGGATGCACCTGAGTCAATCAACCATGACTGATGATCTACATGTGTATTTGAAGAAGAAGCCAAATAAACATCCCCACCTTCATCCAAGGTGGTTTTTACCTCTCCAGAAGTAGCATCATCAAATCCCTTTCCTTTCTCAGGAGCTTTAGATTTGCAGTCCTTTTTGTAGTGCCCTTCCTTTTCGCATTTCCAGCACACCTTTACAAAGTTTCCAGGAGATTTAGATCTCCCTCTAGATTTAGATCTCCCACTTGAAAACTTATTCTTGTTTCTGTTCTGGGACCTTCCTTGTATAGATAAGGCATCTCCATTCTGACCCTCCATATTTATCCGTCTCATTTCCTCCGACAGCAAGGCTGAGACAATGTCATCAAAATTCAAGGTAGTTGTATTGCTACCTATTGCAATAACCAGAATGTCCCACGAATCTCGTAGAGAACACAACAAAATGATGCACTTATCTTCATTTGAGATTTTAATATCAATAGATGACAGCTGACTTACCACAATATTGAAGGCGTTCAGATGCTCTGTCACCGAGTCTCCATCCTTCATCCTCAGGTTATACAGCTTTTTCCGCAGGAACAATTTATTCACCAAAGACTTAGATTGGTACAAAGTCCCTAGCTTGTCCCACAAGGTCTTCGCCGTAGCTTCCCTCGATACATTCAACAATACTGAATTTGAGACACACAACCATATAGTGCTCTTTGCCTTCCGATCCAGTTTCTTCCAGTCTTCATCTAACATTTCTGTTGGTTTAGTACCCGAATCTACCGTGATCCACTGATCTTTATCCACCAACAGATCCTCCATCTTGAGCTTCCACAACTCAAAACTCTGACCATTAAATTTATTTATATCCATCTCCCCGCCACTCGCCATCTTCTTTCACTGCAAGAATCGATCCCCCAGATCTCCCACTGAACAAGGTCTACCTCAGGCCCGAGCAAAAAACCCCTGAGCAGCAAAGGCGTCCCCTTGAAGCAGAAACTGCTCTGATACAAAATGTAGGTTTTAACCCTGTACATAAATTATCTGCAAAAGAATCTTAAAAATAGAAAATAGACAATAGCGAGAGCATAAAACATAAAACAGATAAACACAGATATTTTCCCCTGGATCCCAAATCGGGATGACCAACTTGATTTTTCATTATATTCCTTTTAGTGTTACAACACATATATATACATGGCGAAGTATACATAAACCCCAATCCATTAACCTTGGATTAGAACATAACTGTAGTTCCCTTGACTGGATCTACAAAATACCAGGGGCCGAAAACCATCATGCCCCAAAACCATGTGAAAACCCATGCAGAAAACCATGGGCGGGTTCGCCCACCGGAAATTAAGGACCAAAAATTTTTTCCGGGGTGCTGCCCCGGACCCTGAGAAGGGGGGCTACCGGCCCCCCTGTTACCCCCCTGCGCCTGACTAGTCGTGGAAAGAATATAACACAAACCCAACATTTATAACATTCAAAAATGCAATTTAAAAAGTAATAAATTACACATTTTTTTTTGCGCTCTAAAATAAGTTTGCAACAAAAGAAATTTGATCCCTCTCGGCTCATGTTCGATCTGAGCTTTAGATGGATCTATACTGGTGTTTATCTCAATCCTTGACCCTTGTTTTTTGAATGAGTGTTAGTCTTCCCAAACTCTCCAAGGAGAGATGGTAATTTCTCTAGCAATTACCGTGAAAATTTCCATCTTAGTCTCCATTAAAACCTTAGTCCTCAAATTTTCATAATGTTTAAACTTAATTTTTTCTTGAGAAAGCCCTCCCAAGGTGACATGGACATCACTATGATGTGGCATACACATTTTCCTATTCCATATTGACACTTCCCATATAACACAATGTCAATATGACAACTTGGAATGCTTTAGAGTTAATCGTAGGTTAGTGTTTAATTCATTAATTGATTAGTCTTATGTTTGATAATCGTGCCTCCATGAATAAATTTATGTTATTTCCATTTAAATGGAGATTATATTCCATTCATGCTAAATCTTCTTGCATGTAATGATATCTATTCAATTGTTAATGCCTACAAATTACAATTATTACTTTACTTCGTAACTCTAAATAAACCTCAAATTTCTAATTTCCTTCATAATTTTGTTCTCCATTGTTGCAATCTGCTCAATCTACTAGCTCTGCAAGAACTGTAAACATGGGGAGGAAACCTAAGAAGAAGAAACTAATGCAAAATCTACTTAAATAAATCCTTGAAGAGTTTGATGATAAATATTTTAATACATTCATGTTTTCAGAGACAATAATTAGCCAATATTCCAAGAAAAATTCATGGAATTGAATTCACATTCTTCTAAAAGAAGAATTACACCATATTGTGATTGAAATTCCTCCATACGAAGAAGGAGCTAAAGGAAATCTAGATAAATCTCTCCAAGATGTTTTAGAGTCTTGCCTGCACAAAGTTGTTGCTTTCCCTAAGTTACTACCTTACACTGACATGATATGCTTGGATATTCAGGTTGTGGATTCTTCTAGGCGATTAATTTGCACTCCAAATGGCACCATTGCGACTCTTTCCACCTTGAGGATCTCTAGGTCATGTATATGTTGCATGAACCTGAACTTACATATAATTCTACATGCTTAGAAGATTTCATTGAAGAGGAATGTACTCAGTATAATAGGAAAATGCCTGATTTAATTAAGGAATGGGGAATGAATATTTTTTTTAAAGGAAGAACCTTCTAAAGACTACCCTATTGCCTCTTTGAATGTTTCTTTTTCCTTTTTGTCTTCTATGCTCTGTTGACTCTTTGGTAAAAAGAGTGTGACAAATTTTCATTTGGATTGAGTTCCTCTTATTCAAAGGGCTTATGAGGGTTATGTTTTTAATTGTGCTACTATATTGTTGAATAACTTAGCCAAACACATCAAATCATTTCGCCTTGACAAAACTGTCACTTATAATATATAGTTTTACATGTTGGCTTTTGTTATGGATTCCATTTTTTTTTTCTACTTCCTTTCTGGAAATTAGATGGAAGTGGACACCCGTCGAAGCACTACCCATCCACATATATCATAACAAGCTATGGGAGGAAAACTGTTTCAACCATTTTTATCAAATTTTTCATGTTTTCATTATCCCTATCTTTGAAGTCATATTTAACACTAAACCTCCTATAAATTTAGAAGAGGCCAATTATTGTATTGAAAGAATTGGTGATTGATATTTTGAAGACAATTTATCTTATGTAAGTATTTACGGTTGTTAGTCTCCTCCACATTCTTTACCCCTTTATGTTCGTGACATGTTAATCTATAAAGAAATCACTTATCAACTAGCTGAAACAATAATTATAGTCAAATTGCAAAAGATCTGGAAGAAAGTCTTGCCCGATTTTCCAATGAAGTCGGTATTTACACCCTCCAAAATATCCAACATTCCCAAAGAGAGTTAAATAACTTATTTTCATTGAATCTGGGTAAAATTCCTTTAAAAATCTATGATCCTTTAAGTTTTATTCGTAATCATTGTGTCTGAGTGGGAAGAAACATGCACGTGAAAAATCCATTTATGATGATTTGTTTTGTAAAGCCAAGTCTTATCAAGAAGTTTGTAGAAGAGAAAAAAATTTGTCCTTGGATAACTACCAACATTTCCTGATGTTTAGAGATGAAAGGTGAGCCTCATTGCCTTTAATTCTGCAATAAGAAATAGGGGAAGCAATTTCAACTGAATCTTCTACATCTAAAGTCCTAGAGGATGTCATCATTGAAGAAAAAATAATTTGTGCTAAAAAGAATTTTTTTGAAGTTACCATTGAACTTCTCAAAGAAACCATTATTGGAAGAACAAAGGTTTATCCAATGAATCAACAATGGGAAGAATTTGAGAAGATAACAACAAATGTTCCTCAAAAGACACTTGATGTTCCTCATCCTCCTACAACTCATGTACAAATTACTACTGAACAAATGCAAGAGCAAAAATTAAGTTCTCCTCCTCCAAGTGTTATTGATCACAGTGAGACTCGTCTAGTTGCCACTAAAGTTATTATCAAAACTTCTAATATCTCAATTCGAGGTGGAGATAAGAAAACTGAGGTACTATCAAGTTCCATGCCTCCCATTGAAATGGAGTACATCCCACAGATTGTGGCTTTTTATAGCCCAGAACAAAAGATGATTGTAAGGAGAAGTAGAAAAAAGAAGAAAGTTGAAGAGGCAAGAGCAATAATAGAGATTTCCTTATAAACAGTTTGGGTTGTGTCTCAAATTAGTCTAGATCAGGTTATGGAAGGTATAATTGTTCATATTGGAACACATGCTAATGATAATATAGAATTTGCTGGCAAATTAAAAGAGTTTTTCAAGCAAAAGCATGATAAAATTCAACAGTTGGAGCAAAGTTTGTCTCAACAGAGGAACTCGATACAAGCTTAGTTAAAGCTAAAAGAATAAGAAATTAATAAAACACAGTGTGAATTTGTAATATCCCAAATTTTTAGCTTCCAAGCTAAATGGGACATTAGAGTTAGCAGCAGTTATAGCCAACAAATAAATGGGTAGAAAAGCCCATAAGTCTCCTAAGAAGGATAAAACACTCCAAGTGTGAAGGGAGACATTATTTCAAGCGTAATAAAATACCTCTATGTGTGAACAAGGATAAAATGCAGCTACTTTGACTTGGTCAACTGTGCAGTCTTGGAGGAGAAGAAACCCTAGGAAGAATAACGCAATTTTGGAGGGAAGTGCATCTTTTGAATGAGGAGACCTAATTGGGTGGGCCCAAGGAGAAGCAAACTCGTATTATATATGAGGGAGAGGATGAGGGCATTGTTATTTATGCTTTAGATCATTATTCATGTCTCTCTAGACATTTTCTTACTCTTGCTGTTCAACAGAGTAGCAGTGTGGTTTAGCACTTGGGTGTTCCCATGCGGGAATCCCACCTCTTCCTTTGAGGAGCCTCATTGGGAGAGCTTGCATTCATCATTCCAAATTAGGTTTTCAGGCCAAGCTTCAACCATCTTCATCAACGAAGTCTTTGCAGCAGATATTGTACAGTGTAGCTGGGTGCAGCAGTGGAAGGGATTGATATCCCACTTTCTGAGCCAGTCCTTGTTGGAGGGAGATTTCCTTTCATCCAGAGATCTGTTTGGAGGGTCTTGGAGCAGATTTCAGATCAGTGGTATCATACCACTCACTTCTCAGAGTTTCCAGCGCAATTGTAGCTGGGAAATGCGTTATTCTGGGAGGCAGATTTCATTGCAAGGTTTGGTGGCTTCTTTGTGGTTTTTCCTTGTGATTGAGAGGTTCATTCTCTCATGGGAGGAAGCCTTGAAGTATCTTCATTAGATCAGATTTATATCAGCCTCTTACACTCTCATGCTTCATGTTGCAGTGAGTATTTAGAGATTTCTGAATATTACATTTTGTAATTAGAGTGTTTGACAAGAAACCCTTGCCGGGTTGTCTTGCTTTTTGTATAAGGAGACTACATCTCATTCCTTGAGCATTTATGATTAATATATAAGTAGATATATTTTTCTTTGGTAATTTCGTGTGTAAAACCTCTCTTATACTGTGCAGTCCATTGAGCAGCTACTTCGGCATTTCGAAGTATTGGGGGTTTTCACTAGTTTTGGCTACACTAGTGTGGGAGGCCTGTTTAGCCCACCTAGTTTGATTTGTTTCAGCTCTATTCTTGGATTTAGATTTTTTATTGCTGTGTCTATGGGATCCAAGAGTTCATTTCAGTATTTTATTGCATGCATGGCTGGAAATGAGTTTTTTCTTCTAGCTTCCTGAGTTTTCCCAAGGAGGAATATTTACATAGCTATAGACAGAGCCTGAGAAGGGGCCAGCTAGCCTCCAGATCTCAACCTCTTTTTAGAGGTGACACATCTAGTAAACGCACACTCATTCCATCTCTAAAATAGCCTTGTTCATATTTCTAACAAAGGAACACTTCAGTGGAGAAAAATTCTGTTGATTTCCATTTCGGGACATTACAGTGGTATCAAAGCTTCAAACTTGACTCAGCCTGTGGAGTTCGAAATTTAGAAGTAGAGGGATCAAGGATGAAGAAGATGAATTTACTCTCATCCATCTTCAGATCTCAAGAAAAAGAGGAAAGATGTAGTGAGATTCCAAAGGGGTCTCAAAGAAGAAGAGGTTGCAATGAGATCTCAAGCCATTGCATTTCAGAGAAAGAAGAAGTGGACAGGAACCAGAAAGATTCAGTATGTGAAGAAGGAAGGGAAGATAAGCTAATAAAAATTATTCCACAATTTATACAAAGCTTTCAAGGAGAGCTGAAGAACACAAGATTGGAGATGGGATCTCCAAAGGAGGATGAATCTAGAGCAGAATCTAGATTTGCACATGGTGAGGAGAAGCATGCAGCTGCACACCATAGGGCACAGTGCAGTCAAGGGCCTAGATCTATCTTGAGATGGAGGAAGGGAGCTGACATCTTGCATTTCACATTGCTGGAGGCAAGACCTTCAGTTCATACTCTTGAACAAGAGGACATGGGGATCTCTTTTTCACAAAGGGATCAAGTTGTTGGAAGGTTGCTCACACACATTACTGATAAAGAGGGCAACAACGCTGTCATATCTAGAGCACATCTAGTGCCTCATGCAGAGGAGGGGGGATCACATTCTCCCATAGGAGGGATTCTTGTGCCTTTGCAAGAATTTCCCCAGGATCTAAGCATAATCTGTGAACAACATGATTGTGCAGCATTGCAGCTGGAAGAAGAGGAGAGGGAGGAAGAGCAACATCAGTTGATGAGAAGCACACACCCTTCTCTATTTTAGAGAGCCAATTCAAGTAAGAGGCAGACTGATTTGCACAGTCAGGGCAGGGGCAGGGTTTCCCAATCACATATGCAGTCTACTCTTGACATTGATGTCTCACTATATGGAGGCATTCCACTTGGGAGGCCACTTGATCCTCAGTTGATGAGAGATGTCTTGTCTTTGGGTTCACCACTCTTGGATTTTGGAGAGGTGAAGAGTTTTGAGAAGAACTTTGGCATGGGGGATGTCAAAGTAGCAGGCAGGAACATGAGTGGAGCTTCACATGCCAGATCACCAGCGCTGTCACTGAGGAGGATTGATCCTTATTGGAGGTCTCAGATTTTTGTAGAGTACTCCAAGGATCTTTGTGCATGCATGGTTCTTGATGACTCGGATGGAGATGACAGATACATGGTGGATGATGTGGTCATCTATTCATATGGTAGGATCTTCTTGACTAGATATTCTAGTATCAAGGAGAAGCTGTTACATGCAACACATGAGGACTTCTCTTCTATGCACCTTGATGCATATTTCCAGTTGATGGTGGAGTTCATTTGGGAGGGCATCCAACATGACATATATCAGCATATGGAGAGATGCATAGCCCAGATGGTGATAGAGAGGATGTCACAACCACCTTCCTACTCATTGAGAGTAAAAGGGAATTTTCAGTTGAGCTATTTCAGCTCAAGACCGCAAGTGCATAATGGAAGAGGTATAATTTCACATTTTATATTGTACTTCTTTTCATTATTTGAGCAGCATGATGTATCAAGTAGAGTTGCTTCTTCTTGCATATTATATGGTGGTGTACTTGCAGCTACTTGTAGCATTGATTTTGGCTATCTTTTTGATGAGCTGTGGAGGAAGCCATATGTCTCTTGGTGTGCACCAATGACACCATATTGTAACTTCATGTTTCCATCTCATGAGTTGAATATGGC
Organism: Pinus albicaulis; assembly: GCA_034641835.2. Lineage (NCBI taxonomy): Eukaryota > Viridiplantae > Streptophyta > Pinopsida > Pinales > Pinaceae > Pinus > Pinus albicaulis. Next base: position 617,905,654 of record CM076571.1, on the reverse strand, counting down.
AGCAAACAAGTGGCTGGTAGAGCACTTGTTGATTCTTATATTGATGCAGGCCAAGGATGCACTGTGCTGGTTCCATGAGAGGGACCAAGATTCACTCTCCGATTTTCAATTGGAAACTTGTTTTTATTGTATCTTGCTTCCATGTATTGCTGATGTGTTCTTGTTCAGAGGAAGCTTGTATGAGGGAGAGATGACGCAGCAACAAAGGTTGATGTTGCCGTGGTTGTACTTGGGAGAGTATGGGAAAAATTCTTCCCATACTTTTCATGATATTTCCGAAGAGAAGAAAGGCACATTCATGGTGCAAGGAGGCTACCCTTCAGCATTGAAGGCCCATGAGAGATTTCCATGTTGGGAGGAGATATTCTCACATAGAAGCATAATGGTGGATGGATTTGGCATGTGGAATGTCAAAGGGAGAAGTCATGGAGCCTTATTACAAAAGCCTACAGTGCTGTCACATAGGAGCATGTTCTTATGGCTGAGATATTCCAAGGGGAGGAGGTATCCCTTCTTCTTGCAGATTTTTATGAGTATATTCTCATGGGAGGACTTGTTGGAGGAACTCACTTTCATTCCACTCACTATGTGTTTGGTCTCAATCTAGTCTCCTAAATTGAGCTCATTTAATTGTCAACCAGGTTTGGTAAACTGCTGAAGTGAAGTGTACTGTATGTACCTAGGTGTTTGTTTCTTAATGTGTTGTGTGTAGTGTTTTGTGATGATTTATGATGTTTTTGATCTTTTGGTGGTTTTATGTTCACAAGGAAAATGGCTAGAAAGCTAATGGAAAGAAGCTAATGATTAAGAACAGAGTAAAGCCTAATTGGTTGATGAAAAATGACAAATGCAATTGCAGATATTGAAACAGAATCAAATCCAAACTATGACTGAGAAAAAACAAAGCTTGATAATGAATTTTAAGCAAATGATTCAAAACATAAACTCAACTTGTCAAATTCTTTCATCAAAGGTGTTTTGAGAGAGAGCTTGAGACATGGTCAGCTAAGCATGCAAATTCTCCTAACTAAACAGTTAAACAACTAACTTATAATGATGCAACATATTATCCATGATTAGAGATTTGTTGAAGCATATTTGGAGTAAAACATTGATACCATCATAAGATCTCTACTTTAAGACTAGTTCCTAACTCTATTCTGCAACTTAGTTTGATAACACTACACTTCACTCAAAGGTTATAGATTTTTTAAAATAGTCTTTTGAGGAAATGTTTGTTTGTGAGATGATAAGGAAGTTGCAGAAGTACTTCAGGCCTTAAAATGATATTGTCTTCTGTTCATATGGTTATGAATCAATTGTAGATTTTAGAACAAGAAGAGGTTTGTAAATAATGAAGGTTGTTTTGTTAAACTTAACAACTGAAGTAATCTAATATGCAGTGAATGACAACTGAATGTGGAGTGCAAATGCAATGAGTTAAGCTAAAACTGAACTTAAGATGTCACTAGTCTAAAACAGTGCTGAACTACAAGTCATTATCAAACTTAAAACAAAATAACCGAGCATGAGTTAAGTGCAATTAAACTCCGGAGTATCCTAACTATGCTATCATGCATTATTCTATGGAATTACACAGTCTGTTTGTCCATCATGATTGGTATTTTGGAAGAGTTTCTTAGAACAATCCTAACTGTACAATTCAGTGCACATGCAAACATAAAGACTGAAAGCAATGAAAAACTAAGATATCATAGCCATCTCCTACCCATCATTATGATATTTTGGAAAAGCGTTTAAGAGCAAGAACAACTATGGTACTTAATGAAAACACACAACTAAAACGTTCAAGATCAAAATCATGCTTAAGACAGTATAAGGATTTTTTGGAAGAGTTTCTTCTTTTGGAAGAGTGCTTAGCATAAGTATAACTGTGATGGTGAATAAAAGAGATTACAATTAAATCCTACAATACTATAGCCATTTCCCATTCATCATTATAATCTTTTGGAAGAGCTTCTTCTTTTGGAAGAGTTTTTAGAACGAGTATAACTATAGTAGCTAATGAAAACAACTACGAATTCAACTTCAAAAACATAAAGGCAGCTAAGATACTTATCTAAATTGCGCAAATAAATCCGTGCAGGAGGCAGGGGCCCTCTACCACCAGAAGGAATCTAACTCCAAATCAAATCAATGCTTTCAAAACAATATTGTCTGCTTCATTAAAGGTGAAATAACTTGAACAGAGCAATCTGCATCTTCAGAAATGGAGCACAGAATCTAAGAAAAATCTGGAAACAAAATCTAGCCTAGCTCTCGGTTTCCCAAGTGTTTATATAACAAATGTACATAACAAGACTTGCAACAATTCCAGGATCATTGTCTTTCCTTATCGAAATCACATTAGGACTCTTGAAGTGGCTGCGTAAAAAGGAAAAGGACATCCGGACTAAGACAGTCCTATTAGAAGTCTGCCTTCTTAAATGTGTTCCCACGTACAAAAACCATATCCAGAATTCGTTTCTTCCTTCATGGTGAGCAACGAACAATGTAGACATGACGTGGAATATACCCATATGCGGTTTTTCTTGAGAGGCCACCTGGAACATACCCAAACGTGAAGACAGCTGCAGAATCGCCGGTTAGCTACGGAATGCCTGCATTCTGCAGCTAGTTCCGGTCAAAATGCATTATAATGACAAAAATCATAAAAATTAGAAAGTCAGTCATGTTAATCATTCTAAAAGTAATTTTAACTAAATTCATTGATCAATTGGGTCTGGAATAGCAATGGACAAAGGAAAATGAGGTAAAGTAGAATGAAAGAAAGCACAATCTTGAGGCTCAACATACCCCCACTGCTGACTTCTTGCATGTCCTCATGCAACTTATCCTATAAACTCAGAGGCTTCTACAAGAACATCTAATCCTCTCCTTCTCCTTTTCCTGGAAGCTAAAGATCTTCTGGGTTTTCTGATGACAAGTTTGAACCTCAAGTTGGTAAGTGCCCTGATTAGCTTCTTGTTCCTCTTCTTCAACTTTTCATTAGCCTTTTCCACTTTGTCTATATGTAGAGATAAGTTTGAGTTCATATCAGTTTTGAGCTTGACTTGTTCCTTCAAAATTTCATTCTCATTTTTGATGTGTCTATTAAGTATTTCTAGCTCATACCTATCCCTTCTTAACACATCTATTTAGGACAGTGGAGGACTAGGGGTTCTCTCCCTACTCTCTGAAGCTTTCCTTTCCAAAGTTTCAACATAGTCATAGACTTCTTGCTGAGCAGGGTCAATTTCAGGGGTTCCTTCATTAAAATCCTCTTCAACATCTTCTTCAATAGATGTTTCCTCATCTTCTATATTTATCACCCCTGTTTGTTTAATTTGAGTTTTCCTTAGTTTCCCCTTTAGTCTATGGCTTCTTCTTGGCTGAGAAGATCCTTCTCCTTTCTCTGTGGCAGATTTCATGATTACCTTCTCTTTCTTAAGTTGTCTCTTGATTTGAGTCAACTTCTCTAAAATGATTTCCTCACTACTTTCCTGGACTATTTTGTCAATTTCAATTTTTGAAGCTCTCCATTTCCTGCTTCTCCTTGTAGGCTGTTGTTCAGGCGAGGGCTCTTTTGGCTCTTCAAAATGATTTCTTATCAAGAAATTGTCCCAAGTATCATTTGTTTTGGCTAAATGGTGTTCAATCAAAATTTTAACCAAGCCATGATGATATAGAGTTGTCTCTAAAAATTGAACCCTTCTTTGAACACAAGAAGCCATCTTTTTCAAACTTTGAAGCAAGAAATAGTGTAGGTTTAAGTCTTCCCCCAGAAAATGCATTATCAGTCTAATGTGGTAAACATAAAATGTGCCATATCTACCCTCACATGTAATAAATTTTTGCAGAATAAGCAGTATGTTTCTCCATTTATTTTTCAAGGTAGAACTTGGAATTCCTTTCTTAAACACAGTGACATCCATACCTGGTGATTTTAGAATTTGCTTCCAGGTTTCATTATGGAATTCTCTGTTTTTGAACCATCTCTCTCCATTTCTAAGCAATCTTGTAGCTTCTGCAATGAAAACTTTAGTGACAGTGAATTTGACATCTCCCACTTCAACCTCAGCTCCTTGAAATGACCTTGCAAATGTTTTAGTGACTTCTTTGTGGAAGCCATTAAACTTCTCAAGAAATTGTAGCCATCCTATCTGTTGCAACATTTCTTTACATTGAGGGTAGCCTTCTAGGTATTTTGTACCCACTGGTTCAGTTCTTACAATGAAACCCATAATTGCTTCTTCAATGTTCAGATTAATACTCTTTCTACCCATTGAAACAATAACTTTCACCTTCGAATTGAAATGGCTTCAAACTTTGGACTGATATACCTCTGCGTTATAATGACAATGGCTTCAAACTTCGGACTGATATGCCTTTGGTTGACAATGAAATTTTGGACTGATATGCCTCTGGTTGACAGTGACAACAACTTCAAATTCTATTCTGATATACCTCTGTCTCTCAGTGGCAAATGGCTTCAAATTCCCACACTGCTATACCTCTGTCTCTTGGTGGAAAATGGCTTCAAATTCTTCACTGTTATACCTCTGTCTCCCGGTGACAAATGACTTCAAATTCCACACTGCTATACCTCTGCGTTTACAGTGATAATGCTCACTCTCTGCCCACGGTGATAGTGCTTTGATATTCAAACTGATATACCCTTTTGCTCTGCTCACGATGATAAGAATATCTCTGTTTGCGGAATGAAGTGCTGGCTACATAATGGAGTGATGGAAGTAGTTACAGAATGAGTAAGTGGAGTGAGGTGGAGGAAATGAATTAATGATTGAAAAGACGACGGAGATTTTTACAACGGAAAAGAGAATCATCATTGAATGATTTGGTTGGGTGACGTGAAGAATTCAAACACTTCAGCCATTTTAACTGCTTAAATGATGTCGGGTATGGAATTTGAAATGAGAGATTTTAATCCAAAGTTTATGGAGGGTTTATTGGTCATGATCAATAAAAATAATTAAAACAACCTTTTCAAACAATTCATAACTAAAACTATGCTAAAATTTATGAAATGCCATTATAATCTAAACTTGTTACCTCTGCTTTTCATTTGATTTTTGTAGTCTTTGTCTTCTTTGTTCTCCTTTGGAAGAGTCTTCATAATCCTTCTTGATTCTTCTTATTTATGGATACACTGGATCTTTTTGTTGCAATTCAAATGTCTGCTGATCAGTGCCTTCAGGATTTGTAGCTGCGGAATGTCTGGCTGGCTGCGGAAAGTCTGATCAGCTGCAGAATGTCTATTAAGCTGCAGAATGTACCTGTAGAGCATTTTAATCATGGAATGGAGTAGTTTGGGATATAAGTGAGATGTTATATGGCATGAATGAAGATGGATGATGCGACATGATATGTATGAAATGGATGATGAAATGGAATGGATTCAGTTTATGAAATGGAGTGGAAGAACATAAGAACTGCCCTGCAATCCATGACATTTGTTATTCATTTGCAGTAAGACATCAGACTTTAAATTTTGACATGAGAATGAGGTGGATGGAGTATGGAATGAGATGAATGAAATATGGAATGAAGTAGAGTATGAATGAATGAATGAAATGGGGTATGGATGGATAAGTGAATGGAGTGAAATGAAATGAGATGGATCATAAGCACTATGGATCTGAACTTATGATTTTATAACAACTGCTTGCAAACACAAAATGGAAAAGTTAGAGTATCAGAGAGACTCTGATTTTCACCCTATCTTTTCTGTATAAACATGCCAATCAATGATTGGTTTTCATGTTTATAACTTTATTTTTTTATTTATTTTTAATTTTTTTTAATTTTTAATTTTTAATTTTATTTTCAAAAAGAAATGCTTCAGAAAATTCAATCAAGTTGATGAAGAAGAAAGATTCTTCTTCATTAACTTCACATCATTGCTTTCTTGGAACTTCTGGACAAATTCTTCTCTTGAGAGTGGTTTGTGATACAACTTCAATCTATGACCATTCACAAGAAAGTGACCTCTTCTTCATCTATAGTTCTGATTTTTACTGCCCCAATATCAAAAATTTCAACAATTTCATATGGCCCAAGCCAATGTGTCTGAAATTTACCTTGAAAATCCTTGAATTTTGAATCAAACAAGAGAGCCCAGTCACCTTCTTTGAATTTCTTCTCTTTGATGTACTTGTCATGCCATCTAGCTCTTTGCTGTTGAACTAGACTTGTTTTCTGAACTGCATCTTGTCTGATCTCATCCAATTCATTAATCTGCTCCAGTCTATGCTTTTGTGCCTCCGTCAAATCAAGTCCTAGCTGAAATGCCATTTTGAAGGTTTGAATTTGGAACTCTATGGGAAACAAAACTTGCTTTCCATAAACAAGCTCATAAGGAGTATGGCCTGTTGTGTTTCTCCATGTAGTTCTATAGGCCCACAAGGCTTCAGGAAGCCTATCCACCCAATCTTTTCTATGTAAATGGACAGTCTTTGTTAGGATCCCTTCAATAACTTTATTGGTAGACTCCACTTGACCATTTTCTTGTGGATGATAGGGAGTAGATTTTCTATGCCTGATTCTGTACCTCTCCATCATTTGCTCCACTAACCTTGATGTAAATTGAGCTCCTTGATCTGTAACAATTTCCCTTGGGACACCAAAACGAGTAAAAATATCCTCAAAAAGAAAAGTAACTACAGATGATTCATTAGCAACAAGTAATGGTTTAGCTTCTACCCACTTAGTAACATAATCAGTGCAAACTAATATATATTTTTTTTGTCTTGATGGAGGACTAATAGGTCCTACAAAATCCAAAGCCCATTTTTCAAAAGGTTCAATATGTACCTGAGGTTGTAATGGCATCTCACCTGAAGGAGAAGGTTTCCCTACCCTTTGGCAACTGTCACACCTTTTGACATACTCTTTAGCATCTTTAAACAAGGATGGCCAACAATATCCTAAATTAAGGATCTTATAGGCTGTCCTCTTATCTGCAAAGTGTCTGCCACAAGGTTCATCATGACATGCCTTGAGAATCTCAGGCATCTCATCTTCACGAACACACCTTCTAATGATCAAATCTGGACCTGTCTTGTACAACTCATTAGCAACCCATGAATATTTTTCACTATCACAAATGATTTTTATTTTATCCCTTGCATTCATAATTGAAGGAAATTTTCCTAAAACTAAATAATTAGCAATATCATCAAACCATGGAGTTTGAGTAGAGATTGCAAAAAGATATTCATCAGGAAATTGATCTTCAACTGGAGTGTCATCTTTGATATTTTGGAGTCTAGATAGGAAATCAGCTACTGTGTTTTGTTTTCCAGGCCTATCTAGAATAGTAATGTTGAATTCTTGTAAGAGCAACAACCATCTTATAACTCTACCATTAGTGATTGATTTGTTCATTAAGTATCTAATTGCAGAATGATCAGTATGAACAAAAGTTTCATAGCCTGTTATATAGTGTCTAAATTTGTTTATGGCATGAACAACAGCTAAAAAATCTTTTTCAGTTACAGTATAGTTTAACTCTGCAGGAGTCAAATTTTTACCGGTATAATAGATGGCATAGGGAATCAAGTCTTTCTGCCCCAATACTGCTCCTAGAGCTGTATCGGAGGCATCTGTGGAGATATGAAAAGGTAACTTCCAGTTAGGTCCCCTTAATATAGGTGCTTCAAAAATTTTGGTTTTCAGGGTTTCAAAAGCTAACTGGCAATCAGAAGTCCATTTGAATTCACAATATTTGGTGAGTAATTTGAAGAGTGGAGATGCTATTTTGGTGAAGTTTTCTATAAATCTCCGATAATATCCTGTAAATCCTAGAAAACTTCTAACATCTCTTTGACAACTTGGAATGGATAAGTTAGATATGACTTCAACTTTAGACTCATCAACTCTAATCCCATCCCCTGAAATGTGGTGCCCTAAAACAATACCTTCAATAAACATCATAAAACATTTTTCATGACTAAGTGAAAGGTTTGCTTCTTGACATCTTTTTAAGACTTTTTCCAAGTTTTCTAAAGCCTCTTCAAATGTATTCCCATAAACTGTGAAATCATCCATGTACACCTCTACACAGTCATGTATTAGATCCGAAAAAATTCCTAATACCGCCCTTTGGAATGTTGCAGGTGCATTGCATAATCCAAATGGCAATACTCGGTAAGCATAGGTACCCCAAGGACAGGTAAATGTGGTTTTATCTTGGTCTTCAAGTGCTACTTGGATTTGATTGTAACCACTAAACCCATCTAGGAATGAAAAGTACTTTTTGCCGGCTAATGTATCTAATACTTGATCTATGAAAGGTAAGGGAAAATGGTCTTTAAGAGTAGCTTTATTCAGTTCTCGGTAGTCAACACACACCCTCCATTTTCCATTTTTCTTAGGCACAATCACCAAAGGAGAAACCCACCGACTATCTGAAATAGGATAGATGAAGTTAACATTTAACAATTTTTGTAATTCTTCCTTGACAATTTCCCTAAGATTTGGATTCATCCGTCTTTGAGGTTGTCCGATTGGTTTGCAATTTGCCTCTATATAGATGTGATGAGTACAAGTCTTGGGACTTATCCTTTTCATGTCAGTGTATTCCCATGCATATGCAGAAGAATGTCTCTGTAATACTTTGACTAACTCTTCTTGTTGAGATTTTTCTAGGTTCTTGTTTATGTTCAAAGTTTTACCTGGAAAAATCTCTCTTGTAGAGCTACCAAATTTGTCCATAGAATGAAGAGACATCTGCCTTGATGACAAAAACTCAATATTGGATCCCTCTTGAAATGATTCATGTTTGTGTTCTGGAGAGGATTCAAAGTTTTCTAGAGTATTCAGAATTTGATTATCTTCACTAATTTCTAAAATTGTGAAGAGAGGTTGTAAATCTTCCTCATCCTCTATCCATTGAGTGTCATCTAGATCTGTAATTGTCCTAGATGGAGGATATAAAGTGAACTTCTTAGTTGAACTACCATCAGAGATGTACATATCACCGGATCTACAACTAATAAAAGCATCAGCTGTAGCCAACCAAGGTCTTCCTAATATAACAAGATGGCCTCCTAGATTATTCTTAGGAGTTAGGATCATGAAATCCATAGGGTACTCCCAAGAATCTAGGGACACTGGAATGTCTTCTATTACCCCATCTGGTCTGATCATAGATCTATCTGCTAATTGTAATAGTGGGTGTAAAGAGAAGATTAGGAAGTTTCAGTTTGTCCATGATTTGTCTACTCATGATATTTATTGCTGCTCCTAAATCAATGAGTGTGTTTTGAATTTCAATTCCGTTGATGTGAATTTTGACAACTGGATTTCCTGGGTCAAGATACTTTGGAATAGAAATCTTGCCCATCATAATGTCTGCTATTTGTCCTACCAGTTGAATTTTCTTTGTTTCTCTTATTCTTTTTCTTGTTGTCTTCATACTCAACTCCTTTATTGTTTTGGCTAAAATTGAAATTTCCTTGATGGCTTGTAATAATGGAATTTTAATGCAAACATTTCTTAGCTCATCCAGGAAATCATAATTAGGCACCATGATTTGTTTTTCTACACCTCTATCAATTTGTAGTCTTTCCGAAAAGGGAGGTATAGAAGTAGATGTAGATGGTTGCTCTAATACAGGAGTTGAATTTATTGGATCTTTTTGTTTTAATTTTTCAGTGTTTGGGTCTTGAAAGGATGTGTCTTCCTCAAGAATTTTATTCACCCGTAGAGAGTTTTCCTCAGAGTTATCTTGTTCTTGTATGATCACAGAAGGCTTCCTCTTTTCAAGTATTCTTCCAGACCTAAGTTGAACTTCACTAAGGTCTAGAGGAGTAATTAAATAAGTTGGAAATTGTTGGCCTTCTATCATGTATGTGTTCTGAGGATTTTTATTATTGGGGTTTGGTATGGGTTGAGCAGGAAATTGATTTGATTTTTGAGGAAATGGTAATGGGAGTGGTTGATTTTGATGTGGTAGGTTCTGATGATGTTGTTGAAAATTTTGTTGAAGATTTTGAGGAAAATTTTGTTGAGGATTTTGAGGATAAAAATGTGGGAATGGTGGATAGGATGGTGGATACTGATAGTATGGAGAGTATCTTCCATAGGGAATTTGTGTTCCTTGTGCCCAAGATTGAGATTGATTTTTTTGGAAATTGGGGCTAAGGTTGTCACGCCAAGAATTCCAAGGTGGAGGTTGATTATACATTTGATCATGAACTTTGTGTTTGAGGTCCTGCCAAGGTCTTCTAGATACAAAATTGGAGAGAGACTCGCGGGAATCAGAGGGAGTTTCCTCCTGAAAGACAACTTTGAGTCTAGGAAGAGAAGGACAATTCTTGGTCTCATGTTTTTCAAAACAAATGACACAGGTCTCTACAAATTTTACATCCAAAGGACACTCTCTCAAGGCATGTTTCTTTCTGCATTTGGGACAAAAGATTGCCAAGGCATCAGATTCAACTTTTTGCTTGTTTTGTATTTTAAGGGTGTCTATTTGTTCACTAAGACTCCCTAAGATATTAGATTTAAAGTCATCAAGCATATGTCCTATTTCTGATCTACTTACTGTCCCAGAATCAGACTTACTTTCCCTTGCAAGAGCAGGATCTCTTGGACCTTTTACAGTTTTAGATTTCCCTCTTCAAAGGTTGATACATAACTCAGATATTTTAGGTAATGTGAGTTGTGATATATCCCCTTTTCCCATCATGTTAAGAATATCCAACCATTCATCCCTAATTGTTTTCAACAAAAGAGCTTTTAAGGTGTCTTGATCTAGATTTTCCATTTTTGCCCTTTTGATGCTGTAATTAAATCTTTCCAACAAATCTTCTAAGTTTTCATCTTCTTTTTGTAACATCTTGAACACTTCTTCCTTATGATTAACCGGCATACAATAATCCAAGTATCTCTCTAGAAATGCTTGTTTCATGTCTTCCCATGTTCTAATAGAACTACTGTTTAAACTCATAAACCACTTCAATGCTGCTCCTTTCAAAGTTGAAGGAAATAATTTCAGTTTTTGAGCATCTTGTAAGTAGTCATAAGTTCTACACAGCACTTCAAATTCAAATAAGAAGGTTTCAGGATCTTCAGTTTTAAGTCCATAGAAGTTTGGAAGGACAGAGGGTGAAATGTTTTTCATGGTTGTATTGGTTTCTTCATCAATTATAGGGAACCCAAAAGAGCTTCCTATTTCTCTTCTACCTCTTCCTCCATCTGCACCTCTACCTCCTTCTCCTTTACCTCTACCTCTACCTCCAAATAGTGTGTTTTCTCCATTAAAAACTCGTCCTCCTCCTCCTTCTGCCATGGTTGACTCTCCTGTGGAAGTGGAAAGATTTGTGTCCCTAACAAGAGTTTTTAGATCTTCTTCTATGGCAAGTTCAGTGGATGAAGTGGAAGGTTTCTCTAATGGAATAGTTGACCTTAGATCTTCTAGAAGTCCAGGATCAATAAAGGATGGAATGTGGGTCTGAGTTGAAGGTGTACTAGCTCTGGATCTAGATGAAACAAGTGGTGTTCTAGAAATCAAACTTCTGCCTCTGCTGCTTATGAATCTTCCCCTTGAATCTCTCTCCCTACGCATATAATTATTTTTGGATACTAAGAAACAAAGGTTACCTAGTTTTCACTTCCCCGGCAACAACGCCAAAATGTTTGGTCTCAATCTAGTCTCCTAAATTGAGCTCATTTAATTGTCAACCAGGGTTGGTAAACTGCTGAAGTGAAGTGTACTGTATGTACCTAGGTGTTTGTTTCTTAATGTGTTGTGTGTAGTGTTTTATGATGTTTTTGGTCTTTTGTGATGATTTATGATGTTTTTGATCTTTTGGTGGTTTTATGTTCACAAGGAAAATGACTAGAAAGCTAATGGAAAGAAGCTAATGATTAAGAACAGAGTAAAGCCTAATTGGTTGATGAAAAATGACAAATGCAATTGCAGATATTGAAACAGAATCAAATCCAAACTATGACTGAACAAAAACAAAGCTTGATAATGACTTTTAAGCAAATGATTCAAAACATAAACTCAACTTGTCAAATTCTTTCATCAAAGGTGTTTTGAGAGAGAGATTGAGACATGGTCAGCTAAGCATGCAAATTCTCCTAACTAAATAGTTAAACAACTAACTTATAATGATGCAACATGTTATCCATGATTAGAGATTTGTTGAAGCATATTTGGAGTAAAACATTCATACCATCATAAGATCTTCTACTCTAAGACTAGTTCCTAACTCTATTCTGCAACTTAGTTTGATAACACTACACTTCACTCAAAGGTTATAGATTTTTAAAATAGTCTTTTGAGGAAATGTTTGTTTGCGAGATGAGAAGGAAGTTGAAGAAGTACTTCAGGCCTTAAAATGATATTTTCTTCTGTTCATATGGTTATGAATCAATTGTATATTTTAGAACAAGAAGATGTTTGTAAATAATGAAGGTTGTTTTGTTAAACTTAACAACTGAAGTAATCTAATATGCAGTGAATGACAACTGAATGTGGAGTGCAAATGTAATGAGTTAAGCTAAAACTGAACTTAAGATGTCACTAGTCTAAAACAGTGCTGAACTACAAGTCATTATCAAACTTAAAACAAAATAACTGAGCACGAGTTAAGTGCAATTAAACTCCGGAGTATCCTAACTAGGCTATCATGCATTATTCTATGGAATTATACAGTCTGTTTGTCCATCATGATTGGTATTTTGGAAGAGTTTCTTAGAACAATCCTAACTATACAATTCAGTGCAAATGCAAACATAAAGACTGAAAGCAATGAAAAACTAAGATATCATAGCTATCTCCTACCCATCATTATGATATTTTGGAAAAGCATTTTAAGAGCAAGAACAACTATGATACTTAGTGAAAACACACAACTGAAACGTTCAAGATCACAATCATGCTTAAGACATTATAAGGATTTTTTGGAAGAGTGCTTAGCATAAGTATAACTGTGATGGTGAACAAAAGAGATTACAATTAAATCCTACAACACTATAGCCATTTTCCATTCATCATTATAATCTTTTGGAAGAGTTTTTAGAATGAGTATAACTATAGTAGCTAATGAAAACAACTACGAATTCAATTTCAAAAACGTAAAGGCAGCTAGAATACTTATCTAAATTACGCAAATAAATCCGTACAGGGGGCAGGGGCTCTCTACCACCAGATGAAATCTAACTCCAAATCAAATCAATGCTTTCAATACAACACTCTCTGCTTCATTAAAAGAGAAATAACTTGAAGAGAGCAATCTGCGTCTTCAGAAATGTAGCACAGAATCTAAGAAAAATCTAGAACAAAATCTATCCTAGCTCTCGGTTTCCCAAGTGTTTATATAACAAATGTTCATAACAAGACTTGCAACAATTCCAGGATCATTGTCTTTCCTTATCGAAATCACATTAGGACTCTTGAAGTGGCTGCGTAAAAAGGAAAAGGACATCTGGACTAAGACAATCCTACTAGAAGTCTGCCTTCTTAAATGTGTTCCCACGTACCAAAACCATATCCAGAATTCGTTTCTTCCTTCATGGTGAGCAACGAACAATGTAGACATGACGTGGAATATACCCATATGCGTTTTTTCTTGAGAGGCCACCTGGAACATACCTAAACGTGAAGACAGCTGCAGAATTTCCGGTTAGCTACGGAATGTCTGCATTCTGCAGCTAGTTCCGGTCAAAATGCATTACAATGACAAAAATCACAAAACTTAGCAAGTCAGTCATGTTAATCATTCTAAAAGTAATTTTAACTAAATTCATTGATCAATTGGGTCTAGGATAACAATGGACAAAGGAAAATGAGGTAAAGTAAGATGAAAGAAAGCACAATCTTGAGGCTCAACA